>CM075006.1:21340819-21366721 GCA_037576675.1 Pangasius sanitwongsei | reverse complement strand
TTCTGTTTCTTATGTTCTGTAAAGCTGCTTTGAGACAATGTTCATTGTTAAAAGCGCTATACAAATAAAATTGAAATCGAAAATTAACCACTGAGCAACACTTCCCAATGTTTCCCAATGTTTCCGATTGTGTTAGTTAACATGTGCTTAAGCTTTATGAACTTTCCATTCTTTTCTCTTGAGAGAGAGCATGGAAATTATTTTACAGTTAAATGGGTCCTTGGCTGCAAAAGGTTTGAGAATCTCTGCCCACGTCTGCATTAGCCATTGATGTTCCATCCCTGGATCAGTGTAAGGCTAGGTTTGGACACAGCCATCTTATTCTCATATAAGAAGATTAGGAAATATTTCATAAGTAAAACAAGAAATAGATAAATAAGTAAATATCAATAAAATAGGAACAGTGAGAAATTGAAAAATAAAGGGGCAGTAATTGATAGAAAGGGGAGTAATATGAAGTTATTTTAATATATTTTCTTGACTATTTGAGATTTCAGGAAGTACTTAAAGGCATGTTTGATCTTATCATTTTTGTACTCTGTTATACACATTTATAATCAGATCATCCTCTCTGCTCAGCATGCATATAGCCTAGGTGTCATAATCACAGTCAAATTCTGAGAGACCGAACATTTATATTCTGATGCTGATCAAAACACACACACAACAGTAATAGGGTTGTAACACTTTATAACTTTCATGACTGTATCATCAATAGCTATGAAAAGTTTACAGTATACAGATCATATCATTGCATGAACAAGTTCACATTCATCTTTGGCTAAATGATTGCATTACATACAGTCATGTAAAATGAGGTATCTACGTACACTAAATCATATTTCTGATAAGTAATTTCATTTTGTATAGACCTTATCTAAAGTCAGAGTGTTGCAAAATTTCTCTAGTGTTTTATATGTGTAATTCTTCCGTAAACATTTACATCACACATGTATGAACCATCAATCAATCAACCTTTAATTACTAACAAAATACTCAAGAAGAACCACAAACGCAAGTTCAATTTTTAATCTGACTCAGTTAAGACTCATTTTAAAATGGTTTATATATACTGCATGCACTCATGCTTACTTTGTGCCATGCTTACACTGCCCTAAATCAGTTGTTTAGTCAGGACATCTGTAACATTTGCTAATTTAGTTCACTGTAGTTCACGTTCATGGTGTTTTTGCTCTTTAAGCACATGTGGCTCTTGTTTGTTATACATGTGAAATTTCATATTCATCCTAGGAAATGGAGTGACCCCAGGTTTCAAACTTTTCTAACGTAAATATTTATATATTTTAACAGATTGAAATGTTTTACAAATAAGAAAGCAAAAAAATCTACTAACTTTATGAATTATTGCCTTTTTTGTGACACTCCACCCTTGCAATGTATATTTATATAATATATTGTTTTGATTCATATGTGGAGTATATGAATTTTTAATGCAGGGGTTCTCAAACTTTTCATAGCCAGGGACCCTGCAAACTGTAAAATGAACTCCATGGACCCCCTCAGATTTATTTCATGAACATTATTTAAATAATGTACAATAATATTTTGTCTATTTAATGGAGCCACAGAGCTTTTTACTCCTGACCTTTCCAGCACAAGGACACATTAGGTCTAAGGACACATTATTTATAGGCCTACTTGTTTTTGATTTTTAAGTTTGGAGAACACCCATTCAATTTCAGTGACCAGTCAGATGGGTTATTAACTATAAGACCTCAATAATAAATGTAATAACTTTGATAATGGTGGGTGTGATTTCCACCACTTTAACTAAATTTAAAAATCAGGGACCTGGTTATCCTTCACGGAATCCGGGGTGGCCCCGGACATCACTTTAAGAACCAGGTGAGGGCCCTGGAGAGTTTAGTAGTCCACTGACATGAAGAATAAAACCATCTGAAATATGTCTATTTAATAAAACAATGGTGGTAAAAAAAAAAAAAAAAAATAGGCTTATGCATTGTTTCCAACTCATCAGTTAAGACAATATTTACTCTATTTCTGTAAAATGTCGCTCTGCTGCATTTCATGTGGCTTTGTGTGGCTAATTACTGTCAATTTCTCATACACTATAGGGCCAAAAGTATATAGACACCTGACCATCACACCCATATATGGGTTTTCCCCAAACTGTTGCCACAAAGTTAAAAGCACACAAAGAAAGTCTAGAATTTCTTCATATGCTGTAGGTTTAAGATTTCCCTTCCCTGGAACTAAGGGGTCCAAGCCCGTTCCAGCATGACAATGCCCTTGTGTACAAAGTGAGCTCCATAAAGATATGGTCTGCCAAGGTTGGTGTGGAAGAACTCGACTGAACACCTTTGTGATTAATTGGAACACTGACTGTCGAGGCTGCTGTAGCAGCAAGGGGGCGAAGGGGTTGGGGTTCCAACTTCGGAATGGGATGTTCAGCAAGCACATATGGGTGTTATGGTCAGGTGTCCACATACTTTTGGCCATATAGTGTATATAAAGGGTCTCTGGCCATTAGTCGCCTTCATTCTTGCAATGTTGCTACGATGTCACATAATTCAGGCACACACACACAAAAAAAAGAAAACAAAGTACTGGTTAACTTAAGGAAGTGTTCAGCAAAGTTCTTGAATATTGCATTTGTTGAGTTATAGGTCTGTTATGCATGTTCCAGCATGCTAAAATAAAGAAATGTGGAAAGGGGTATACAGTAGACTAGCACACAGCTTGGTGAGCGCGCGCCCTCCGTGTGCGGATGAGTCACGTGCTAAAGTGGTGCTCGTCACATGATCAGCTGATCTCCGCTTCCTCTCTCTGGATGGCTGCAGGATTTTCAAGCGCCTCTGGTTCAGCGCTGGTAAAGGAGCCGCTTCGTTCGTGTATACTTTAATCCAAAAGCCTTTCGAGCCACGACAGGCTGTAGATTTATCTGGGCGCGCGTTTAGGTAGCAAAGCTGGCGCTTTTGGTTGAGTGGATGATGAACGGCCACGCAATTCTCTACACCGGGGTCACTTTGGCCTTCTGGAGCACCATCCTCATCGTCGGTATGTTCTTTAATATTACCATTAGTCCGTCCATTTCCTCTTGCCATCCTCCATCATTCCTGGTGAATGCCATGAAAACGTATGTTCGTGAGATTCGCGGATTTCTTGACAAGCTAGCTTTCTCTTACTCGTTCAGTCGTCCACAGTTAGCATTGCTAATATAATAACTAGCCTATGGATCAGGCTAGTCAGGGTACTGTCAGCTGTCACACAGCGCCTGTAGTCTTCATGGGGATGGAAATGGAGATACAGCTGAAGAAATGGTGTTAAAGCTCGCTGGAGGTTGTAATCTGTTCCTTAGAGAGCTCTAACTCACAAATTACTTCATGTGTTGCTAACTAGCAGCTAGCCTAACGGCTAGTTAGCGGTGGTACAGTGATAGCATCGGCCTTGACGTTACTGTTTACATCCGCTGAATAGTATGTGTAGTTGAGCTGTTTGCAAATTCTGACTATTTCCACCGGGAAACTGACCAGGCCACGGTTGTGAAGGTGTAAAACAAGAGCACTATGTTTATTATAAAGGGCAATGACTTTGTGTTTTTGTTGGACGGAGAGTCATGAATTCTCCAAATGTTCATTTCCAGCTGCTTTTAGCTTCTGCAGTAAACATGAGCACAGCATTAGTCTGAGCCTTTACTTTAGTACAACATAACTACACCCATTCCTGCTCAATATATCAAATATATCATACCGAGATGCTCACAGATGTTGTTGATTATACGATATTTATTCCTTCATCACTTTATCAGTTCATTCGTTCTGTCTTTTCAGTGAGGAAAGATACACAATACGAATTACAAACATTACTTTTGCTAACAAAACAGTGGAGCCATTTATTGAAACTGATCAGCTGAGACTTTCTTTCATTCATTCATTCACTCATCTTCTGTAGCCACTTTATCCCGGCAATGCTGGATCTGGGGTCTATCCTGGGAATAGTGGGTGTGAGGCAGGAATACACACCGGATGGGACGCCAGTCCTTTTCGGGACAACGCATACACACTCGCGCACACACACATTCACACCTGGGGCAGTTTAGAGCAGCCAGTCGACCTACTGGCATGTATTTGGGAGGAAACTGGAGAACCCAGAGGAAACCCGCGCAGAAAGTCCACACAGGATGTAACCTGAGCTCAGGATCAAACCTGGGACCCTGTCCAGTGCACAACCATGCGACTTTATTCCCCTTTACAAAATATCAGAGTGCTGCACGGGGGGGAAAGGGTACGCTGATACAAAAAAATTCATTCACTTTTTAAATATAGTTAAAAAGCACTTATACGTGAGAATACATGAAATTGTCTGGTCGGTCAAAAGTCTTTCTAGGCTTTGTAGCTTGGGCTGAATGAGGAAGGAACAATTCTCATGTGAGTGTGAGTTATCACACATCCTCAATGGAGCACACACTTTGTCATGGGCCTCTTTTTAGTTGTGGAAACAAGTTAAATTTATTCATTTCTTGAAGTCGTTCCTGCTAGTTAATGCAGACAGATGTCTCGGGTTAGATTGCATTTGTCTGAACCGTCCTGCCTTATTTATTTATGTGTTTTCCGAAAGGGTCTATATTCGTATGTTTTCTTCAGATTCTGATGTGACTAAACTATGTTTCACGTTTCTCATCAGGAATCTGCTATACAATCTTTGACCTCGGATTCAGGTTTGACGTGGCATGGTGAGTGTTAAGTATATCCTTTACGATATCGGTCGGATCAAGAGTACTGTCACTATAATTTGGGATTTACATCTTATTTAATCTCTCTGCATTTTAAAATCTTGGTGTCTCGTCTGGCAGGTTCTTAACAGAGACGTCGCCGTATATGTGGGCCAACCTTGGAATCGGCCTGGCCATCTCATTGTCTGTGGTTGGAGCGGCTTGGTAAGAGCTCATGCTATTTCCTCTTTTCTCCTTCTTTCGCAAGAGGACAGCTCACAGTCAAGGCAGGGGGGATTTCATGATGTGGAAAAAGCTGAAATGCCCATATATCTGTCTTAACGTCCGAACGCCTTTTAACAAGACTTGTGTACATGTGCCAGATTTCTGCTGCACATGAAAAGGAGTTGTGACGAGGAAAATCCATTGACTGCATATGTGGCCCTGAACCCAGCGTTAGTTTTCTTATACGGTTGCTGTGACAAATATTTTCTTCTTTGCATTTTTGCTCATTTTCTCATTTGTCAAGGTTCCATTTTGCATTCTTTAGTAGAATAAACCAAGAACTACTAAACCAAAGTGAAGAAAAGATCATTTGACTCTCCTGACAGTACTATAAACATCAAGTGCTGCAAGGTAGAGAGCAGAATTGGCCCTGCTTCCCCTCCTGTTGATGTAATTCAGCCTGTCAGCTCACGTACTGTGTATTTAATAGGGCAGTTAGTGCTCTCCTCCAAGTGTGTTCAACCGCAGATGTTACATCAGCTGTAGTGAAAGAAGATGCACTGGTTTCATGTTAGGGCTGGGTGATATGACGATATAATGTTGATATCTTCATAAATGGTTACAGTACACTTTTCTGAGATCTTGTGGGCATTGTGATAACATTTTTCATGTTTTTTTATTTTTATTTTATTTTATTTGAGCTTTATTTATAAATGCCACACTGCTGCTTTGCTGGACGTTTGAGAGCAAACCGGAATATCTTGATACATACCTTGTTGTTGATCATTACCGCTGAGATTGGTTGCTGACTTTAATAAATATTTTAGTAAATTAGACGACGACGACGATGATGATGATAATGGAAAAGCTCAGTTCATAAGAAGGGTCCTGTAAAAGTGTGTATTTATTGTGATTGGAATCAGACTTCTGTCATTAAAGTCTTTTGATCTCTGATCTGCAATAATCTGTAGTTAATATTAACTAACATTAGTTAGGAGACACTTCTATCCAGAGTGAGATGGAATAAAATCCACATATGTTGAGCAGATTAGGGTTTAACCGCTGCTCTCTAGCTATTTGCTCTATATTATAAATGATCTACATATTATGCAGTACATAAACATATACGTTATATTGGTATTAAGCTTGCTGTATGTTCTCCTTCCTGCAGGGGAATTTACATCACTGGCTCCAGCATCATCGGAGGAGGTGTCAAGGCCCCGAGAATTAAGACCAAGAACCTCGTCAGGTTTGTCCCATCTGCTTTCTGTCTTTTATTTTAAGTTTATTCCTTTCATGGGAATATGACTGACGTTGGTAATGTGGTCTTTGCTCTGCAGTATAATCTTTTGTGAAGCTGTTGCCATTTATGGGATCATCATGGCAATTGTCATAAGTAACATGGCAGAGGTGAGCTTTTTAAAAGTGAAAGTGTAACTAGCTAGTAAATAAATGGAGCATTCGAATTTGGTTTATTTGCTCCTAAAAGTTTTGTTGAGATTTTTTTTTTTTTGTAAGTATTTTAATAATTTGTCATTGTAAATTTCGTGTGTCCCAGAGGTTCAGTGGCACAACTCCAGAGACAATTGGACCAAGGAACTACCAAGCAGGTATAAAACAGCAGATATGAAAGCAGTTTTAGATTTTACTTAAAAATCGTGTCTGAAATTTGGAATTTTGGTTCTGTTCATTAAGTTAATTAAGCCGTTTTCTGCTTGCCATATTTCCAGGCTACTCCATGTTCGGGGCAGGTCTCACTGTTGGCTTTTCCAATCTCTTCTGTGGCATCTGCGTTGGCATCGTGGGCAGTGGGGCTGCTTTGGCTGATGCCCAGAACGCCAGCCTGTTTGTTAAGATTCTCATTGTGGAAATCTTTGGCAGTGCCATCGGGCTGTTTGGAGTCATTGTAGCCATCTTGCAGGTGGGTAATTCTTTCCACTTAATTCACTGTCATGAGAGAGAATTATATCTCCGTAGAGGAGAGGAAACATATTTTATTCTGATTAGGCGTAACGATAACGACACTTAAGGACCTCTCATGCCTCCAGGAAGAGGAAATAAGTTCTCCTGAGGAACCATCATGTTCCTTTTTTTCTCAGGGGCTTCCTTTTTTTTTTTTTTTTTTTGCTTGATGCACATTTATGTTCACTCCTAGGCAATCCACATATGGTTAATTTGTACAACTCAGTGGAATTGCATGAACATTTTTGCCTACATGCTACCGATAATGCTTGTCCTGGATGTTTGTGGAGGAAATTTAAATGGGATAAATGTATGCAAAAAATGTGCTTTTTTAAAAATTGTATTAAAAAACACTTGACATATCCTATACTCTCATATAAACCAAAGCTAATATGGAGTTTTCTGTTGTGCTCATTTTCATTATATCAGTTCTCCATCTCCATCTGGCCATGGAAAAAAAAAAAAAAAAAAAAAAATTGATATGTGGCGTGATCATAATTTATTAGTCACACCCTGGAGATGGATCTGATGTGTTTACTTAAATTCTGATTATCCGGTAACTCTACTGCAAGTGAAACAAATGGAATTAGTTGTGTGTGTGTGTGTGTGTGTGTGTGTGTGTGTGGAAGCGGACTACGCTGTGAATTCATATCACATTCGGTCTGCTTACTCCTCAAGTACAATTGATGAATTGAATCCTCCCACCAGTTATTTTCTTGAATATTAATATTGTCTGACACATTTTTTTTATTTATTTCTTTTTTTTTTCCCCCCCCAGACATCGAAAGTAAAAATGGGAGATTAGAGAATACGCCGTCTGCAAGACAAAACAACAAAGAAGAACGACGCTGTGTTGGATACACAGCCTGACTATGTAAATACATAGTAAATTATTTAAATGTATTTCTTTTCTTTCTTTTTCCCCCCCCCCCCGTGTCTGTTTTTAACCATCGTTTACCGAAGAGTGAAACATTCGCACCGCTTTGTCTTAAAGGAATGCACGTTTAAGTCAAACACAGATCTTTAAGACGTTTCACACAAATGAACCTCAGAAGAAGAAGACCGATCTTCAACAGGCGTGATGTTGGCCCTATTATCGACGTATAAGATATAAGCGAATTGTATCGATTCCTGGAGGTTATTTTTATTTGAAATGTATGAATACATGTGTTTAAAAAAAAAAAAAAAAAAAAAAAAAAATCTAAGTAGGTAGAAGATCCTGTAGAGTAGAATCCCGTCATGCAAAGACCGGACTTCAGACACCTAAACTCCCTGAACGATTACGCGGTACTTTGGTGAAAGTTTTGAATTTCTCTAGGGCTGTGTAGCTTGCTGTGATTTTTGCTGTTCTGTACAACACAAAAAAAAAAAAAAAAGAAAAAAAAGTGAGATGTTGTTATCTGTATGTAGTATGGCTGTCTGAAGTGTTATTATTCCATGGTATGGAGATGCGTTCAAGTCAGATCTATTGTAAATCCTATAGCCAGAACAATTCTGGACACTTTGAATATTGTTCATTCTCGTGTGTTGTGTTCATTCAGCTGCGAAGCCATTAATAGACGAGGACACGGCTAATCTCTCATCATTCCCAATCTGTTAGTGAAACACACTCAATTTGATTATTAATAGTGTTTGTATTTGCATTGGCACCAGGACACACTTCAGCTGTGATTGGTTCAGAATGAGACGATGTATAAATCTAGTGTTTATAAGAATAACTTAAAAAAAAATATATATATATATATGAGGCATGAGGATGTTTAGCGTTCTATATTTCTCCTACTGTATGTGATCTTCTTTGGGGTTTTTTTTTCCCCCTGTGTTTTTGTTTACTGACACAAGATGCACAGGCACCTGCATTTAAAGTTCCCTATTCAGAAAATGTTGTTCAGCCCACTTAGCTCTGTAGGTACTCCTCGGAAGAGATGAGCTTGCAGTGATGGTTGCCACTGCAGAGGATTTGTGTTGCAGTCAGATCGATTCAGATGGCTTTGATAGGCTCTTGGGCTGTTTCGACGGTGAAAACGTCGCATGCCGTTGCAGCTCTTCCTTTAGAGAGTCCCAGCTTGACTGCATTTTTTGTGTTTTTCTTTGTTTCTTCCGGGAATGATGTACCTGTGTAGTCCCGGGACATGCAATACAAAGCACTTCAGTGAATTCTAGCTTCTAATGAATGACTTAAACCTTAACTCCGGCATACTTCAGTAAATTCACTGCTCCGCGACATCTCATTCAACTCGCCAGATAATTATCAGCTTTAGTGTGTGTGTGGTCATATAGAGAATGTCTGGATTATTGCGACAGATTTTTTTTTTTTTTTTTTTTTTTTAAATCACACCGGAAGCCACAGTCTTTTACAGAAACACCACTGATGCTTTATCATTTAGTCTATACACATTTATTTCAAAGCATTCCAGTAATGTATCTTGATGTCAGCTCTTGGAGGTAAAGAAGGCCCTATTAGCAGCTTGGCCGCTTTCATGTGCCTTTGCTAATACGGGATGTCCACATCTATGCCTAACTGTCTGCTTGTAATTCTTGATTCTCTCTTGACCAGGCATCCAGTGATTGTGTTTATGTTCCTGTGGTGATTTTTCATTGTTTTTGAAATGTAAAAGTTGATGCTGTTGACTTTCATAAATGGTCCTCGAACAAATAAATACATCAAGCCTGTCCTGATGTCCTTTTGTTCCTGTGTCAGTCTCTTGTAAACCGTTTCTCTCAATATGTGTATTGTTAGTCTGTAACTGATCATGCTAACAGGCTCTAAACCCGAGGCGCTAAACTTATCACTAAATGTTGAATTGCGCTAATTTGTGTATCCTGTGTATCCTTCAACTTAATGCCACTTTCTCTTTAAGGATAATCCGCAGAATATAACTGACATGATCCCACTGGGCCAGGAATCGCACTGTCTCTTGCTCGAGAGAGGACGGATAACTTGGACGTCATGATGTGTTCTAGCAAATAATCGGAAATAAATCTAATGAACTGCAGTGTGTCTATGATGTACAGAACCATTTCTCTTTTTTTTTTTTTAAAGATATATTGCAAAGATTAGGAGGGGGAAAGGGGATTCTGGAGTGGACGATGTTTTATTTATGTCGTCCTGCCCCATTACAATCTATGGTCTGCTGCCTGTGCTTTATAAATTTCATGCAGCATTAGAATTACGATATATTTATAATTATGTTAGAATTTAAATATGTTTGCTTACATAATGGCTAATATATAATATAAACTGCTGGTCTTGTCAAGTGACTCAAAATTTACTCAATTCATTCAATCAGTTACACGACCGCCATCTTAAAATCGTCAGCCATGAGAAAGGGATTTGAAAATTTTTATGATTAAAATATTGAGTGCTTTGAACCGCTCTGTTGAATTCTTACCTCCAAGTAATCACTAGATGGAAGCAGAGTGCATGGAAAAACCTCCCACTTCTAAATACCTCACTCCTCAGCTGCTTCACGGTTTAACTCTAAAGCTAACTGCTAAAATTGCTACACGTTTGACTGTATAGATATTTAGAAACGGATTTGATTTCACATGCTGTTTCGTTTTAGAGAATCCCTTTGGTGAAAGCCCTAACGCCATTTTGTGTGCTTTCCAATACGTTCATTCGTTCAAGTACAGTTTAAAGGATGAACCTTTAGCAGCTCAAGAGATTTGAATCGACATGACTGTAGACTTGAGAGAAGAAGAAATGTTTTATGTTCAAAATATGAAGCCAACTACTCTATCTGTTCATGACCGCTAATAACAACTGGGAAAATGTATAACCTTGCTACATTATTCTGCCATGCCTCCCCAGATAGCGAGTCACAAGTCAAAACGTTTATTGTCATATGTACAAGTACCGTGTAATTCTTGCTTGAATGCTTCTCCACAGATTGTAACCAAGACAAAAAAAAAATATGTCTGCGAAGAACAGAAATCAACACGTCGCCATTTTGTTGTTGGCCATGTTGGCCTAAAATCAGTTCGCTACTACATTAGCAAGTTATCATGCAAACTAGTTTGCTAATTAGCTGCCTGTCAAACGTGTTCTGCGAATTCTTTCCCCAAGTTGATTTTCCAGTTGTTACCAGTTCACTAAGGTCACACTGCAACGCCTTCAGGGCAGCGTCTGCTCCTGAAGTCCATAGCCACCCCATCCACCAATTTACTCTGTGACAACCTGGCAGCAATTCAGTCATATTTTATTGGATTATGACTAAAAATGACATTTTGTGATTTAATGCTGTCTAAAGCTTGTTGTTTGAACTGACGTTTACTAAGGTATAATCATCTGACCAATATGGCTGAACAACTGAGTAAAAAATACTAAAAGTAAGCAAATAATGTAAAATATTTCTATCAGTGTCCTATTTTTGATTCACTCTCATAAGTCATTTAGCCGTTCATCGAACAGACGGTCGAATGATTTGGCTATTTTGCAAACAGAATTTTCATATAAATGTGTTTCAAGATGAGTTATTCATGTGGTCTTGTTCTGTGGTACATCCAGGTGTTATTTTAAACAAATTATATACCACAAATAAAGATTTGTAGATCAGGAAAACACATCAGGTTATTAACTGGACTCACATATTTAGGCACCAAAAGCCATCTGTAGCAATGAAAATCAGTGGTTGGGATCCAGTAACCTGTCATGCACACAGTAATGAAATAAAATATGAGGAGGAACAGAATCTGATCTCTCTGCTTCTCTGGTATAATTTGGTGTCACTGAGTGAGGAATTGCTGGAAAGCCACTGACACTTTATCCTCCACTATTGTTAGCAGTGTGCAGAGGACCACAGGGGACTAAAATATATGCTTGTTATCCTGGAACCGCCGGGCTACAGTCTAAGCCTGCAGTCCAAAGTTAAAAAAATAAAACAAACAAGAACATAAATAATCCAACACCCCAAACATAAAGTAAAGCACACAGGTATTGCATACAGCTTAAACACAGGGGCATGCTCTATAGCTTTATTTAGTTTTTTTATATCGTTTTTTTTTTTCCCTTTCCCAAAAACAAAAGGTTTTCTAAAGCAGTTTAATTTTTTCTGCATAATACAAGTTTCAAAATTATTCATATTCTAACCATTAATAATTGGTGAAGTTGCCCCTGTGAAGAGAAACAGCAGCGAGTCCCCCTGCAATGTCTAACAAGGTTGGAGATGCTTTGTAGAAAGATCCTGTCCACTCCTCCATGCAGAACATTTCAAACTCCTTAATATTCTCAGGTTTGTGCTTGTGGACTTCCCTCTTTCATTTCTTTTGATAGAAGTCATTTCGTTTTTTTTTTTTTTAAATCTAGCAGTCTTACTCTCTGGCTTACTGAATGGTAATGGATGACCATACATGTTTTATCATGTATGATAATTTGTTTGCGTTTATTTTAAATATTCTTTGGGGTGTCAATAATTTTGCCTTATTAAGTTCTTACGAGAATGTTTCAGAGCAACAAGTAAGCAAGTAAGTAAAATAAGTAAGCAGTTTTTATGTTTGTGCGAAAAATTTTAATTCCTGTACTGTTCATATTTTCGCTTATTTTATGAAGGGTGCCAACAGTAATGGTAATGTGGATGAGAAGTCCTCCTCTAGGCTTGACTTTTCCTCCGACTCTAATAAACAAATCGCCTAGTATGCATTTAAAGTAAGAACTGGCAAATAGCTCACTGGCTGCTTTCCGAAGTGATACCATCTCACCTGAGCAGCCCTATCCCTCCTCTGTCCAATGTGCATTTATCCACATCTTTAAATAATACCTGAGCTGTACATGAAATCTGACTGTGGCAAAAAAAAAAAAAAAAAAAAAAAAAGAAAACAAAATAATGAACAAAAATGTACAGTACTAAACTATACATTTGGACCTGTATATGGTATTCCCTTACACACCTTATATTCTGGATGTCAGGTGATCCATTACAGTGTAGTCACTGAACACCGCTTGGCCCAAAGTGGCGTTCAGTTGGGCAAAGTGATACTTCCCATGTTTAGTGGTCTTCCACTGTGGCATAGCAGCATCTCCAATGTGCAGTGTGCAATGGTCGCTGGGATTTCACATGCTTTTTTCACATGTGAAAGCATGAACCATGAAGTCTCAGCACATGCTGTATGGTACTGTGAGATAAGTGTCTGGCTAATGCATGGACAAAGCTGTACACGCATCAGCGCCTCCTGGACACTTCATATAAAAATGTGTGTACCATCATGCATACTCTTGACGGTGTATGTGCACGCAATGAAAAAGTAATGAATGGGACACAGTGAAAAAAAATATGCTCGTTGTTATATTCACCCGTTATGATTCATAGAGAACATACAGGAGGGAAACGAAGCAGTCCATTCACAGTTAATTGACACCCTTGCTAATACGAAGCCCTTTTCCCCTGTCATGAGTGCGCTTCGGGCCAATCAAAAAAAGGTGTAATGGAGTAGCTGAACATTTTTGAGAGCACTGCCAGTAGCCGAATAAGGTTGTTTTTAAAAAAACGCACTTTGGCTCATGATGATGACTGGCTTATGAGTCATTTTCAATTCCCGAGGGCCGTTCTCTTGGAAATGTGTTCTGAACTGGAGCCAGCACTAGAGAGGTCATCATGGAGAAATCAATTATTTGGATTGCATCCTGTCTCAATTGCAAGTCGCTTTGGGTAAGATATAATGTGTCTGCCAAAGAAATAAATTATGTAAAATGTAATCATGCAGTTCCAATACTCTTACAGGTATTGAAACTTTGGGGTATTTCTCAGCAGGTACATAATGATGGGAACTGTTCTTGCCTCTCTCACTCAACCCTGAGCCCTGTCATGTCAGCTGTATGGGATAGCATAATTAGATTTTCACAAACCTAATTGGCACAATCGACTTTAACCATGCTGAAATGAAGGCATCAACAGACAAATCTTTATCACTACATTAACCTGTAAGTGATCTATGGCACAGTTCTGTCTGAATGATGTAATTTCCAGATGGCCTGGGTCAATATTCAGTTTAATTAATTGTGTATTAGTCTAAGCACGCTCACATTTGTTCCTCTTTTGGTTCCTCTTTTGTGTAAAATCAAAATTACTTGACACCCTTCAAGTGCGTGAGCAAAAATGATTGCACAAACTAACTATTACGTGAAATGCTGAAACTTTTCCACTCAAATAACTGGAGAAACAAATTGCCCTTTGAGTGGCAGGGTGGCGCAGCGGGTGACATCCACAGCTCCAGGACCTGGGGCCGAAGCTTGAGTTACACTCTGTGTGGAGTTTTACACTGCGTGATTTTCTTTGTCTGGTTTCCTCCCAAAAACATGGATCGGCGACTCAAAATTGCCTCTCAGTATAAACAAAGTGTGTAACTCTGTGTGATGTAATAGTGTATTTTTGCCGTGAATCTGGTGCTCCACAGACACACTTCAGATCAACCATGACCAGGATAAAACAGTTACTAAAGATGACTAAATAAATAATTACCTTTTCCTCTAACAAAAATCCTCATTATAACAACTTTTTAAACGATGGTATTTCTCTTAAATACATGCGTGGCTGTTTTGTGACAGATTGCTGGCAGCGTGAATTTGCTAGGGTCAGGACATTTTATCGCTAAACCTGGACACCTCGGAACCAGAAAGTTAAGACGTGTCCAACAAAACAGAGATCCTTGAAAAAGTTTTGCAGTGAAATTATTTAAATACCAGTTTGACAGGATAAAGGGGGGGCTGATAAATTGCACATATTGCACTGGAGTCAGATATTCAGAAATTGTGGTATATATGGTATGTACTACTATACATGACAAAACTGGCCAACAAGTGTTTCTACAAATTGTATCTAATCTGGCAAAAAAGTGTACTGAAGTATTTTCATAAATCATTCAGCCTCTTTTCTTTTGGCCTGGAGTAGAATAAATGGATATTTCTTATATACTAAACTATTAATCATTAACTGTTTTAGCTTTAAGGTTTTTATTATTATTATTATTATTATTATAATACACAGTTTATTTATTTATTTATTTTTGACTTGTGATTTTCCTTGGCATTGCTCCCTATGTCTTTTTCAACATCAATACCAAAATGTTACTCAATATTACTACGCTGTCGAAAATCAGACATTAAATAATTAAAAAGGACTGATTAGCAAAACAAGTTTACACGCCTTCCTACGTACTTTAGATTTAAACTTTGTTTATAGTTTTATTTTTGTTTATAGTGTATATTTTTAATGCTATAAGCTCGGAATCATTCCAGCCACTCTGATGGAGTTGTATTCTCTATTCGAGTTGTGAGAGTTCACTCCAGGTTACATTTTGTTCAAGCTATTATGAGACAATATTTTGAATTTTTCCAACCTAGATACAATTCTTTCTCTAGTAGAGAAAGTTTCTATTCCCATCGTTGAATAATCATTAACTGTACTGAAACCGTTAGAGTCACATATCGGCTCTGCTGCCATATGGCAACATGAAAATAATAATTTTTAAAATGGCTTACATTTTAGTAACAACATGTGGAGAGATGTTACCTTAAAGCTCTCCCTTTTAGTTATGCTGTCATAGCTAGATATGCTGAAGTCCCTGCTTTCTGATCACAGTGTACACTCTTTTAAACCACTGTAGGATGAGATCATAGCTAATCTGTTCTGTCTCTTTCTGTCGAGCAGTATGTGTACCCCTGCTGCCTGATGTGATGCCAGTGCCAGATCCTGACACACTTCTACTGCTGTGGCTCTTCTTACCCTCCAGAAATGGCTGATTCATCCTGATACTCTAATTCTGCTTGGAGCTTCTGCACATATGACTCACCTTCTGTTGGTGTGAATGGTCCCACACGGATACCCTAAAGATCTACACTTCCGAAAAACAGGAAGACTCACCCTTGCTTCAACGGATAATGGCACCCGGATACTATAGACGTGTACCTTTGAACTGCTACTTCAATCCTAAACTCTGTGCTCAACCCAGGACTCCCATTCACAATATGATCATACTGAACATGCTTTCAACTCACTTAGCACTGTCTGACTTTATAGTGCACGGCTGTAAACAAAATAAATAGATAAATAAATAAAAAGACTCATGATCTCATTATCTGGTGTCACGCAGAAGAGGATGAGTTTCCTTTTGAGGCTGGTTCCTCGCGAGGTTTCTTCATCATGTTGTCTCGGAGTTTTTCCTTGCCACCGTCGCCTCTGCCTTGTTCACTAGGGATCTAAATAATCACTGCCTTCGTTAAGAAGATTTCTATTCATTTATACTGGTAATCGACTCCCGTAATACACTTGACGGCATACAAGACATCTTCACCAAGCAGCAGTGCAGCTATCATACTGCCTTGTAGCTACGTGATGGGATGACTGGGAAGTTATCTCAGCAACAAGTGATGATGAAACACTCTGATATCCTTTCCCCACCCAAATGTGTGAGTATATGTGTATATATCTGGAAAATAAATTTGGTTAAGTTTTCTGCAAGTTTAAGGCCCTGTTCACACCTGGTATTAACATTCGTCTCATCATCTGATCACAAGTGGACAGTAGCTGCTTACACCTGGCATTATGAATCCAATCACAGTGACCACTTGTGATCGGGTTTCATACATCGTTTCCACATTTATTTCACCTGTCTTCCACTGCATTTCTCTTCAGGCAGAAATGTCCTGCAAATCCTATCTCATGTACCTGTATGGGCTACTAAAAATGTTACAGCTGTGTGGTTTGCTAATGAAAATTTATAAATGAATGAGAGATGAGATGACAAAAGAAGCTATGAAAAGCAGCTGCTTCCGTCTCTGCTGCTATACTGTTCAGTGCGATTTCCAAATAGTCTCTCAATAGTTATGCATTCTCTGGCTAGGGCAGTGACGCAGTCGATTAGGCGGTCCTTTGTTGCTGTTCGCTGGACGCACTGAGATGCTTTTGCGTTCACACTACAAATGTGATGCGGTCATATGTGTCCTAAACCACCTCTGAATGTGGTTTGAGTGACCGGATCACAACGCGTCTTCGAGATGCATGGAACCCTGTTCACATCTGTACTTAGAGCTGTCCACTTACGATCCGATCACCCAGGATGCTTGTTCATGCCAGATGTGAACAGGATCTAAGTGCACTTCATCAGTTCAGGGGGAAGGTACAAAGAATCAGAGTCTCTTTCACTGGCTTTGGCGAAGTACTGTTTATTCTCTTCCGGAGTAAGGTGAGTCATTTTAGCCGTCTTTCACCTCTAGTCACTTTGGTGTTGTGCAGCAAATATGGTGACCGCAACAGAAAAATTATGCGACCGAAATGCTAGAACGGTTACAGGCGCTTATACAAATACAAAGAGTGAACTGAAGTGAATTGGAACACATTTTTTATCACATACAATACGAACGTATTGCATTTCAACCTCTTTATTCGTTGCTGCCTCTTCCATTCCTAGTTTTTTAAGGTTGTCACGTGCAAATACAGAAGTCACCACAAACACAGGTGAAATACAGCCTCTCTTCTTCCACCTTGTGGCGAATCCGTAAATTGCCGTTTGAACCTTCTGACTCTCCGTACTAAAGATGCTGAAGCAGAAACCTCTGTTGTGTGTCAGTGCTTTTTTTTTTTTGTTTTTTTTTTTTGTTTTTTTTTTGCTATTCCCGCTTGCTCCATCCACACACCGAAGACGCTGATTTTTTTGGCGTACGGAAACACAGCGGGCATGAAACCGAAGCGATTCTCGGAATACCGACCTGATGTTTTTGTGCAAACATGCACGCGCTGCATTTTTCTGCATTTTGGCGACACCGCTCCGCGCTCCGCGCTCGCGCTCCGGGCTGCAAATAATGAATTAACAGACAGGAGGAAATAAAGAAGCGGCTAGCTGCAGCCACATTGCATTGTGCTCCCTGGATATCATGCGCATTTTCCCACAAACTGCTCCCATTCACTCTTGATGAAACCTTCATTTGTTGTGGAATGGACACTTCTCCCAAAATAAAAAAAAAAAAATAATAATAAAAACGCAGGCTGCTCTGCTAGTCAGCGGCTGAAGTGCTTAAACAAAGAAATGCATTCTTAAAGAAGAAGGCACAGGCTGGATTTGCCGTTAAGGTAAAGAAAAAAAATTCTATATGTAAATATCATTATGACTTTCAATGCATGCATGCATG
Organism: Pangasius sanitwongsei; assembly: GCA_037576675.1. Lineage (NCBI taxonomy): Eukaryota > Metazoa > Chordata > Actinopteri > Siluriformes > Pangasiidae > Pangasius > Pangasius sanitwongsei. The sequence goes on along the minus strand of CM075006.1, from coordinate 21,348,719 downwards.
CAGTGCAGATATTTGCACCTTTTTTTCGTGTTTGTTTGTTTTATTTAAAGCTATCCTATATCCTGCCATCTTGATGGAGGCATTAAGAGATGGAGCTTATTTCAGATCATAAACACAAGCTCTGGATTATGTTATCATACCGAGCTAGATGCAACACATCTAACACTGTACCTGGGGCTGATTTTAATATTAAACATGGAACACGGCATTTGTTAGATTAAAAGAAAGAAAGAAAGAAATGGTATCACAGTTGCAATCTCTTCGTTTGTCACATCTGCAGTGTCTTCACTTGGCCAACTGGCAAGCCATGCATGGCTTTGTCCTATTATCCAGCTACTTACTGCCTGTAAGTTTATCATCATAGGGCTGAATTAGATTCCTGTGTTAATTTACCCTTAAAAGTCATTAAGTAGATACTTCCTTCTTTTTTTTTTTTTCTTCACCTCCTGGAAACTTGTTACAGTGCTACATGCACCTGCTTCAACTTGGCAGAGATTGATGGCACATAAATCATTTTCAGTATTTTTCATTATTACAGTGTCATTTGTTCTCCACATTGAGTTACAATAAAGTGGTGGTTCGTCGCACTAACCAGGTGGATTGTACTGTTCTTGAAAGCTTTTTATGCTGCATGGTTGATGTGTGCCGGGGTTAAACATTTATACAGGATACTGTGAGATTCAGGCTGCCTCTTTGGCCAGAGAAAAGTCTGTCTCGTTCAGAAGGCAGGATAGCACAGCTCTCTTCAGAGCGTCTTTATTTCAGACAAATCGAACGAAAGTTAAAAAAAAAACATGATGGACATAAATTTTGCTCCAAATGAGGAACAGCGTTTTAGTGACCTCATATGTCCTACGTTTTATTTGTTTATAGTTATGTTCACTGTTATGGAGCATCTGTGCATCAAGTCAGTTATCACTTACGTTTTAAAACTATACAGTCGTTCCCACACTATCTCTCCATCTCTCTTTTTCTCTTAATAAGGCAAAAAAGCTAGTCATGTTGCAGAGAGATTGCAAAGCCATCTGTCCTGAAGACTTTCCTGTGGTGGAAAAATGAAAGAAACCGCTTTCTCACTGACTGTTATAAAGCACTGACACTGGAGACTCCTTCCAAAAATGATAAATAAGCGTCTCTTCATAGAAGCCTGCAATCGCATGTTTTTAACTCTACATCTGACGTACAAGTCCCCATGTTAGTTGTTGCTATAGAAACAATGATGTATTAGGATGAGCGCATTAACATAAACCTGGAATTTGCCTCGTAACTACTGTCAGGTCTGATCTTATAGAAAATTAATCAGGACCTTCTGACTAATCAGCACTGTGGTGTCATTTTTAATACAAAATCTTGATCATATATATTACCATATGGTTTTTATGTAAATTTTTTTGGTGATATGTAAATACAGTATTGGCACATGGCCTAAAGAAAGTACTCTCCAGGGATACTTCCTACAGTGGTTCTGCTTGGAACCTTCTGTGTAGGGTTCTACATGGAACATTTAATGGCTCCCCTAGAGGGACTACAAAAGGTTTCTAGATTGAACTTTTTTAAATTTATTTATTGGTTTGTTTGTTTTTTTGGTGTGTGTGCCGCAGAGGATTTATAGTCTGTAAAGATTTATAGCAAACTTTAATGAGCACAATGTTGTTTTCACACACTCTCAGAAAAAAGGCTGTTCAAGGGTTCTTTGGATAATTAAGAGTTCTTAGCTTCCTGAAGGGGTCCTAATTGTAAGCCTCTTTGATAGAAAGCAGTGTTGTAGACAGCATAGAACCTTTTTAAGAGCTTCTGAGCAGGAGCAAACTGAAAAATGCTTCCTCTAAGAATGTGCACATTTTATATCATCATCATCACTATCTTGCATTTCGCTTGGGAGGAAGCTGACTAGGTAGGCAGCATGTGCTCCTGAAACACTGTCCCATTCAGAAGGCAGCTTGAGAACAGCTGAACAGATTTGAAAGCAGGATTGCATTGATCCTTCGCAGAGAGGCAAGTGAAAGTCGGTTGCACTCAGAGCACTTTGACATTCCGGGTAAAAATGATGCTGAATGCAAACAGATAAAGGGAAACAAGCAGGCCTTCAGTAGTGCCGACTGCACGCCAAATCCCGCAGTAATATTAATGCAATCGTTCGGTGTGGTCGTTCTGTAGTGACGACTTAAACTAATTTTAAAATTACACATGAACTAATTTTTGGTGGAGTTTGCTTTGAGGAGACATCTGTTTATGGAAGGAGTCTCCAGTTTCAGTGGTTTGTAACAATCTTTAAGCTTTCTGACAGGAAAGTCTTCAGGATGGAGGATCCTTGAACTTTATGGTGTTGTTTTTTTTCCTCCTCATTTTTTTTTAGCTTTTGCAAAGCGATCAAAAAGAGAGTGAGGTGATGTAATGACTGTTTCGAGCTGCTCTAACAAGTGAGATCAGGAACTAACTAGTTTAGCAGACGTTCTACAACGTTAAATGTAACTATAAATGGATGAAAAGTATGCAGTGTCATTCCTTTAATGAATAAAAATTGTAATTGTAGTCGGTGGCAAATTGTTGTGATATAAGAGGAATACAACATTTTGGGACATGCTGTTATAGGAAAATAATCAACTAAGCAACTCAGGCCTCATCACACAGCCCTGCTTTGTTTTATTCCTTTCTTAAGCCCATGCCTAGATCAGTTGCAGAATTGGCCAGAGTGAAACACAAGTTTTATATTTGTTGTTTATGCAAGATAGTGTGATGCCCGTCGTTAGCTGTGAGACAAGTAATATTTTGGTGCTTAACACATCTGTTTCTATGATTTTGTTTTTTTAAGTTGTGTACTTGGTGCCGTCTCTTTCAAACTGCTCGGGGCGTTGCCTCTGCTTGAGTTTGGTTGTGGTGAGACCTCAGATTTGATGTTGTTTGCACTGTGAAGATAGAGGAGGTCAGATCATTGATCTCCGAGAAGCTGAAGGAGCTGGTGAGTGCCTGTTGCCTCTCTCTCACTGTCGTCGTCTTCTACGTCTTTCTTCATTTTTTTTTCTTCTGAATTGTCTCTTCGTTTACATATACCTATTTCAGTTCTTTCTGCTAAACTTGCCCCTAGGTGTGATTGAGTGTGTAAATGTGTGTGTTTGTTTGTGTGTGTGTGTGTGTGTGTGTGTGATCGACTGGCATTGTGGTGTATTCTTTCCTCGTGCAGTGTTCACAGGACCGGCTCTAGATCCACCACCCTTACCAGGAAAAAAGCAGTCACTGTTATTTCAATTCTTCCTTCAACTTCTACTACTATACCTACTACTATATTTTCATTTGAGTCTTCTTCAGCCTTTTCTTCTTCTGCTGCTGAATGTGATATATCCTGAATTATTATTTGGCTCACAACCTTATGTTCTTTGTCTTTTCTTGTAGTGATTCTTCCTTTTTTGGTTGGTCTTAAGTTCTGTTATTGCTTCTGCCATTTCTGGTTCAGTTTCTTCTATTTCTGCTTCTTTTCTTGTCGTTATACTTAAAAGGTAGAGTTTTGATTGGAGATGGTTGAGTGCCGTAGAGAAACTAGTGTAATATTTTTTCAGTCGACCAGGTCGTATGAACTGTTTAGTAGTAGTTGTAAGGCAAGACTTGTGGGTTGGACTTAAAGTTAAGTCTTAAAGACTTGGACTTAAAGACTTAAATTAAAGACATTTTGCCACTCATCCAAGAATTACTGATATTATATTCTAGCAAATTAAATTGCCGGGCCGCGGAAGGATCAATTAGTAACTAGCCCTTGTTGTTATAGGAACAGGGAGACCCTGGATGGATGGCTTCATTTAGTACAGTAGTGCCATCGTGATATTTGTCTCCTGCGGTTCAGGAGTTATGATGCTATTCTCACAGCCATCCAAGACAGTGGTGTAAAGACAGTATTTACACCGTCAAGACATGTGTGTTGGTTGTAGCCAAATGTTTTCCAACTTGTGTGGGTGTTTTATGTTATGACTAAGGGAGTAAATGTGTTTTAGTGAACCTGAAAGCCAGGATGCTGCGGTGGGCTGAAGTGGGCTGCAGGCCAGTCAAAAAGCTGCTTTTTACCTTGTCTTTAAACATTTAATAAGGACTGAGTGCTTACAAAATGCTTATGCTGTTTTCCTGACTGACTATAAAGAGTCAGGGCCCTTGAACCTTGTCACCTCCTCCTCTTCTTTTCAGCCTGGTGCAGAAATTTCACAGCAGTGACTATTTAACTATTCTAATTATATAAAATAACAATTTTTTTCCTTTAAAAAATTCTTTACAACTGATCATAACATTTTAGACATTTGGTCTTTCTTACTGTAGCTTTTTATTCTTCTTTCCTTACTTAGCGTCTGTTTTGATTTTATCGTGTCTGTTGGTTGTCTTGAAGAAGGAACGTGTCACACGTTTTCCGACCACACGTTTGTATGTGGGACGAACTTTATACACACTTTAGACTTGAATGCTCTTGAACACTTTATTGTGTCCCGAAATCAAAACTGGTGTTTCAAAGCTTTCGTACCTGTCCCTTAGTGTTGTGGACACAAATATGAAACTATATCATAGTATATAATATTTTTTGAGTTTATCAGTTCTGGGAAAATGATGACATTTTTTTTAATGATTCATCCTGTACTGGTATTGTGTTTGTCCAGTTGAGTGCTCTCTAGAACGTAAATGTTCTGCCTCTGGGGATGGGTCTGGCTCTACGGCGGCAGCTCGTTAGCAGTAAACAGGGGTTGTCTGTGTGTTTTTGACTGCATCTTCTCACTTCTCACACTATTCCTTTTTCCAACCATCCCTCGGTTGAGAAAAATGGTTGGAGTTGATTCATTTCGAAGAGGGTGGAATTTGAGGCTACGTGACAGGCACTTTTCAGAGGAGTGTTTTTACCAACATGGGGCTGATCAGCGTCTTGCTTCCCCAGGCTGATCGAGAACACGAGTCCTTCTTTGCGTAGCCTCGTCAGGGCTTCTCGATAAGAGTAAGTAATATCATTTTATCAGGTAGCATATTAGTTCAAGTTAATGATAAGCCTACCATTCAGACATGTCAGACACGTCCTGGTGATGACACTCTGTCACCATTTGTACCGTTGATGCTCGACCTCTGCTCAGATGTATATGGTATAACTCTGAAAACACATGGCACCCACGCCTCATTAAAGCCAACAGGCGTGGGTGAAGGTGGCGAAGTGAAATTCAGTACAAGTGAAAAAAGGCACTTGTTAAACCTCAAGTTGCTGTAAGTTAAAAAAAAAAAAAATTATTAGGGTGTAAACTGTACCTATTTCTAAGGCTAAATGCTAAAAAGCAGAAAAAATACAAGATTGCACTTTTTGTGAGCTTAACATTTGCTTCGCCACTTTCAGCTGGTTTTAAGCACATTTGTATAGCAAAGTATTGGATCTGTGCAGAAGCAGCGCACTTAGCACTTCAGGTTTAAAACGAGCTTTACAGTTCACACATGCTGTATGTTTGACAGCATTTTGGTGGATACAGGCTCATTAATGAAAGGCACTAGGTATAGACATTTGGAGCGACTGCTAAAAAAAAATAATCCAGCTACTTTCTTTATGCTAGTTCCTTTTTAGCACAATTTCTGCTAGTTTCTTTTGCTGCTTTAAAAACTCTGAAGTGGAGCTACTTACAATGACCACACATAACTATGTGAATATAGTGTGTGTTCCTTATATAATGGTGTGTACTGCGTAATGAATGAGCCTGATTTCTTAAAGATACAGGCTTAAAACTTGCAATACAGTGAATTAGAGTAGTAATTAGAGAAGCAAATTAGTACAATGACTCATGTTAAATTCTTTAATGCTCTTTCTTTTTGTTCGGATCCTTATACTAATTTCAAGAGATTTGTATGAAGCTGTTCAGAAAACCACAGCATACAAAAGTACAGAACAATAAACAAAAGGAAGAAACACATGAATATGGAATTAAACGTGATATGGTGGCGTGGTGAGTTATTGTTACCATCAAGACGTTTATTTTTTCCGATGTGTTTTACTCCTCTGTATCAATTTGCCAATGATTATATTTTTTATTAATTAAAGAATGTATGTCATACTTTTTATCCATTTATAGTTACATTCAATTATAGCAGCTACAAGCAGTCGTTCCCTCAGCAGACTCTTCTTTTCTCCCTCTTGTAGTTAAAACAAACAAAAGAAATGCAGCTTCACGTGTTAGTTTAGTTTACCTTACCTCTGACTGTTAGAAAGTGCTGACACTGGAGCCTCCTTCCATAAATGGCAAATAAACATCTCCTACAGAAAACGTCGCCATGCAATTATACATATTCATATGGAGCACAAGTCTCTGGGTAAGTTGTTACTATAGAAACTATAACTAATGTGTCAATCCATGTGAATTCACCAGAGGCCTTCTAACTGACCATCTCAGATGTGCTTCATACTTCCTGGAAATAATGTCTCTGACATCTAAAAATCTAAGAAAAAAAATCTAAGCTTCTTCACAATCAGTTGGACATGTAATGTTATGGGTGTATATTGATTAATTGGGACTTTTAGAACTGTAAATGATAGCAATTTCAAATGACTTTTTTTTGTTTTTTACATAATGCAATTTGTGACAGTCTTCAGTAAAATTGAGCTTTTCTCCAATGGGGCATGGTGCCAAAGATGTGTACGTGTATGTAGCAATGACAAAGACAAAGGGCCTACAAATCATGTCGGCTTGGTAAAAGAGTAGCAGCTCCAAATAATTCTGGCACGTATGTACATGTATAGTAGAGTAGCAGAGCTCTGCTGAAGTCAGCCACTGTATCCGTTTGTAGCAAAACTTGGCATATTTGAGAGCTTAATAAATATAGTTTGGTTCAAGGTACCATCTTTATATTTTGTGCATATATGGGCAACATGCATTTGAAATTTATAACCTCATAAATCAGAAAGTTCAAATTCTTTCAGATTTTATATATATATATAGGTCTGAAAGAATTTGAACTTCGGATATTTGCCTCTGTACACCACCACAATAAAGCAATCAAGATGTGATTGAAGTGTAGACTTTCAGCTTTAATTCAAGGGGTTTAACAAAAATAAAAACAGCCTAATGATGGCCTCCTTCACTTGACACCTCTATGGACCGCATAGTGAGAGTTCCCATGAACAGCTACCAAATGCAAATTCAACACTTGGAATCAACTCCAGACCTTTTATCTCCTTAATTTGTCATGAAATAAGGAGGAAACAGGCCCCGTCTGGCCATGAAACTGCTTATCAGTCAATTGTCCAATTACTTTTCTGCCTGTGAAAATGGAGGGACTCTGTTAAAAAAAAAAAAAATTCCTGTAATTCCTCAGCCTGTAATTCCTAAACATTTAATGCAATATTTTTGTTAAACTCCTTGAATTAAAGCTGAAAGTCTACACTTCAACTGGGTCAGAGCATCTCCAAAACAGTAGGTCTTGTGGGGTGTTCCCGGTATGCAGTGGTTAGTACCTACCAAAAGAGGTCCAAAGAAGGACAACTGGGGAACCGGGGACAGGGTCAAGGCTAGCCCGTCTGGTCCAGTCCCACAGAAGAGCTACTGTAGCACAAATTGCTGAAATCATGCTGGCTATGATAGAAAGGTGTCGGAACACACAGTGCATCTCAGCTTACTGTGTATGGGACTGTGTAGCTGCAGACCGGTCAGAGTGCCCATGCTGACCCCTGTTCACTGGCGAAAGCGCCTACAGTGGGCATGTGAGCATCAGAGCTGGACCATGGAGCACTGGAAGAAGGTGGCCTGGTCTGATGAATCACATTTGCTTTTACATCATGTGGATGGCTGGGTTTGTGTGCGCATCACTTGCCCGGAGAAGAGATAACGCCAGGATGCACTATGGGAAGAAGGCAAGCTGGTGGAGGCAGTGTGATGCTCTGGGCAATGTTCTGCTGGGAAACCTT
>CM075006.1:21320486-21340719 GCA_037576675.1 Pangasius sanitwongsei | reverse complement strand
CATTTTGAGGATGGCATCAGTTACAACAGCTGCTTCTTGTGGAGTGCATGGCTGATTTTTTTTCTCTGAACAAACTCGCTCATGGTGTGCTGTTTCTTTCTGAAATGAAAAACATGAAGTAATAATGAACTCTACTTTTACAGCATGTATTAGTATTTGTTAATGTTAAGTTCAACAGTTACCAATAGATTATTAAACAATAACTTGTATTTGTTCACATTAGTTAATGCATGTTAGTAAATAACTAACATGAACAGCTGTTTTTATTAACTAACGTGGCGCCCTTTACAACTAGATTGCTAACTACGGACACTGTAAGCATGCAAAAGCAGCATAAAACTGTAAGCATACAGATACAGCAGATAATAACTAATCTGAATTAAACTTACCGCCCTGATGTCTCGCCGTCATCTGTGACTCCCGCATGCTTCCGTTTCAGGCGCTCGTGCATCACTGTCGTGCTACCGTGCCACAGGAGCTCCGCTTTGCAAAGTCTGCAAGTTACAGCTTTCCTCACAGAATTCAATGTGAAGTGCTCCCATGCCTTAGAGGACTTGGGTCGCACCCTTTTTTCCCGCCGTTGCTGCACCTGTACTCTCCGCCATTCTTCTGAAGTGCGTCTGTTTTTGCCGAAACGCTATGATCAAACGTGCCATGAAGTGCGCAGGTCAGCTAATCGATAATGAGATTTGTTGACAACGTTTTTCATTATTGATAATTATCGATGTTATCGATTAGTTGTTTCAGCCCTAGTGATGTATGTGATTAGCAAATGACCCTGGACTGATCTGAGGTAGTAGAAATAGAATAGAACGTTTTCTTGAATGCTGGTGGCATTAAGGATTAGTGGGCATTAATGATTCATGAGCATGTGTGTCGCAAGCATTTAAATCTATATTTATATTTAATGAATGTACAAAGTGCTGTACTGTATACACTCTGTGTATATGTAATATTGAAATAATAATAAAAAAAAAACCATAATGAGGTGTGCTGTTCTAGGAAAGTAATCCATGAAGGGTGGTGTGGTGCGGCCCACTGTGAAGCTGTTACCACTCTGGAGTTGATTTATTTTCTAATAACAACATGTCCTGAAGTGTTTCATTCCCCTTATAACGCAACAATTTGCCAAAAATTACATTTTTTTTATTATTGTTAATTAAAGAATGAGCCATTATACTTTTTATCTGTTCACATTTACACATAATGTTGTGGAACGTCTGTCAAACTTGCTAGCAAATATGCAATATACGACAAAAACTCTATCGTAGCACACATAATGTGTATTGGAGTGTTTAGTTTTGTTGAGGTTTTGCTAACAATGCTTTAACAATTGCCGCAATGTTTTTTAAAAGAAAAGTAAGAAAAATTAAACTGTTGGTTAAAAAAATTGGTTAGAACAATATCTTTAACACTGTCAAAAACATGTGCTCTTGTAATTTATTCCTCCGAGCTCCACTGCTCTCGTACATTCCTATGCATCCGTGGTCATTATTATTGGCACAGTCAGCGGTACGCGGTACGATGCAGGGCAGATCAATTACAGGCTTGTTAATTTAAATTGACTACTAAATTATCATATGCGCTTCTGTTACTTCCACAGCCCTTACTGTCCCTCTCTCTTAGATACCAATTATCTGTCTCTTTAAATATAGAGCTAGATGTCACATGCCTCTTGTAATCTGACACGAGTAATTTAAGCCAAGTAACCTTGATAAGCTCCAATGATAAGCCTCAAACCATTCTCTGTAATGAAGCGAGCTGGGTCTGAAGAGCATCCGAGGGAAATCAAATCAACACCCCTCATTAATGTTTAAACTCAAATGTAGCACACTGCTAAGGATGCTTTCACTTGCTTGTGGATGCACAGCCAGAGCTTGATTGGATGTCCAGTGCCTTGGCTGTAGTCATCATTATTTTTTTTTTTCAAACTGTGGACCAGTATTGTTGTTGAGGCTGCAGTGCTCTGGGAACTTAATAACAGAGCATTGGGCTGTCATGTCTTCTTACAGTGGGCATGCATCCGGACTCTCACCATATTGTAGTATACAATAGAGACTGCAGTACAGTAAAGTGTGATTTCTTCAAAAAGACAGTGGCATGTTTTCCAAACGTACCACTGTGTTCCCTAAATAACGGCCTCCACAGTCATGAGGCAGCATAAGAACATAAGTTATCTTACCTTCACTTGTATCTGTTTAAGCAAAGCAGTCCCTTAGTTCTGTTCAACGCAATAAGGATTTCCGAGAAATACGGTTAAAAATATGAGCTCAGTCTCACAGCCAGCTTTTACTGCTTCGATTAAGTTGTTTTATGTTTGTGAGATCGCAAAGACGTCATTTGTATAATTGCATCTAGCTGCACTGTGACTCGACAGGCAGCTTATGTGACGTGCTAGTGTTAGAGAAAAGTATAGATAGATATACGTACACTTTCTGTGATGGCATGATAATGTAGGAAACTGAAAAAAGGCTAGGCAGTTGTAAATGAGATGAAGTATTTTCCAGCATAATATGTAGTTTGAAGGTGACTGTAAGAATGCCGTCGAAAAAAAAAAAGCTGTTTTCATCTATTTTGGATAAGACCCTAAGGGGTTGGCTGTGGGACTTTTTAGGTCTGGAAGTGAGACTGGAATGGGGAAAATGCCTCCAGGAAACATCCAGCCTTCTGGACTGAAATGGAGCCCTTGAATTATGGAGCTGTGAATGAGAAGTATAGGAGGTGTTCTTCCTATAAAATAAATATGAGCAGGTAGGGCTGTGAAGAATGATGGGCTTTATATTCTAGTCAGCTTGTTTAGAGTCTCATGGGTTTTCCTCTATATTTCTCCCCAAGTTCACTTCCCCATTTTATTTCATTTTATTATTTTTTTTTCCCCCTGAATGCACTTCACGGTGGTGTGACGCACCTCAGTGCTGTAACCACAGTGCATACATTTAATCCTGCTGCTGCTCTACACACATTGGCTGAGGAGTAACCTGGCTGACGGTTGCACAATTTTTACTAGGTGGATTAATTAGCATGCACAGATGAATCAGGATCGTGCAGGTATGTGGAAACACTGATGAAACCGAGTAAAATAAACTTCAGAGCAAATCCGTCATATAATTTTCCTGCTATTACACTGGAGCTTTTACTTGCCTGGTGGGCTAGCTAAAAAAATGTATGTTTTTTCCGCCCTGTTTATTTATTGAGCAGGGTGAACAGTGATCTAAGATGCAGTCAGTCAGCAAGTGTATGTTAGGAGGGGGAAAAAACCCAGGTTCGGGTGATGGGCACGGTGAAAGTTGTCAAACATCAGTTGTCCACACCACCCTGTCTTTGATTATTTTCCTATAGCAGCACTCCATGTTGTGTATTATTCCTTACATATGTGCTGCTGTTGTTGCATTACTTAGTTTGTAGTTCCTATACCCACACCATGCTGTTGTTGTGTCATGCTAGAATGCTGCTTGGTATGTTTTTCTACTGATAATATATTCTTAACTTATAATAGGTCTGTGTAGATACTCTGATGTCAAATTTGAAAGATGAGTGTGAGAGAAATACACCGGAACTAATGATTGTGTGCGGTAAGAGACTGACTGATTTCAAGGCAAACCAGCAATCTGTTCTCTGCAAGACAGCAAGACAGGCCTCCTGCTCAGACAGATGTGTATCTGTGAAAGATATCTAAATTCCACCTGAAAGACATCTAAATTCCACCTGTTGTTTTGCTTGACACAACTTATTAAGCGTGCCGTCATTGTTATATCAGCTAATGTCTTTGCCAATACTACGGAGAGCCTCGGCTGATTAATGCTGCCCACATCAATAATGTCTCAGTCTTGTGCATGCGTGTTTTAGTCATAGCCTATTGGTCTTCCTTGCACTATATTTTATTCTGGGAACTACCTTATACCGAAGATGTTCACAAGGCACTTTTTCAAGTCTGAGTCAAGTCTCAAGTCTCTGAGCTGCAAGTCTGATGTAACAAAATAACACTTTTTCTGCTCACATCTAAAGCATAAAAAATAAATTCTGGTTCCAGCTGACAGAAAGGCTACAGTAACTCAAATAACCACTGTTTACAATCGTGTTGTGCAGAAAAGCAACTCGGATTACCCATTGAACCTTGAGGTCGATGGGCTACATCTGGTTTCACTTCTGTCACCTAAGGACAGGAATGTGAGGCTACAGTGGCCACAGGTTCACCAAAACTGGATAGTTGAAGATTGGAAATGCATCTCCTGGTCTGATGACAAGCAGATAATGGGGTCAGAATTTGGTGTCAGCAGCATGAATTCATGGACCCAATCTGCGCTGTGTCAACAGTTCAGGCTGGTGGTAGTGGTGAGGTGAGGTGAGGTGGGCCTTGTACTACGAAAGAGCATTGTTTTAATGCCACAGCCTATCTCAGTATTGTTGCTGACCACATGCATCTCTTCATGAGCACAATTTACCCATCTTATAATAACTTATTTTGGCATGATAATGCACCAGGTCACAAAAGTGGACATTTGAACTGAACATGAAAATGACAGCAAGTTCAGTGTACTTCAGTGGCCTCCCCAATCACCAGATCGGAATCTAATAGCGCACCTTCGGGATGTGGTGCAGTGAGGGATTTGCTGCATGAATGTGCAGTTAACAAACCTGCAGCAATTTTGTGATGCAACCATGTCAACATGGACCAGAATCTCAAAGAAATGTTTACAAAAATGTGGAATCCATGCCATGAAGTGGCTGTTCTGAGAGCAAAAGGGGTCTTGCCCAGTATTAGTATGGTGTTCCTAATGGAGTGTCTAATGAATGTATATTTTATATTTTGTTAATGTCCTTTATTCTGATGCTGCATTTATTGCACATAACACTTAATATTAACACTGAATCTCTGTCTCTGGCTTATATCATTCTGGCTAATTTAGGTTGTAGTGTTTTTGGCCACTAGACTGGTTATATGCCACTTATTCTGTTTCAGCAGAATTCTGAATGCTGGCTTTAAATTTCCAATTAATAATATGTTGTATCAGCATTGCTTAATCTGAGAGTTATTAAAATTTCAGCTTTCTGCAGTTGTCACGTTGCCAGTTTGTAGCCAGTTTCTTTTTTTTTTTTTTTTTGGAAACACCCGTTAAGTTATGACTTTAATGTAAAATATTTATAAGTTGCTGCTATTTCTGTGCTGTTTCACTGTGTGCCTACTGAAAGTGGCCTTAGTTCTGAGGCAAATTTTCTAATAAGCATTATACCTCTTAGTAATTGTTTAAAAAAAAATTGGTAAGCACTACTTGAACTTTCAAATGACACTGAAGTGAAATTATACTAATGCCTTCTATGATGTGTATAGTATTTACAGTATGTCTTTTTTTTTTTTTTCCCCGTTTTTTGATACAGTGTACTAGGGGTGTAACAATATATCGCGATGCAAAAAATGTGATGTGATGATAATGGGCGATTCACAACATGTATAGTGTAAGCATTCTATTAATTATGCATCTAGCGCAATTGCAGTTGCACTGTTTGATCACGAGAGGTCCCAGTCTGCGCAACCCATAGAGAGAACATGCTGACCATAATGCCTATGCTCTGGATCATGGCGACCGACACGCATTATTGGTTATGAGGTTTCACAGCCATGCTAACAGTTAAAAAGGGCTCTTCAGTTGCTTTTACAATACCAGCCCCACACCGCTGTATGGTGCCCAAGAAAAATGCGGAATCTGGGCATTTTAGCCAACTTTGGAGCTCTATTTCCGGTTAAAAGGATGACTGCTGTGGAGTTCATTATGTTTCAGTCATTTTCTCCAGGTCAGAGACTTTGTTTATTCAATAAAATTTTATTTTAGCAATAGGTTTAACAATATTAAACCTCAGAGCAGTTTGTGATTTATTGTTTTATACAGACAAAAATGCACATTGTTTTGCTTTGTTTATGATTTGGAAATAAAAGGAGCCTTTTCAGTCATCATTTTTTTAGTCAAAAATATTCTGGAGAATCACATTGAATCGAAATGGTGCAGCCAGTATCATGAATCGGATCAAATCATGACTGGAGTGTATTGTTACACTTCTAGTGTAGTTTGGGAGTTTTCAGGTTTTCTTCGCAGAGAAAAAAACAAGCATGGGTGTAGGGTAATAAAAGAGGAGGTATAATAAGTCCGCATATAGTGAGGAGAGTTGCTGCGACTGTACTTCTTTTTCTCTCCCTTATCTCGCTGCACTTTCCGGATGCTCATTATAGCATCACAGCGATGTCATGTCTGCAGTCAGATTAAAGAATTATGTTGGCAATATTACTCTGAAACCCTTGATAAAACCCATGGAAGAGATGTCACAGCGCAATGTTTCTAGATACACATCCCCACTTCAACCAGTCAGTGTTTGCCTGAAGGCTGCTTGATGCACAGTGCCACAGATACACATGACATGCTGTTCCTCTGTGTGCTACACTTACCCATAAACCCCTACTCTTGAGTTGCAATGCAAATATGTTTTAACAGCAGAGGTATAACCAGACTTAATTTTTAAACTCTAAAGCTCTCTGTCTGGTAATAACAGCAAGGAGAATAAACAGCTCAGGATATTCCCAGGAGTCTTTTCTACAAGGTCCCTGCAGTGTTTTGATGAATATTTCACCAGCATTAGTGTTGAAGGTTCAAACAAACAAACAAAAATACATTATTTGAGGTACCCCCCCCCCCTTTTTTCTTTCTTTTTTTTTTCCCTTTCTGTGCTCAGCTTGTTCACACATTCATCTCTGGTTCATACGGTAATGACCAAAAACACTGGGACTTAGGCACTGCTTATGAAATCATTGTATTGATGCTCCCAGATGGGCTGAAGCCGTGAAACAGCAAACAGTATCTGAAGTTTGCCCAAGAGTGAATCATTAAATAAAAGACTGCATTATAATATTAGATATAGTCTGGGGGCCCATTGCGCTTCAGTGCAGGCCTCCTGCAGCTGAAAGTGGAGGGCTCGATCTGCTTCTGCCTGTACATCCACTCTAGAACACCACCAGGGAAGGATGCTTGTTGCCCAGGTTTCTGCATTTTAAAAAGCCTGGAGAGATCTCAGAATGAAGTCTGGTGCTTCATTGTCTGCTGGCTGTGATTCATTATGGAGGTAAAAGTAGGGCAGAAGAGGGAGCTTGTGAATGCGAGCTGCTGTTTCGGCAGATATACAATGTTCCCAGATGGAGCTCAGTGCAGGCTCTCTACAAGAGCTATGATTTCCTCCACCTGCTACAGAGAGAATAGGCACATTGAGGACAGTCTTTGCAAAGCCGCAAGCATGTTTGAGCATATCATCCATCGACCACCCTCGCATGCTCCACGTCTCTAGCAGAGAGTGGCCAGACTGAGAGCTTTCCACTTGGGAGTTCCCACCAGACAGCCAAATGTGAAATCAGGAGACTTTTCCTCCAATGTTTTCACCAGTGATCACTTCAGAAGAGAGGAGAAGAGCAAGATAAATTGGCTTCAGGCCTCCCAGCCTTCTGTTTGCTTCCTTCCTCTTCCCCAGTTCTGCTTGATTGGAAAAAGCCATCAGTGCTGAAATGGCTTGCAGTGAGGCTTCAGTAGCCACTCTAGTTGATCCCAGGCCCGGGAGATCATGACTACAGAAAGTCATTTTCTTACAATTGCTGTGAAAATAACTTCATCTGGAATCAACTCAGGAGCGTATTTGTTTGCGGTGTCTGGCGCATTTGGTTCTGCAAGTGCTTTTGGTCTTTTGTTCGCAGCACAGATCTGGGAAGATGCAAATGAGAGACAGACGTTAATAATTTGCTCTCCCGTGGAGTTCAGATGTGTAATAATTCAACCGAGCTCCATGGTAAATCAGGGCTGTCAAATTAATGGCGGCAAGAAAGTGTTGACATAATGAAAGCTTGTTGTAGCCCATGTGTCAGTTAAAAATCTATGAAATACATGACTAAGCTGGCAAAAATCCAGGAATTCAAAGTTACCTAGTTATCTGAACAGCCCTTGAAAGGATTTTGAGTAGCAGTATCAATTAACAGATTTTAGAACACAGACCTCTTTTTGTGTGTAGACTTTGTGTGTAATTTGAACAGCTTCGGCAAAATGCTCCTGTGATCATGAGATTACTCCAGATCATCAGCTTGTCATTACTTCTCAAGCATCATTATACAAAAAAAAAAAAACATTTTTGTGTTTATTTTGTCTCCTGCAGGTAATTTGTCTGTGTTGCTGCCCAGAGGTGAGGCGAGGCAGGGGGAGCCGCTGAGCGGATGCCTGTAGCGGCGGGCGCCGCGTGCCCTCGACAATGAGCCGGCTGATGCTGGGCCGCACTCTGGAGCGGGTCTGCAAGGCTGTGCTGCTGCTCTGCCTCGTGCACTTCCTCATCATGATGATCCTCTACTTTGACGTCTACAGCCAGCGCTTTGACATCTTCAGCCGTTTCAACAATGGCCGCGGCGCCAACGCTTCACGCTGGCCGCACCATTCCTACTACAATTACTCCAGCGCCAGGCCCAATGCCACCTTCGCCAGCTATGTACCCGCCTCAGAACAGCTGCCACTCAGCGGCAAGCCTGAGCTCAACCGCACACACCCAACCCCCAAGCCTATTCCTCCTTGCCCAGAGGTACCACCTGGACTGGGTAGGTGCTTGAACTTTTTGCTCGCTGTTGCATTTTATGTGCTCAGTAGTGAGATGAAGGTATTGTGTCTCTTTTCTTCTGTCGTATTGCTATCGATAATAAGCTAAGGGCTAACAAAGGTTCTCATAACATGTAATTAAGAAATACGAGTTTTCAAGCAAAGTAATTTAAAACATATATCAACACTGCAGTGTTGTACATCATCTGACTTTGTATTCTTTAAAAATGATCATTTATAAGCAGATACTGTTATGTACTAAAGCTGCGATACAAGATTGCATTTCTCCAGTTCTTAGCACTATTTTGTGGCAAATGCTTTGGAGTGTTTTGTGAGTCTGTTTAGTCAGCTCTGTTGTTTTGTATCACTAGAATGGGACAGTGAGCTAATGTCTCAGGAAAGGCCTGGGGCCTCATAGTAACTAAATAAATAATACAAACTGTTCATAGGGATGATAATGGCAGCTCTGGGAATGTCGTATGCACCAGTCTGTAATTATTGGCAGCTTAAGGAGAGAGTTTAAAATGAAGTGAAGAAGCGTATCAGGTAATAAGACCAGGGGCCTTTTTAATGACAAGAAAAAGAATCCATCATAACTACAGTGTGATGAGCCAATCAGACAGCTAGTTATGTTAGGGAATGTGAGAATGAACAGCAAGGATGGCGGATCTCTTAACGTCTGGAAACTCTTAATTAGTGCCCATTGAACAGGAGATATGACAGAAGCATATTGTGTGTGTGTGTGTGTGTGTGTGTGTGAGAGAATGAGACCCAGAGCTGCTGGCCTGCCTCTCCAAAGTGCTGTGGATTCTCTATAGGTTCTAATTAGTCTAAAAGCTGCCTTGCTTTCTCTCCGGAGAGGGGAATCAAGAAGCGATTTGGTCAGCACTCTACTCGGTATGACCCATTTCAGCTGAGTTGCTGAGCCTCGTCTGTCTCCCACTGGAATATCACAAACCCTGGTGGCTGAATGCTGAACTTTCTGTGGGAATCTGGGGGCACGAACCCAATAGGAAAATTTGACCGCTTTAACAGGATCAGTCTGGGTTCCTGTAAAGTGAAAAGTAAAAGACTAGATACACATTTGGTCAATGATTACCCAGTCCAATAATTAAAGCACGTGAAATATCAACTTGGTCAATATCCATGCAGATAACAGCATGTGAGTTCACTCAAAAAACATTTAGGAGTAAATAAGTGTGAACATTTCGTTTAAAGGCAAAACTGAAATGGATGTAGAAGCAAATGCATTACTATGATCCAGCCCGCTTTGCCCAGTCAGTAGCTGCATTATAATTATAATCTATTACTTATCAGGTATCTTGCTTGCTGAAGCTCATTGCACGCTATGGTAATAAAAAGTGCATTCTTAAAAAAACAGCATTGATTCTGCAATGTTTTCACTCATGCAGCCATTTCATAATAGAGATGACCACTATTCCCATTTTGCTATGCCCATGCACGATAGACCTTGTACCACCTGTAGTGGGATGAGTTTACAGAAGAAAAATGGGAGAAATTATGGGTCTCATCATATCACATCATATATCATATCAAGCTGGCTACGAATGGAATTAGGTTTAAATTGTTCGTATGAGCGCTTACACAAAAAATTTGGTATTCATGAAAATCCGGGAAACTCGGAAAACCTTTCATATCCTACTCCTGAGTGTGTGCAAATTTACACATAAGAAGAATAACTACTGTAAACCTCAACTGATCGGCTTCGAAATGTATAATTTGGGATGAGTTACTTGTGTGTGTGTACTGAACAACTAGCCTTGTCTTAAAATTGTTGTTTTTTTCTTGCTATATATATATATATATCTCAAGAAAAAAACAGCCATTTTAAGACAAGGCTAGTTGTTCAGTTAAGATGTCGGAGGATGGTCTGGTCTGGTCTGCACAGAAGGTACCGGTAAGCTGAAGCGGTCAGCACATGATGCCCTTAGCAGGAAACAAATATTTAGAGAGTGGTATGGGTTTTTTTTTTTTTTTTTTAGAAGATGAATGCTGGCTTATGAGTCGGTTGCGTTTCAGTTTAAAAAAGCTTTGTCATGGTTTAGCCTCCCCCAGTAGCAGAGAAACTCTGTTGATTAGCAGTAATACTTTTTGTAAAACTTAGTTTTGTGTCAGACCACTTTATTTTGACCTTATATTGCACATGGTGCCCTTTTCAGGTGCTGTGGCTCTGCTGGATACACTACTAAATAATAGTATTTATTCAAGGAGACATGAGCCAAAGTACTTCAACTTCTGCCAAAAGAGAAATCTTTCTTTTTTTTTTTTTTTTTTTTTTTTTTTTTGCCATTTTGGCTTTCTGCTCTGTGAACTTGGCCTTTTATGGTGTTTTCTGGACGTCACCAAATGCAAATTAGCTGTGGAGTGCACACGGCTGGTAATTTGTGTGTGATATTTACACACACGAATCGGCGCTTATGGAACTTTTGTAAATCCGGTCTAAAATAATTTTTCGGTTTGGCTTACGCAAACATTTACACACAGATGTGTGTACTCAAAGTTGTGATGAATGAGGCCCGATGTTGGAAAGCTGTGAGTGAATTTTAAAAAGACCAAAATACTGGCTTGTAGTGAGAAGGGACAAATGATTTCCTAAACAATGTTTAATATTATGTATTGAATATTAAACTCCTAGTTACTAAACAAACAGTGAGCGAATGAACGAATGAATGAATGAATAGAGCAAGTGAGTCATGGGTATGTGTGCCGTTTCATTCAAACCCTGCCAGCCAGGTATTACACACAGTGTGTTTATCAAGACCGAGTTTTGCCCACAGAAACAATGACTAACTATTAAACCAGCCATTAATATTGCCGCTTTCCTTTTAACTACTATTGGAGGATGCACTGTGCTCTTGTCGCCCTTATTATATCATTAATAAAGTTATGTACTAAATGGCAACTAAATTGTTTTTGCTGTGCGTTCGATCAGTAGTGAAAAACTGTAGACAAGCCATTTTTCACAAACATCGGAGAATTGTGATAGGAAACAACTTCTTGGCAATTTCATCAAAAAAAAAAAAATCTAAGAATCATGCAGCTCTGTATCGTGTATATATATTTTGAACTCCTAAAATTGCTGCAGCATTCATATTACAAAAAAAAAACACGTTCTGTATTTTTTTTTTGTCTTTCTTGCAAATGTGCCATTTTGTAGTGGAGCACTCTGCGCAACAGGGAGCAACCGACGTTCGCAAATTGCATCTGGTGATAGAGAGTGTCTGATGCCCAAGCTGTCTCATGTAAACACATACAATAAATAACTGAATGGAAGCTGACAAGGAAAAGCAGTTCAAGTTGTCCGTGTGATCATTTGTGCAGAAAAACTGCACAAAGGGAAGACGACAAATCATGGAAGAGGGAATGATTGTGGAGACGCCAGCAGTAAACACTGTTTTGTAAAGTGAAGTAAAGCTTATTCAGAAGTTTGCACATTCCTGTTTCGAAATGATGAAATCAACAAGATGGTAAGATGCAAGTTAGGTTTTACAGATATTCCTTTATATTCTTTTGCATTATTGAAAATCCCTGGCATTTTCTTACTTGTCTTTCACGCTTTGGTAGTGCCTTTGTGTCTGTGCTTATTCCAGCTCTGAGTCATGTTTTTTTTTTTTATCTGTTGGTAATATTATAACTAAACACTTCTGACGGCTGTTTTCTTTACTTACTCGTAACTTGAATGCTCACAGCAGACTGCTTGAGGGTTTGAGCCTGCTGAATATGCCTTAAATGTCTTAAAATAAATGCATTGACTGTTTTAAGTCAGTAGACACCTGAATGATGCCCATTCAAATAAGTTAAATAAAGCATGTCACTGGGGATGCAAACCTTTGCCCTTCCTATTAAAGATTTAGATTCAGTTGCTGTTATATTAAGATCATTTTTAATAAGAATGAACATCTTATTATTCACAACTGGATGTTGTGCAGAGATTCAGACACGTCATTTATTTTAATAAAAGGAATATTATGGCTGCCGAGTGGTGCAACAGAAAAGCGTTTTCCCTATCGCCGGAGGATCGCAAGTTCAAACCCCAGCAATGCTACAGCCATTTGTCGAGTCTGTGAGTGGGAGCGATGAGATACTGTGTCTCTCCTGTCAGTCAAAGTGACACTAGTCAATCGTGGGTGTCTGTGCGCTCATGTATGCAGAAGAGGGCAGACAGCTCTTTCCTCCCAGTGTGTTACTCTGCCCTATGATGCAGCAAGAGCAGCAGTTTTAAAAAGCTGTAGTTGGTTGGCTTTACATGTCTCGAAGGAAGCACATGTTAGGCTTCCCCCTTTTTGGTTGGTAGGTGTCACATGATAGGGGAGAGCTGGGAATTGACAGGTGACCAAATTGGGGGGAAATTGTGGAGGGGGAACTATACTGTTTCTCATTATCGTTCTCACTATATGTCCTACAGCAAACACGTTATAAGACTTGTCTCTGTATGCTTTTGCTGTGTGCTTTTTAAAAATTAAAAAAAGGGTCCTCTATATTACATCTGTCAGACATAACCATTTGTGCTGTCTCTGACAGAAGGTTTAATTGACAGGTGGAGTATTTAATTTCAGTGGAAAATTATACCTGATTACACCATATTAAATATGCTTTCCCCTCCTCTCCTAGTGGTTAACCGGATATCCATTCATTAACCCTAATGGATATCCAAATAATAAAATTAGGCAGAAGGACCATCCTTAGTATGAGTGTGCGCACATATGGGGATGAGGTTTGTTGGTATCTGGGATTAGATGCAATGAGCAGAGTGATGAAAAGCGACAGTGCTACAGGGCACACAGTTTATTTTTTTTCTCAGCACTGTGAAATTGTGAGAGAAGAAGGTAAACTGTGGAAGTCAGTGCCAGTTTAGCCATTAGGATCTGATGGCAGTAATTTGCAGCCATTTTTGCTATCAGTGTTCTCAGGTTTCATACTTTGCTATGAACCTTCATATATATGGGGAAAAAAAAAAAAAAAAAAGCAAACTCAACTTTTATTGATTAAATGGATAATGATCACACCAAGTGATCACAAATCTGTATAACCTCACGAACGAAAACAGATGATTGCCTATGACTATTGCCTATGGAAGATACTGAAGGAAGTGACAAAAATTGGGTAGAGTTGTAAGGGTTAATGCATTCATGATAAATATTGCCAGTGGCCTCATTTTTATTTTTTTATTTTTTGCATTGTTGTTATTCCCATCTGCTATCCCTCAGCATGAAATAAGCAAAGACAAGAATGGCACTAATACCTATTATGGTGGAAAAAAGCTATCCCGTGAATATGACAGATCAGCTGCAGCTGTGGTTATGCAACCGGAACCCAGACCTCAGCCACAGGGAGACCTGCCTCTCGCTGAGCAATGCATGTCATCAGTGGGGGTAAAAATAATCATTAGTTACAATGTCATTGGGCTGCATTTTCCTGCCTGTAATGAGGCAACCTATTGTAACAAATGCACTGTATCACCATTTGATATGCCTGTGAGCAGCGAGCCTTTGCCACCCGTACACTTCTAATGAGTTCTCACTAGGGCTCTTGAGCTGTTGAGTTGTGCTGTGTCATACGACCCTTACGTATTCGATTTCCTCTCTCTCTCTCCCTTTGCTCATGCTTTAACTCCTGACCTTATACGCACAAATAATTGAACAGGCCTTGTAGAAATTTTAAGATCTGTTAGTAGTTTAATGCCTTATGCATTTTGCATAGGAGCTGCGCATTTTAACATTGCAGCATGCTGCTATGAGTTATCACTCAAAAATATGCCGAAAAGAGTCTTCTCTTTCCCCAATAAATGCAGTATGAGCCAAATGACATATGAATCTAGAATGACTGACAGTTGTGAAGGGGTTTTGAACTCTCCGATATTAACTGACATCAACTGAGTGTGCATACAGTCAGGTCCATTAATATTCGGACATTGACAAAGTTACTTCAGCTGTCTACTACGGTGTACTGGATTATGGATATTGGGTATGAACATCCAAATCCGGCGAATGGTGTAGGAATTACTGCACTCTTTATATGTGATCTATTTTTATATAGATCTGAACACCTCATATTATTGCATGGGCATGTATGTCTGCCAATGTATTTATTGATCATGTGACTGACGACAAAAGCTTTAGACAGATGATTTGTGATTGTGTTACTCCCCTCCCCTCCCCTCCAAATGCAGGACTACGGTTTCTCTTTCTGCTTAATATCAGGAGCTACGACGAATTATTTGGTCGCTACGGTGAAACTACATAATGAAGTGCGTAGTAATATGAGTGAGAAGCATAAGTGGGAGTTAGGGGGTTAAAGCTTACAGCTACAGCACTCAGACACATGATTACTTTAATTTTGTTCCAAAACCAAGAATAGTTTTAATTAACAAGCAAAAAGCAAGGCGTTTCCTGGATCTTAAAGAAGGAAAGAGTGGATAGCCAGACGTAGAAAGCCCCAGCGTTTCAGGGCCATGACACTGCACTGAATCCATCAAACAGGGCACACCAGCAAAAACACACATCATTTTTTGGCTCTCTGGCTCTCCTCTTTCTCTCTGCTAATGGAAGAGGGACTGTGAAGATGCTATGAGGAAGAGGGATGCACATCAGTCCAGTCGTTCTGAAGAGCAAAAGGAAGCTGTTCACGAGAGTAAAAACCGTGATTCCGCTCCCTGTTGGCTGGACGAATCAGCACTACGAGAGGTACAGTATGTCGTGACTGCGTATGTCGTAGAAAGTTGGATTTTGGCTGCTAAGACAAGACGAGCGAGTCCGTGGCAAAAGCTTAGGGGGATGCCAGATGGCTTTGACTAGAACACTGCCAAACATTTTGGAATATGATCTTAATTAGGACACAAACACATAAAGCAAAATTGCTTTATCAAAAAAAAAAGGCCAAAATTGAAGGCTGCACAAATATTAGAATGTTAACCAGCTTTTCATTTACTGACAGCAAGGGTGCTGGTACCTATCGGGTCAGGTGCAGACCTATCAATTTTTTTTTCTTTCATTTAATCCATCCTTACTTGAGTGTGCACCAAACAACTGAACCTGGGTCTGGAAAAAATCATCCAAGTGAACCCTGGATCAGTTAGTGACTGGTTTTATGATGAACAGTTTTATATCGCACAGAATCGATGAAATGAATTACGTGCTTATCACCGTGGTCGAGTTTCCTATTTTGACATTTGTCTTTTTGGCTCTACTAACTTTTTGAATGCACTATGGAAGCTGCTGCTACCTGATTTGCATTTCTGCTCGGTTTGTGTTAGATTTGCAACAGTCTGTGCACAGATGCAGTGGATATGACGATACATGGCGCTTTTGTTCATGCGGAAAGATAAAGAACATCTTTTCCAGCAGAACATGTATTCAAGTGCTGGTAGATCAGTGCACATGAAATTGTTTTCTTTTAAAATGCTACATCAGATCTATTTGAGTACTAAAAATCAACCCAGCTATAAAGAGTTCACATAACCTCCTGCTGGTGAGGTTAGAAAGTGATTCCGTTCTCTGTCTGACTTTGACCTTAAACAGCTTTATATGAAACAACACACTGTCTATATACACCTACGGAATACAATTACTTTCAGTAAAACAAAACTGCAAAACACAAATTACTGGACCATCCGTTCCTGAAACCGTAATTAACAGTTGATTTTACTTATAGCAAGTTTTGTGGGACTTCTGAGAAGAATATATTTTGCAGCATTGTTAGACAGAAGCACCTCTAACTCATCTTCACCGAAATAAATTCCACTCAATCTACTTGTTTATTCAGATCTTGGATCACTGTTGTCTGCTGTGAAGGCTATCCTTTTATTTGCTCACTGACACATTAATTGTTGTGTGTTTCTTGTAAATACAGCATATGAGGGTCAACTGGGGCATCATACGCATATGACATGTAAATAAATGACTAGTGGGCGGGCAATTTCATGCACGCAGCTGAAGCTGATTCATCATTTGTGCACATTTTTATGTCATTTTTGAGCCTCAAGGATCAGCTGCGGATTTGTTCATAGGTCATTCTGAGTGCTCAAAATCTGTGGTGGGTTATATGCAGCTTTGATGAATGTGGGCAGATGAAATTAAAAAAAAATCGGACTCTATACAGACTTTGTGTGAAAACATCTCGAGTGTGATGACCGGGATCCATAAGAAATTTTTATGTCTCTGCAAGACTGTCCTGATCAGAGACTCCCTCTATTTATCTGATAATAGCAATGTGCTACTCTGGCAGGTGCTGTGTGTGGGTGGTGACTTGCCTTTTCTCCTTGTGTTTTTTTTGTAAACCCCATTATCCCCCCAGTTTTAGTCATTGGCAGCTCCCACCCACTAACTGCTGCTCATACCATGTCATAGGGCAGTTAAACACACTCAGAGGAAAGCTCCAATGGCCCCCTTCAACATACAAGCTCGCAGATGCCTATGATTGGCTAGTGTCACTCTGATTGTCAGGAGAGAGAGTACTCCCACCCAAAGAGCAAGGCCAGTTTTGTTCTCTTGGCTCTGTCATTGTCGGAAGGCAAACTCGTGATGTCTGCTTTTCCAGGGAGCCGAGATGTTGCCAATCTTCACACTATGATGAGTGTGACAGCGGCCCCCTCCTTGATATCCTGCTGGCCTCCACTGAAACAGCAGCTAAACATCATCAAGCATCCAGAACAACGATACTTATCTTTGTCACGGTTCCACGCGATACACTTGATTAGCAGGCTAAGAGAGCAAGTACAGATTTTGTGTTTGGCCATGCGGCAGCAAATCTCAGGCTCAGGAGACTTGCACTTGGCACAGTGAGGCGGGATTGATCATTTCCTCTGGGACGATGCCATTATTCTACTTCTGAGAGAAAAGTTGGAGGGGCTCATTTCAGTGAGGGTGCTTAAGACTGTGTCAGGAGCAGGAGAGAGAGAAGGAAAAAAAATTGGGTTGATTCTGTTTGATGATGCTTTAAAAGTATTTTGATATTTTCTAAATTGAAACTAAGCTCCGGAATAATTCAAACCAAACGACAGCAGGTGTACCTGCTTACTATGTAAAGACTACACTCTTTGTATGCTCTCGCACTGGCAGCAATTTTTTTTTCACCTCAGGTCGCTCTGCGTTGATTGCTAGTGGGCGTGTGTGCCGTAGTTTCACTTGTTGTGCCCGGCTAGTGTACTTCAGGCACATAAACTACATAGGCAGCCACAGAACATATACAAAACCACCCTTAAGTGGTGTGCTTAGGTTTGTATTTTCAGTTGATTAAAACATTATTAAAGTGGACTAATTGAAACATAATAATACAGTGTTTTGCATAGTATTCGTCTGATCATTCAGATTCTTAGCAGCATGTAATGAAACAAAAGCTGTGCATGTATCCAAATTAAACATGGCAAATTAAACACTAGCTCTCTGGCCAAGTCAAGTGGGTGTGCCTGAAACGCAGGATTTAAAAAAAAAAAAAAAAAATTTCATATTCTGCTGTTAGCAAGTTGTGCTGTCAAATTCACACAACGCAACTGTGCCTCATATATGTTTTGGAATCCTGCATTCTCCACTATACTGAGTAGAGTTTCGTATCTGCAGCTTGGAACATCCCAAATGCTGCAGTGATTTCTTTACCCTGGATTGAATCGGTGAGGAAAGGCTGCCTGAATTTCGCAGAGAGATGTGCACGTTTGTGCACGTGTTGCTTCATGATTTTTTTTTTTTTTTTTTTTTTTACTTCTATAGAAAGACCATCAGCATCGTATCTTACTGGGAAACCAAAGTGGTACTGTACACCAAAACCTCAAGATTTCAGGGCGTTTAACAGTTCCTGCTTGTTGTTGATGGACGATATTGCTGTTTTCTCCCAAGCTACTATGGTAATATATTAGGATGCTAGCATATTAGCTCATGAACAGTGTGCTTAGGAGAAGCCCCCCCACAGGGCCTCTCCTGATTCAAGATAAAGAGCTCCTTTTTCAGAGAGGGGGTGTGGGCTTAATTAAGTTTACGTGTTTATTATACCTCACATAATATAATGACAAATAGCCAACTTTATGATGCAGTCTGTTGAATGTATTTTCAATAGGCAGACTTATTGAATCGAGAGCCCTGGATCGAACAATGATACAATACACCGTATTGTTATACCCCTGTCAGACACTTAATATCTGGAACTAAAAAACATAGATAATGTGACATAGTTGAGGGGTTGGAGGGGGGTTCTTTGGCACATTGCATCAGTTGCTAGCTCCTTAAGAGGGTCTGCTTGGAATCCTCTCAGTGGCGTTCTACATGGAACTTTAAATTTTCTTTTTCCAAAGAATTGAGGGAACCCCTTGTCTAATAGATCCTGATTAGCATGATATAGTTTACATTGCTCTTCATAGGGACTACTAGCTTAGTCATATTTGCATTGAACCTTGTTGTTTGTGCCTAACCTTTCTTTCTTGCAGATTTAAATATTCAGAAATATGCAAGACAAAGAGTCTGACATTTTTTTTTTGTGCCACATTTGGGATCACGTTCAGGAGTCCATACTTTCTTGATTCTTTTCTTTTCAGTTTCTTTAACATATATTTACATACAGGGTTGTCATCTGGTCCAGTTTGGGCTCAATCACAATTTGGAAAAAAGAAATCCTTGGCTGTAGCTACTTGTCCACCTGTATGTTTGGCCTCATTGAATGTGAATTAATGACTGCACAAGAAACACTGCAGCACATCTGTGAAGTAAAGGCCCTCGAGGCTTTGGGTCGCATTTGAATGACATGGTAATGGCGACGGAATCGGTTGCTTATTGCCCTTCAAACCACTGAACAGTGCAGAATTGGCTAACACGTGCCTTTTCAGTACAGCTGGAGCTTCAGTTGATAAAACATACAAAATAACTTTAATGAAGACAGCAAGGAGCTCTCATAGGCACTGTAACTGTGTTTAAATGAGGATGCTTCCTGCGGGGCCGCACATTCCTGCAAGATTGTCTCGTCTTGATGACCTGTCTGCCTTCCTGTGTGCTCAGTGGGTTCACTCCAGCACCACCCCATGGTTAATGGGTTTGCAGGATTAATATTGTCATATGGGAGCAGCGTAGCTGCTGCAAGATTATGGATACGTAATCGATGAATGCCAAACATGACAAGGCAGACGAAGTAAGAAAATTGCTCTGGTTCCAGTGTGTGCACAGGTGGCTATTAGGATGTCCATGCATTAACTAGCCTGAACAGCAAATTCCTCTAAATGATGAATGACAAAACAGGAGCGTGTTATTGGCAGCTGGAAGGGAAGTACAAAATAGCATTTTTTGGCTAAATGAGCTGTGAAGGAAGATGGAAATGTGGCTATACATATAAGCATGTAGTTGCGGCAGTCACTATACAGTAAGTATTTGGACACTTTTTTTTTTTTTGTTATTTAATATACTTCCAGCGTATGTTTCCAGATTCAGATTTATATACACACATTGTCTTTTGACTCTGTACATATAAATATGAAAAAAAGTGTGTTCCTAAGCATTAAAAAAGAGATATGTTTGTTACAAACATATAGGAAACTAATGGTAATGGTAAATGCCGTATTTTTGTGGAACCTCTTAAAATAAAGCTGAAAGTCTATACTTCGATCACATCTTGATTGTTTTATTTCAAATCCA
>CM075006.1:21277995-21320386 GCA_037576675.1 Pangasius sanitwongsei | reverse complement strand
GAACCTCTTAAAATAAAGCTGAAAGTCTACACTTCGATCACATCTTGATTGTTTTATTTCAAATCCATTGCGGTGGTGTATAAAGGCAAAATCACATAAACTCTCTCATTGTCCAAATACTTCCGGACCTGACTGTATGTGATAAAAATGTGTTGTTGAAGGGAAGTATTGTCTCTAATGCGTCCTCTCCAAGCTGTTGTGTGCATATGAAATAAAATTTTTTTTAAAAATTCATTTAATACTCCCCATGAATGGCATTCCGTAGTATTTTTTGTGTATTGGCTAAAACTCGTATGTCAGGATAGATTTTTCAGACTGTGGCACATTATTTGATATCGCACAAGAAAAACAGAATTAATGTGGAACTGAGACATGGGTCTAGCTGCTCTGAATACAGATGTCCTCAGTTTTGATATTAACTGTGTTGTGTTTTACTCAGTTCTGAATACTTCCCAGGATGTGTGGTGGACAATGATCCAACAATCTGAAACCTTTGTATACAGTAAGATTAGCTTCGTTGCTATGTAATATGGCTATGCATATTAATAATTCATAGCTTCATAGCTCTATTTCAGCCAAATATGCACATTACTAATGTCACAGTTAGGATTATTACCTTAAAGCCCCTCAGCGTAAAGAGATGTAAAGTGTCATAACCGAACCCCGATTAAAAAGCCTAGTAAACTATGCGGATCAACCAAAAAAAGACAGATCGTTTCACATCCTGAGGTGTCGTATCATGTTCTGTCTTCATTATAGCACATTAATAAAGGGTCTGATGGTGCGAGTCATGCCCCCAGCAGCCTGTTAGAATAAAGGCTCAGAAAATCCGGGGTCACGACTGTGATGTGTCTCTTTCGGTTAAGGACACTGAAGCGGATCATGTTTTAACAGCAACACTAAAAAAAAAAAAAAAAAAAAAAAAAAAAAAAAAATACTCTCAGGCTTTTTACTGCTTTCAGGAAAGGGAAGCATTAGAGCGTTTCTTCATTAAATGCGTTCCCTAGTGAATGTGTGTTTTTACTGGTGGTTTTTTAATGGAGCTTCTTTTTTACTCTGACTTGAAAAACAAGATTGCTTTTGACATTAGCAAAGATATCTCAGAAATTATGGATTGCCTCTGTTTGTGCGCCCTGAAGTGCGCAAGCATGGTAGATGATACGCCGGTCAGCCTTTTTCTTTCAGAAACAGTGAGGCAAAAATCACAGGTCACTCTAGGTCACTGAAGGACATTTACTTATCGACTCTTTTTCTTGTGTGTGTTTGTATCACGTGAGAGGCAGATGAGGAAAATAAGAAAATAAATGTCTCCCTTGATTTAGAAAGATGAGTCATTTTTAAGCCTTCGGGAGTCATAGTATATGCATGGACCTTTTTCAGGGTGTTGGAAAACACATGCATATTGATTCAGTGATTCAGGCGAGTATTGTCTTCCTTACCTTTCTTTAAGGCTGACTGGATGTCTAGAAAATTAGATGTTTGGTAAAAAAAATAACAGAACCATTACTGAGGATGCAGAGAGTGCTAGGGGTGACCTTGACCTCAGTAGGCGTTGTCTTTGCGAGCATCACATTACAAAAATGGCATTCAGTGCACTTCAGCTAAAGAGCCGTCGAATTACAGAGACACACTAATAGAAATGGATGCTGTCTTGTATCCTTGATACACACACAAGTAATAGTGAGTAGTTACACTGTTGGTCTGTTGGAGGAGCTTTGTGCTGTAAGCTTTTACTGCAATTGGAAAAGCTTCTGTATGAGCCTCAGGCTTCCTGTCTACAGATCCAGATTTGCAGAGAAGCTATTGGAATTGCTTTTGCATGCTTTTATTATGTCTAGAGGAAGTAGTAGTGGAGTGGAGAGAAGCTTAGATTAGAAAATGTAAGGTTACATCTACTTTGGTGCCATAGAGCTGCACGTACTGTATACACATAACTACAGTAGTCTGATGGTCAGAGAACTCAGCTCAGATCCACATTGGTTGGGATCCTAGCTGTTGGCTGCTGCTGTTGTCTGTTAACCCTAAGCTGTCACATGCTGGCTGATGCTGTGCTTGGGTAATTAGAATTGCTTTAGGCAACAGCATCAGCGAAATGTAAATATAATGTCTCTCTCAGGGGCGTGCATTTAATACTGTTTTCAGTATGACTTTACGCCTTGAAGCGAAGGACAGCTTAATGAGTGTGAGACATTTCTCAAGTTCTCAACTTTTGGAAAGTTTTTTTGTGCAGCCTATTCAAATAAGAAATCCACACAGATTCTAATATTCGACCAAAATAGCTTGTTCTCCAGATTGATCGTCAGTGCCTGTGGTTACGTCCTTGTATCTCTCTGTGTGCGTCCCACTTCATTTTATGTTCCAATTAATTTACTGTATCATGATGCTCTTAAAACAGTGTCGTAAACCACATGATTGCTGGCAGTTGTTTGTCCTCAGTCATTTCGATGGGTGGTGCCAGCATCTGACTGGAAGGAAGTAGATAAAGGACATCAAAACTATTCAGTTTCTCTCAATTACAGTACACATTTGGAGGACATCCCCAGGAAGTCTTTGATTTATGACGTTTAATCACAAAGCCATGAGGCAGTGTATCAAAGTTGGATGATTCGTTTTTTGTCTTGCAAATTTGAGACTATTTGTCTTTGTTTATTCTCTGTGTTTACTTGAAAGAGAGCGGTCTTTGTGTTTCGTTCCATCAGCCCTAAGCTCAGATAGCTTTGTGTTGGCAGCGCTGTGAAATTGCCAGAGCTGGTTATTTTCAGCCACGGGCGAGCAGCTGTAGGTAATTTGGTTCAGGCAGAGTAGTGAAAGGTATTCACTAGTTTCTGACCTGATCGTAAATCATGAGGACTTCAGATACATTGGCATGATTCAGGTGAAGGCCATGCTTGGTTTGCTAACTCAAGACACACAGGGCAGTGTTTAAAATTAGTTACACTTGCTGTTTGGTTGGTAATGCTGAAATGATGGCAGGAGTGAAAATCTCGTACTTATTACCATAACTTCTGTCAAATAGCAATGACATTTCTCTCATATTCTGTTGTATAGACGCTGCAGTAATTGCCATCATAGAGCTCAGACACTGCCATAATTGCATCATGTTTCACAGTGGAACAGCACTGCAGGCACAAATATGAAATTTGATTGACTTAAGTCAATAAATCAATTATCTGGGTGTTTTTCATTATTT
Organism: Pangasius sanitwongsei; assembly: GCA_037576675.1. Classification (NCBI taxonomy): domain Eukaryota; kingdom Metazoa; phylum Chordata; class Actinopteri; order Siluriformes; family Pangasiidae; genus Pangasius; species Pangasius sanitwongsei. The sequence continues at coordinate 21,317,196 of CM075006.1, read as the reverse complement.
CAAGAAGTGTACTCAGTACACGACTTGCCTTAAAGCTACAAAAAGGGAATTTTAAAGCCAGTTCAGTGTCAAGATTGTAATAAACCCTGTACATACTAATTCTATTTCCCTACTGTGAGCCAGGACAGTTTTTCACCTGGAGTCTCTAAACGGCTTCAAAGGAAACATTTTTCTTAATATGTCACGTTATTTCTGGTTGGTTTTGCATTCAAGAGTTAGCCTGTTGTTTTTTTTTTTTTCTATTTTTTTCTCGGTCAGCCATTCTGCTCATGGTTTCAAGTCTCAGATTTTATTTGTCACAAACAAGAAGCTAAAGACTGTATAATAATTCTAGTGAAATGCTTGGTAGCAAGTTCCAGAGCTGTGTTTACAGACAGTAAAAAGTTCTGGAAATCAAGACTTTACAGAATATTTATATTGTTTAGTATACAAAAGACATCATTGTCATGTATAATATGTGCAAATGGGAATTGGGGTGCAAGGGTCTATAGTGAGTAATGGTATACAGATAGTCATGTAACAGAAGACATGATTCTGGAGATATGCATAATGTAATTTAAAAAAAAAAAAAGCATTAAAAAAAAAAACTCATGAAAATGGAATAAAGACACTGATTTTCTTTTAATGATCAAACCAGGAGACTGATTTTCTTTTAATGAACAAACCAGCTGTACAGCCTGGTTCTGTTTTCACTTCTGTACTTTCTTGGACATTAATTGCTTAGAATATAATTGCATAGCCAATTACTGTTTTGCTTCTAACTGCTCTTTAAATTCAGTTCAAGTTTGTGTGAAACAGTCGGTACCAGAGGCAATGATTTTTATTCCACTAAATGGAACTGCTCCCTGTTTTCGGCTCAGGCTGCTCTCACTTTGCTGTCCTCTCTGTGGACACTAATCTGTGCTTCTTGGTATCAAAGGTTTGGTTTGGAGCTTTCAGTCAAAGTCGTCTACTGCAGCAGGCCTTCTGCTCACATATCCCTCCAGTTGGCAGGAGCAAGCAGTGCATGTGGTTCGGCTAAACCCCAGACATTACAGCGGCTACTGAACCATAACGATTTGGCCAGAGAGAAATGGTCTTTTTGACTATGTGGCTCCATGATCAACCTCCCTGGACCTGCTGTCTAAACTCCGGCCTTTATCTGTGCTATCACAGCACTGCTGTTTTATAATGGTCATAGCATAAGCACAGAACAAATATTGCCAAAACAGCCTCCTATTTTGATCTGTTGTTTTTGTGCATGCATTGATCAAAATTGATCAATATTTAAAAGGTAACAGAAGTTAAAGTCCTCGGTGGTTTCAGTGCTACTGGCAGGCAGCGCTGTTGGCAGCAGGCATCTTAATAATCCAGTTGAATGCATAATTTCCCAGTTACGAACATTTCTATGTTTTAATCTTCTGTCCGAGGAGCCAGTTTCGTAATTATGTCCTTTATGTGGTTCATTTGCCGCAAAATTGTGTAAATGTAAAGAGAACTATGAGTGTAACGAAACCGAGGAACGCAAATGTGGGCTGATCCATGGAAAAGACCTGCAAAGCATCACACAACAGCAGATGCCTAGAAAGCCATTACGGTATCTTTTGGGAGCCTAAATAGCAGTTGTACAATAAATCTTTGCCAAAAGTCCCTAATTATTAATTAAAATTCTGTGCTTTATGAATAGGACTGGCATGGTGTTCTGTGAAGACTATACAAAATGTTAAGACAAAATACAAATGTTACACAACAAAAACTTGTATTGACTGGCTGGCATTTCAGTCTTGAAAATGTTCCTATATTCATGCTATTATAATGCATTTGCCTTACCATGTAGATTTCCATATCTCTTGAGCTTGAATGCTGGCAGTGTTTGGTTTTTACGTACTAGAGATGATACCTACTTCGTAAAAGTCTTAGGCACCCTTTTTTTTTTTTTTTTTTTTTTTTTTTAGTACTTTGTTATTTTTATTTTATTTGAACCTCTAGATTATCGAGTCAGTACAAAAACATTTTACATTTCCAGATTTCCAAACATTAGTTTTGCAGAACAAAATTAAAATGTTACAGAAAAATGTTTGTATGTCAGTAAAGAAAGCAGCGTATTATGTAAGACACATAATGAAGGCTGCTGGGTTTTGCTGCAGAAATAAGAAGCGAGTGCGACAGTCAAAGTCTCCAGAAGAACTGTGGCTGCTTCTGCAAGATGCTCAGTAACACTTACAGCTCATTTCCTTATAAAACTGCACAAATTGTACCTGAGACGACTATTTTTTTTTTAAAAGCAAAAGGTCATCATGCCAAATATTGCCTTTGTTTCATTTATACTGTTTACTGCTCTTTATAGTATTTTTTTTAAAATGTAGAAACATGTAATTTCATTATTTGGAAGGCGTCTTTGCTCTACAGCATTTCTTTGCATGTGCCTAAGACTTTTGCACAGTACTGTATATCATGTTAAAGAATTGTGGTTTGTTATTGAACAGTATGATGAAGGATTGAGCTGAAGAATGTGCATCCCTTATTAGCGTTATTTATTATTATTATTTCTAAAACTGATACACTGAAGTTATCACTTCCTCATGCAGTAGATACATTGTATATCCAAACGTTTGGGGATGCTTGATCATCACACCCGTATGTGGTTCTTCCTCAAACTGTTGCCACAACATTGGAAGCACCCAGTTTTATAGAATATCTTTGTATGCTGTAGCATTACAGTCTTCTTCACTGGAACAGAGATGGCCATGGCAGTGCCCCTGCGCACAAAGCGAGCTCCATGAAGACATGGTTTGCCAAGGTTGGAGTGGAAGACCTCAAGTGGCCTGCACAGAGCCGGGACCTCAACCCTACTGAACACCACTGTGATGAACTGGAGCACTGCACTCCAGGGCTCCTCGCTCGACACAAGTGCCTGACTTCACTAATGCTCTTGTGGTTGAATGAGCACAAATCTCCACAGCCACGCTCTAAAATCTAGTGGAAAGCTTTAGAAAAGTGGTTATTGTAACAACAAAGGGGGACTAAATCTGGAATGGGATGTTCAAAAAAGCACATATGACTGTGATGGTCAGGTTTCCACAAAATTTTCACCATATAGTGTAGATCCATAACATGAGGACATGTGGACCAGCATACTGATATGCATCTGGTGTTTTGCCACCAACTTGTAATGTAGGTATTAAGTATTAGAGGTATTAGAATACCGTTTAATTATTTGAGATCTGAAATTATTTGTATTCTGAAATGATTATTTCTGTGGTTGTTATATTCACAGGATGTTAGTGGCTTTGAAAAAGTAAAGCCACATCTGGCAATAATGCAGAGAGACGCAGAGTGATGGTGTGTAAATTAGAAGGGGCTGAAAAGGCTGCGGGAGCGGTCGATATTTACCCGCAAGTGGATGGGAATGGCCGGACAAATATGAAGCTCATGGGACAAAAGAGAGATTATATATTTCCAGTAACTTTTAATGCTATTAAAGATCTTAAATGTCAGTGGACGCAAATCAGTTACCTCGGGTTTGCAAATTAAGCCAGTTTTACTCTATTAATGACACTGCAGTCAAGGCACATCTCAACTGCTCTGCAACACTTTGCATTATACACCAGGCACTGGGCTCGCGTTGCGATTTTAGTTCTGTGATTTCATATAAACATGCCTTGCTACTGTTAAATCCGTTAATCCAATGAGATTCCAGTCCTGCAGTCTGTGGCAGTTTTGAAACGAAAATCTAAAGAATACTTGATTATGCCAGACTAAAGCTGGTTATCTGAATATCCGTTAATTAACTCGAATTACAGATATTTGAGTATTTATATTAGGTAGAAGGCCCATCCCTAATAGGTCCACTTACATGTATTTATCTCCATTTATTTTTCTACTATTTGCATTAAAACGAATGAAGTCGCAGCTGCAATCACAGAGAAATTGCTATCACAGTACATCTAATCTTGCAACAGGCAATTTGACTGACAAAACCGATTACCAACAGAAGACCTTTTCCCGTAGCCTGTTGGCACACTAGTGACATTATCTTCTTTACTCACCACTAACTCCTTTAAACTCTTAAAAATGTTCAAAGGCTCAATATGCTCAGTATGTCAGGTGTGAAGCTTGTGGCCAGAAAAGTGTAGAAAAGATATCAGAGATCAGATACCCTGTATCTGTAAGCTGTGAGCAAAGTGTCTGAGGCTGAGACTACTGAAAACCTCAGAACCTTTACAGTAGTTCGCAGCAGTTGTGCGAGGTTTGTGAAAGGTTTTCAGAGACCACAGATGACATTCTGGGATGTATATCAGTTGGCCAGGAAAGGTACGAGATGCTAGAGTGTTTGCAAAATCATATCTCTACCACAGGGGCTGTAATGCTGCTAGGGAATGCTTCATATCCTCTCCTTCTCTGATTACTGAAAGCTTTACTTGAAAATATAGATTTCGACTTTAACTTTATTCCACACTCACATGGCAGTTTAACAAAACTCAAGCATTTACAGTCTATTTGAGAATATATGTAGCAACAGCCTCCACAAGCTGCCATTAATCGCCAGCTCAGAGACTATTCAGAAAGCATTCACACACATAAAGGGTAGATGGAGGTGCTTATTGAAGAGGTGCTTCACAATTTTGTGAAATTCACAATGAAGAATACAGTAATGATGAAGCAGGAGAAGAGGAAGGCAAAGATTAAATTCACTCTTAGGCTGCTACCTATGGCCACAACATTCGGAATGCACTGTGTCCTGTAACAGTTCTTAGTACCAAAGCCTTATATGTAGTGTTTCAGTAATAATAAGTATTAGCTTTCAACTCATTAGCAAGTCCATTAGTACTTAAAAGGAATATTCTGTGGGGTACAAATGACATTTACACCATTTTAGCATTTATCCCATACGCTATTGAGCAGCCAATCATGTTTGCTGTCCAGCGTTTGTTTTTTTTTTTTGCATTATTATTATTATAGCCTCCAGTTTAACATAACTTTGTGCCTAAAATCATTGTGTGGATTTAAAGCCGTGTCCTGATTTGAACTGGTGTCATCTTATTTTGAGGCAGTGCAGATGCTGATGCTGACTGGAACAAAAATAACTAAATGGAAGCATTGAATTTTCATGAGCACGTGACAGGTGCTGCTGATGGCTAGATCAAGGTTGAAAGGGCAAAAGCATTGAATTTGATTCACCAGGGAGTTGAGATGTAGAATAAGAGGGTGGATGCACATTTTCCTCTGAAAATTGCATGTTGTGCTTCTCAGCCTCCATTTGTGCCCAGTTACCCAGCTGCTGTGTTTACATGACCTCTTCATACTGTTTTTTTTTTTTTTTTTTTCCTGAAGATGCGGAAAGGCATCAGCAGTGATACACAGTGACCCTGGGATTGAGCTGCGATTTGGCCGCAGTCACATTCTTAGTTGCCTGAATATAAACACACACATACATCAGAAGAAGAATCCAGGAACTGCAGTGTACTTCAGAAAAGATAGTGGATACGGTAAAAAATTGTGTAGTACACAAAGTTTCCAGTGAAACAGGGCATTTCTCTGGAAACATTGCTTGCACAGCTGATAAAGGACTTTTGTCCGAAATGCCCTGTTTCTCTGAAAGCTTTGTGTTGTGTTTGTTGTTGTTCCTCTTTTGGCTGCTCCCGTTAGGGGTCGCCACAGCGGACCACTTGATTTGGCACAGTTTTTACGCCGGATGCCCTTCCTGACGCAACCCTCCTCAGTTTTATCCGGGCTTGGGCCCGGTACTGAGGGTGCGCTGTTGCACGCAACCCCAGTGGCTGGGGTCGGTTCCCTGGCCAGGAATCGAACCCGGGCCACGGCGGTGAGGACGATGTGGCCTAACCACTAGTCCTTCAGGGACCCCCTCTGAAAGCTTTGTGTATTAACTACTACTGCAATAATATTACAATACAAGCTTAATAAAAAAGTTTTGCATAGGCCAAGCAAGGTCATTAGAACTAATCACTGCTTGAGAATACTATTCTGTCATTTTTGTCAAGTACAAATGTAGACTTGGTGTAAAACAGACAGCGGTAGCCCATGTGCCACGGGTTATGGACTAGAGTGATGCACTAATTATTGATAACTCATCTGCAAACAGAGGCTCTGAAGGTAGTGACTTGTGACATTCAATAACATTTTATTGTACAAACATACTGTGTAATTTTTCATACCACTGCAAGGTTTACTGAATTACTGGTCTTTCGCCATAAATTACACAGACACGGTTCAATACTTTAGATGAAGCATATCAGTCATAGCTGCTCATGGATAGTAGTATATTTATAGATGTATTTGATGTATTTGAATCATGTATTGTTTACATGTCATATTCACTCAGTATATCCAGAAGATATTCTGGTCCTGATTTTCTAAAAGGCTGTGTGTGTGTGTGTGTGTGTGTGTGAGAAATCATATGCAACATAGCAACACCCACAGTTGAAAACAATATTATGCCATTTTCAAGGTCTTGATAATGAGAAAGTGTACCGAATAACAAGCAGTGTCTGAAAATGATTATCTTTTTAAATATTTTATCTGATTTCTAATTTATTTCATATTGGATATTTTCTGCACTTTCACACACCTGATTCCACCTGATAAATAGAGTCTAAAAAATTTTCATTTACATTTACCTTATTAACATAATGCAAACTGGCTGCAGCTCTTGGGGACAATTAGCACATGTAAAAATCTCATTTATATTTCGCTTCCTCCCTTCACTTGGCCTCACTTTGGCATTTTAGTAAATCAGGGCCACTGTCTCCTCTGCAGAACACTGTTACATTTCCCATTTATTATTAATGGACTTTAAACAGTAAATAAATTCAACTGATCATGTTATTCGATTTCTGAGCAAAGTAGCAGATTGCTTACACACATGGTGCTGTCCAAACCCAAGCTTTCTTGAAATGAACCCCAGGTTCAAGAGTTTGGTTCTTGGGACCACATCCAGATTTTCATTTGACTTTTTTTTTATGCCTGACCAAATGTACCAAACTGTTAGTACATTGGGTTTAAAAAAAAAATACACTCACCTTCCACTTTAATAGGAACACCTGTACACGTGCTCATTCATGCAGTTATCCAGATACAGAGCAAGAGCTTCAGTTAATGTTCACATCAAACATCAGAATGGGGAAAAAGTGTGATCTCTGTGACTTTAACTGTGGCATGGTTGTTGGAACCAGATGGGCTGGTTTGAGTATTTCAGAAACTGCTGATCTCCTGGGATTTTCACACACAACAGTCTCTAGGGTTTACACAGAATGGTGCAAAAAACAAAAAACATCCTGTGAGCGGAGGGTCGGCAGGCTGAAACACCTTGTTGGTGAGAGAGAGCAGAGGAGAATGACCAGACTGGTCTGAGGAAGGAAGTCTATAGCAACTTAAATAAGCACTCTTTACAACCTTGGTGAGCCAAGAACAAGAATCTGAGGCTATCATGGGCACAGGCTCGCCAAAAAACTGGGCAGCTGAAGACTGGACAAAGAGCAGGTGATTTTTTTTTTTTTTTTTTTTTTTTCCTCCTAATCTTCAACTGTCCAATTTCGCTGAACCCGTGCCCATGATAGCCATCCACTTCAAGGTTCGAGGTTTTGTGCATGCTGAGATGCTTTTCTGCTCACCACAGTTATAAAGAATGATTATATGAGTTACTATGTCCTTCCCGGCAGCTCAAACCAGTCTGACCATATTCTTCTGACCTCTCTATTCAACAAGGCATTTCCACCCACAGAACTGTTGCTCTCTCAATGTTTTTGTTTTTCGCACCATTCTACGTAAACTCTAGAGACTGTTCTGTGTGAAATTCCCAGGGGATCTAAAATGCTCAAACCAGCCCATCTGGCACCCACAACCATGCCACAGTTAAAGTCACAGAAATCACACTTTTCCCCGTTCTGATGTTTGACGTGAACATTAACTGAAGCTCTTGACCTGTATCTGCATGATTTTATGCATTTTGCTGCTGCCACATGATTGGCTGATTAGATAACTGCATAAATGAGCAGGTGTACAAGTGTTCCTTTTAAAGTGGAGGGTGACTGTACATACATAATAGTCCTGTGTTGATTGAACATAAGACATCAAATAGAACTTTTCAAATAGAGATTTCTTTCCCAAGAAATGGCATATAAAAGTAGTGGACAATTGTTTTAAGATTTAAAATCGCTTTATTCTAAATGTCTTGTGTCAGTAATTCTGTAGCACTTAAGGTCAGGTTAGCCAAGATTACAACTCTATGGTCTGTACTTATTATAAAGCTTTTAATAACTTATGAGTTGTGGGAACAGTATTGATAAAACCTTTTCTCAAGTACTGTATAAGGAATATTGCACTTATGCAGAACTGAAAGTAAGAGGTGTGAGTCATTTTACTTTATGTTCCTGCCATAACGATCACAGGAACGCTATCAAGAGACAATACTGTCTACGTATATGACGTGGTAGGTTGGTGTTATAAAAGCAAAAAGGAAATGATCAACCCCCACAGGAGTTTTTTGGAGCACTGCATAGATAGAGCTAATAAAATGTAAAATGATTAGAAGATGAGTGTAAAACCTCAAACAGCAGTGTCTAATGTACATTTAGTATTTGCATTCCTTTATGACAATATAAAGGTGGTGTTGTTTCTGTGTCCTACAATAATTTCCTCTTCGAGGAGTAAAATTATACAGTTATAATATATTCAGGTGTCATTTTCGCACAATTATAAACTATATACTGCTGTATAAAGTGTCTTTACAACAACCCTTACTGTGAGTATATTTGAGCCTGTCTTTGCCTTCAAGGTATAAAGTGAAGAGGACTGCGGTAGTGCGAAACACTCCAAAAGCAACAAGAGGAAACTGCTCAATTTCACAGCGTTTTGCCCCCAGTCGAAGAGATTGCAGTTAGTCTGACTGGCTTTAATAGCCTTAGATACCAAGCCATAGATACCGTATCAGTGTTTTGGACTGTGCTGTGCTTATCTTTGATCACTCTTCTGGGACAGGTATTCTCCATCAACAAGGCAAAGGCTGGATTTGTTGACCTCTTAGCCTTATGTACATTTTTCTCATGACTGATAGCCTGATTCATTTTCAGCATGCCTGTTTGGGATCCTGGAGGAGTGGCACAGCGGGCAGTCCTTGGCATGGGAACACTCACTTTGCCTCCGGTTGCTGCTTCCGGCTCCTTTTTGCTATCTCGAAGCTTTGGCTGAGCTTCCATGGCTCCACATGAAAGGTTGGGTTTGACTGGGAGGAGATGGCAGCTGGCAGACCCAGACAAAAGGAGCCTTTCTTTCCCCGTAGTCGCTTTCAGCTGGTCCTTTTGTATGTCAGGACTCCGGTTTACCCAGGAATTGACTAGAGAGAAGACGGATTCCGGCCGCCTCGGCTTTGGAAGGGAGCGCCGCAAAAACGCTTTGCTCAAGTACAGCAGTGAAGCACTGAATGAACTTAAATCTTCCCAGAATGCACCTGATGAACTGTTATTTTGTCCATGGCTAGTTAAGCCCTCCATGCATTTGTCCAAACTCTGATACCCATGGCTGCTTAATCTTACTTAGTCTGTTTTTCAGGAGTCTTTGATTGGATTGATTGTTGTAAGAATGGTCATGGCTTCAACATGTGTGTTGAGTCACATTATCTATGATTAGTCTAAGCTACTGTGTTCTCTTGTTTGAAATGTGAGTGTTACAAGTATTCTTAAAAAAAAACAACAACATTTTTTGCTGTGTTTTAGTGGGTCTGATCTAGCATTCATTGATTGCTTCCATTTTTCAGCAATTTCTAAGTAAGGATTTGAGTTTAAGTGGAACTTAGATACATGCTGCAATCAAGCTAACACAGCACTTTGACTATGTTTTAATAAGCTCCCTTTCCATTGCTGGAAATCAGTCAATGTTTACAACTCTGGGCAAATCTCAGAAGTCATTTATTTTTTACGCTCTCAGTGGATGGATGATGATCCTCAAGCAGTGAGCTGAGAGTGAAGGAGTTGAATTACAAGAGTGCCTACATCTGTGATAATCATGACTTCAAGAAGACATTGGTCTGCCTCACCCTTTATCTAGACACCATTCCATCATTTGTATTAGCTCCCATTATAATATTTCTCTTTTCCTATTTCTGGTGATCTATCCCTTTCTCTTCCTCCCCAATGAGTTATAGGAAGGCATCAGTGTTTTCTAACTGAGAGCAACTTTATTATTATTATATGCTCATTTGTCAGCATGTTGCTCATGCCCAGTCACTCCAGTGGATTCCTCTCTTCTCACTGAGAGAGTACTCTTTCTGGTTTCTAGCCTTGTGAAGTAGGCCCTGCAGCTGAGAGGACTTTGCTTATAGTATCTGAAGAGGCTGATTTTCGTATTCACACCATGAACTGGCACAGTTAAGAGCACTGTGCTCAGATCATTGGCAAAATAATTTCTGCAGTTAATTGTGTGAATGAGGTCTGTTGCTATGAAAAGGTGGATAATAACATTGAGTGATTGGTTGAGTGGGAGCAGAGAAGGCCACTTTTTCAGATATGTCCATGCTGCACTGCAAGGCATTTTATATTATGCCTGTTAGTGAAAGCTAAGTGAAATTCCTATAGACATCAGCAGACTTGGTAGTAAATTTTTTGCTATGTCAATGTCTTTATTCATTTAATTTAAGTCTGTGTTATTCGGATTGTGCTTTTAATCATAGACATTGTCATAGATGACACATTCAGTTCAGTTCAATTCAATTCAATTCAACTCTTTGTTTGTATAGTTTGCATTTGTATAGCTCTTTTAACAGTGTACATTCTCACAAAGCAGCTTTACAGAAAAATATAAATTCCTGATATAAATTTTACATTTATCCTTAATGTGGAAGCCGGAGGCGACGGTGGCAAGGGAAAAAGTCCCTGGGAGGACATGAGGAAAAAACCTTGAGAGGAACCAGCCTCAAAAAGGGAACCCATCCTCATCTGGGTGGCAACAGATATAAATACAGATATAAATAAACAGATGGGTGACAGTGCAATTATAAATAATTTCTCTTCTATAACTGTATACTATATAGTCAAAAAGTGCAATTGTGTAAACAGGAAAGAAACAGCTTTGTGGGCCTGAAGTAGGACGTGGCATTGGATTGTGGCTGTTGTGGTGTATAAGCAGTGGTGTAGCTTCACTTACTTTGGGCTGAAGTGCATACTACGAGGTGATAACGCTCTCCCACTGGCTCCTGGCCTACGGCACTGACACTCTATCGAGACCCAGCAGAGCGTGGTTATCGTCGTTCAGTTCTTCTAAATCACATTCACTCTGTCTGGTATACTAAATCTCCAGTGCTTGTTTTGCTTTATTTTTGTTTTTCTCTCCTTTTACTCAATTAAAGCTCACTCTCTCTCTCTCTCTCTCTCTCTCACTCCTTTTCTTTCTCTCTTTTCATGGTACTTGGAGTGCAGCATTTGTCAACTCCACCTCCATCTGCTGATTTTTTTTTTTTTTTCCCCCCACCCTCATGGTTCAGTGGTCACACTCTTGCTGGTGGCACTGCATAACTCTCTGCCTCCAGAATGAAAATGAGAGGACTGGACACAGCCCGTTGTGCTGTAGCAATTTGGAATCATGCAGTAAAAATGACTGACAGAGTGTTAAGAGCTAATTGCTGTGCTACCTTGTTTTTTTTTCTTTAATTATTATTATTTTGACAGTGCATCTGCTAAGCAAGTGTAAAGTGTGTGGCAATCTACTGATACAAACTGAAATATATGTTGGTGCTGTCATAGAGAGGTTTCTTCTGATTAAAAAAAAACACAATTTGGCTATGTTCAAATTGATTTAGGTAGCTGTTTTGCTGACTTATGTATTGTAAAAAGGTATCATTTTAACCCATTCTAATACCATGGTTCTGCTTGCAGAGGTAGTACTATTTGTTATAGGATGTCCTTGGGTAATTTGTTAAGGGGTGGTGTAACATATATTTCAAGCCTTGTAACTACAGGACTGGCTTGTGGGTCCCTCAGTGTATGGTCAGAACACATCAGCCAGTTGGAACTGAAGGTGGTTCATCTGGCTCTCTTGCTCTTCTTCTGGAACATCACCATGTATTGGTTCACTGAATGTTGTGATGGTCCGTCCATCAGGATGACACAAGGTCAAGTGTCATTCTCCGCCTTGCATGGAAGCTCCACAGATGGGCTTAACCATAGTTAGCTTCATGGGAACAGCTCATCTTTCAGAGCTTTACTACAATGGTGCAACAGATGGTAATACCTTCCAGGTAAGTAGCAACTGCATCCTGAAGCAGAGGCGCCAAAATTGTTAACAAGAAAATCCTAGCAGGCAGAGAGAAAATAGATCATAGATCCTGACACCTTAAATGATAAGACATGCATTGGTTGGAATGATATTCTTCTGCAGTCTGCAGGAAGGTTTGAATTTAAAAGCAACCAGCTGAGTATATAAGCATAGCACAGTCCACTCCGATGTTAGGTTTAAAGCTTTAGAGAAATATATAAAATACAGGCATACAGGTCATTCTCACTGGAGGTTATCCAGGGTTAGGAGAACCCCAGCTTTTGATCTCTTAACAATTTTGCGATTAAGTAAGAGGTGAAAAGATTAAAAAGTAATCACTGTGCTCTATTTCAACCCACAGACCTTGATATGTGTTTTTATATCCAAACTAAGCATGTGGTCATTACTCCAGTGGTCAAAGTGCAGATGAGCGAGATGAGAGCTTTGCTCACTGATTAGATCTAAACACTTTAGGTACTTAACATAGGCTGAGTTGATTGGATTGGCCTTCTCCTCCTGCTTGGCTTTAAGTAGATTTTCTGATTTTGCTAATCTCCCTTTGCTCCAGGAGAGCTTGAGTGAGCTAGCTTTGCCTGTTTATCCTGTATGTCCTTCTTTTATACAGTATCTCTCTCTCTCTCCATTTTTCATGCTCTGTTTTTCTCTTTCTCCTTGACTTGCTGGCAGCCCTCATAATTTGCATTGTGCATGTGCAACCCACTTTTGGACCGAGAAAGACAAAGAGACGTCTCAGTAAGTCATAAGGAACCGGTAACACACTCTGTAATCACTGCCTGTGTGTTGAGCGAGAGCAGTTTGCCAATCAAGCACATTGCTTACTGGTTCCACAGGTAGTCCAATATTATTACACCAGCACATCAAAACTCCGAACTCCTCTTCAGGTGCTGCTTGCCGTTGGAGCTGTGGTAATAAGCTGGCAAAATCACAAAACGTTTGTCAGCTCTTTGTCACACATGCTTCTTTAGTTGAGAACAGAGAGAACATGATGTACAGGAATGCAGGGACTGCAGTAGATGTACAGGATGTACACTTCCCCAGTCATTAAGACATTGTTCTGGATATATGTGTGGCAGCCTGGAAAACCCTTCACATGGTCAGATTTTGACATTTCCTTCTATAGGTTATGTAGTTCATGAAACTAGATGCATCTTAACCATCATCAAAAGTAAAGTTGTAGCATTTGTAATTACTGCCAATTTACAAAGAAATAAGTTTATAATGGAAAATGAGTTTTAAATTTGATTAGTTGCATCATTCACATCAGTCTCTGTTTCATCACCTGAGGTAGACATCACTCACTGCATTTAAACACAAGCTTCACCGTTGCCACTACCTTGGCGGAAATTCAGTCAGTTCTGTTCTGTTCACTAAATTTTTCAGTTAATGACTTTTATTTTAGGTCATTTAAACATTTATAAACTTTGTCTGCTGTCATCTGCACAGAGTGTGTTAGCACTCTTCTCTGTTTTTATGACGTAACTGCAGAGGAGCATCACAGACATTCTGGCCGTTGGTATCTGATTGCAAACAAAAATTGATAAGACTTAAGTCCATTTTGCCACAGCACATAGCCATCCAGCAATGATCAATTTGCAACCTTTATTTTGTGAGGGAACACACGTTTAGCTTTGAGATAACTTTGGGCAGACTGACTGCACTCGTAACTAGGCTTGTGCGATATAACAATTTAATTGTCTCTATACGATCTTGCACTGCCACAATGTCCAGTGATGTTTATGCCTATTATATTATATTATATTATATTATATTATATTATATTATATTATATTATATTATATTACCAGGCCTGCCAAACTTCGCAGCTTAACATCAGAGTATGCTGGTACGAGTTATCCCTCTAAAAAAGATCAGTCATTCCCCCCAATAACATGGGAGATTGGGATATTAATCTGGAATGATTGTGCAGGGATTTTAAGAATGCTTTGAGTTCAGTAATATGAAATAAAATCTATCAGTGTATGTTTGACTCGGCTAACGTTAGACAAGTATATATTCTGCACTATTTACCATTGTAATTGCGGCTGCTGGCAAGCAGTTCCTGACTGCATAGCTGATATTATCACACACTCCCCTACTCTCCTTAAACCTGAAATAGTGGAAATGCTTATTTTTCTGTCTTTTTTAGGTTATTGGTTCTGGGCGATTAAATCCTTTATCATGATTTTATAAAATGAACCCCAAGCAGGGGAAAAAATCTGTATTGCACAAGCCTATTTGCTCTTGTGTTTGTTAAACTGGCTCCGTAGATGCTGTGATCTCTGAAAGCAGACAGCCAAGGCAAGGTTGGAAACTATTCTAATTAAACACATTTTGATGTTGTTATGGTGGAATATATTAGTTTCTTAGTAGAAAGTAGAGATGGCAAAGTTTTCTATTGGTTAAAAAAGCCCACATATTTGGGTAAAACCTGATTTCTCATTATTTTTGGTTGTTTTCCAGCTAAATCTGATGGGTTTTCCCAGATGACAACACACACAGTATACTGATGGATAAATAAATGGCAACACCTAAGACATGGACTGAAATTCCAACTTCAGCACACTGCTAATTGGTCCCACTGGTAATATTAAGCTAGTGAAGTGTTAGCAAGAACACAACAGTTATTCTGCAGTCCTTCAATAGCTTATGGAGGCTCTACTGTTGACCTTCTGGGAGCCTCTGAATATGAATCATCAAGCAAATGTGCAGTTGTAGTGTATTGAGATTTCTTGAAGGGCATCAGCATGAGGCCTGTCATTCATAGTCCTGAGACCCATGTGAGTATTGCGTCTGCCAGGAGTTTGAGAAGTACGGATGGCAGATCTGAAAGTAGCTCTCAGAGGGACTAGTAGATATGTAGGTCCTGCCACTCTGCTAAAATCTTGTCTGCAGTTGGGAAACAGTGGAGTGGTTTTACTACAGAGTGTCTGACAAGGGCACTACTTGTCTTGCTTGCCTGAAGCATTGACATTTCTTTCTCTTGCCTCTTCTGAAGTCATTCTGAAATGTACAGCAAAGAGACAAAGAGCATTAGACATAACTTGATTAAACCTTGTTCCTGATAGATGACATTAGGTAAAAGTGCTCTGATGGCACAGACTCTATCATTTTTCAGTGTTTATAAAGAATTAGCAGAAGAAAGAAATTTTAGAATTTAAGGCATGACACTACAAGTAGAAATGCCTGTTGTTGTCATGTCAATCGTTTTCTGACTTTTGGATACATTTCAGTAATAAAAGAAGAAGGTTTGAGCTACCGCCCACTTGGCACAATCTGTTATGTCACAAATCCATTAAAAAAAGTTTGTTTCCTGATGTAAACACCTATGAGGCAAAACATTATGACTACTCACAGATGAAGCAAATAACGTTTATTATCTCGTAAAAGTGGCACATGTGAAGGTCTGGGGTACATTAGAAAGTAGGCGAACAATCAGTTCTCCTAGTCAGTATGTTGAATATGGGAGAAATGGGCAAGCATGAAGACCTGAGTGACTTTGACAAGGGTCACATCGTTATGGCCAGGTGACTGGGTCGGAGTATCTCTGAAACGGTAAGGCTTGTGGGATGCTCCTGGTCAGCTGTGGTAAGTACCCATGACAGTGGTCTGAGGGGGGACAAACCACCAAGAGACAAGACTTGGGGCACTTAAGGCTTATCAGTGTGCAAGGGTGGTGAGGGCGGTCCCTTCTGTTTCAAACCAACAGAAGGACTGCTGTGGTATAAGTCACAGAAAATTATAATGATGGTTACAAGAGGAATGTGTCACAACACACAGTACATTGTACCCTTCTGTGTATGGGGTTGTGTAGCTGCAGACCGGTCAGAGTGCCCATACTAACGCCTATCCACCATCGAAAGCGCCTACAGTGAGCTAAACCACACTTAATAGAGTGGAAACACATGAAACTTACCAAACACTTTGAAAATTACCAATTTTTTAAATATTCAGAACCAAAAATAAATGTTTCTAGATGACCTTCATTTATGAAATTATACATGTTCATTTCTATTCCTAATTAGAAGCATATTACAGAACATTGATTATTGTTGGATTGATGTTAGATTTTATACTTAGCGTAAAATATGGTATTTTCTTGATTAAACAATAATGAGATTCCAACAAAATTTAAAACAAACTGTAAGAAATCTTTCTCTTGAGCACCTTCACAATGAATTAACGTTAAATTCTGACAACATTAAAATACTAGATTTTTGGTTTTATTAAGTGTGTAAACGCATGCATATTTAATTAGATGAAGCTTCATTTAGATAAATAAATGTAATTCAAAAAATTTCTAATACAAAAATACCTGAATATCAATAACCAGCAAAGATTAATTGTGACTACTGCTGTTTTAAAAAAATTGCCCTATTCACAGGTAGTGTCTTGCCTTAATTGTATAAACTGGTGCAATTTTTTTTTCTCCAAACAGAAAATGTTGCAATTTTTTTTTTTAAAATCACTGTATACCAGTGTACAATATTCATATAGAAGTGCTGACTTGTTCGAAAGGTGGATCAGTAGATATGTCAGCAGATTCTTACAGTGCTATACTTAAGCTGATATTGTGAGTGGCCCATTTAAATATTGAAATGATCTGTATGCAGTTCATGCCTTTGGTGTTGCCAGATTTTTGTTACCTTCAGTAAAGGGATTTGACCCTGAATCGACCTAACTGCAGGTAGTGAACCAAATGCTGTATAATCTGAGCCACTATACTGACCCAAAGGGCTGCAAAAATATGATTCAAGATGTCTGGACAGAAAAAATGATGGCTAGAATACACAAAATGTTATAAACTACACTATATGGCCAAAAATATGTGGAGACCTGAGTATTGAACATCCCATTCCAAAACCATGAATATTAATATTGAATTGTTTCCCCATTGCTGCTATAATAGCTTCCACGCTTCTAAGAAGGCTTTCCACTATATTTTGGAACGTGGCTGTGGGAATTTGTGCCCATTCAGAAACAAGAGCACAAGAGGTTGAGCACTGATGTCAGGCAAGAAGGCCTGGCGCACAGCCCTCATTCCACTTCATCCCAAAGGTGTTCAGTGGGGTTGAGGTCAGGGATCTGTGCAGGTCACTCAAGTTCTTCGACTCCAACCTTGGCAAACCATGACTTCATGGAGCTCGCTTTGTGTACAGGGGCACTGTCCTGCTGGAACAGGTTTGGGCCCCTTAGTTCCAGTGAGGGGAAATTGTAATGCTACAGTATACGAAGTCATCCTATACGATTGTGTGTTTCCAACTTTGTGGCAACAGTTTGAGGGAGACCCACATATGGGTGTGATGGTCAGGTGTTTTCAAACTTTGGCCATATAGTGTAGTTTGCTTCTAATATCATTTAATCATTTATTAAGCACCAGCTCTGTGTTCTCTGTGCTCACTTTCTATGATATCTATGGGAATCTTCCAAAGCTTAGTTTACCTTTTTCCATTGCTGTATTTGAACACTAAATGAAACCATTTTTATGAGGTGTTTTCAGCCCTCGGCCCCTCTACTCACGCTTCAGCTGAGGTTTTTTTTGCATGTGCATTGTGAAACCAATCCAAATAGCAAATGAACCAAAAGGATCAATCACACTCTGATTCGAAGTTGGCAACTGACTAATAGGTATGAAAAAATCAGATGATCCAAAAGATACAAATGATGATACAAATAACAAGATGATCAATGTTCAAATAAATATTTAATCAGTGCTGTATATAGTATATTGAATATTATGTTGAAGCTGATAGACATAACCATAACCATATGCTGGTGGATAACCATAGTTAGTAGTGATAATTGTATTGTTATGCCATCTTTGCAAATTTGTCTCAGTTTAGCAGTATGGAATCCACCCAAACACTTCTATAATACAGTAGTGTACAACAGATCCATATAATACTGGAGAAACTGGCCAAATATGGAAAAGATAAATATTTTTTATATATTATTTCTTATTATATTGTTTATATATTTAATATTGCTCTATATAGCTTTCCATGGGTTTTGTGTATATTTACATTGAACAAAACATGTTTCAGGGTGAAATGTGGTTACAAAAAAAAAAAAAAGAATTGTCAGACAGTGGCACTGGGCTTAATACTGCTCAGTATTAAGCAAAAATATATATAATCTCCCATGTCGCAGAGCTGAGAGCGTCAAAGCCTGAGTAAAATAAACAGAGCAACCAAGAGTTTCTAACTCAGGATAATACACCTCACATTGAGTCCTATGGATATTCTAAACTAATAGACACTTTTTCACAAAACATTAACCCCATTATACCATGTGCATTATTGTGCATGTTCTTAGTCATGTGGTGCTTTCTTTGTGTACATAATGAATATTGTCTGTGTATACAGTATCTATATGTGTATAACTGGTGAAACCTGATGTGTTCTTTTTTTATTGATTTATACCACAGCTCTGCTGAATGTTCGATTCTCCAGTGTATGTGATTTCTAACAGTAAGACATAGATTTGTGTCTGTAAGCTCTCTGATATGAGAGCGTCTTTGGGATAGAGGACTTCCTGTTCTTAGCTGGCCAAAGTGGAACCTGATGAACCTGATGACCACTGCTGGTTCCTTCTGCTTTTGTAATCCATCCACCTCAAGGTTTGAACGTGTTGAGTGTTCTGAGATGCTTTTCTGATCACCACGGTTGTAAAGAATGGTTATTTGAGTTACTGTAGCCTTTCTGTGAGCTCGAACCAGACTGGATATTCTCCTCTAACCTCTGGATTTTTTTTTATTTTTTTTTTCTGTAAAGTCTAGAGACATGATATGTCCCAGGAAATCATCAAAAAAGCGCACATTAGTCAAATATTGATTTGAATAGAAGTATATTGTAAATATGTAAGGATTGAAACACATCGGGTTGTACTGGTAAAGGAAAATAATCCACACCAAAGCTGACTAATTTCTGATGATTTCCTGGGACATATCATGTCATAACATAAAGGTGTAGACAGTATAGCACGAAACATTTATGTTTATGATGTTATATATGTTTCGTGCTATACTGTCTACACCTTTATGTTTGACTATCTGTTCCCAGTTCCAATATGGATGCACTCATCTCTCCCCCTTCTATATCCCTTGCCTCTTTGCCTTTTTTTTTTTTTTTTTTTTAAGTCTAAAACCGCTAAATAAAAGTGGCCAAATCCAGTCAGCTTTTGTGGAAGGATTACTTCACAGGGCCTTTTGAATGTTAGGGGACAGAGCACAGTAGAGCTGAACACTGGATTTATTGAGAGAAGCCTATAATTGGGTTGGTGGCTGCAACATCTCATAAAAAGTGGACGCAACCCTTTATTTGTCCCATCCTCCATCCTATTTTGTCAGGTTTGTGAAAAATGGACCATTATGTCATTTACTATAGGCTGGGGGGGGGGAATCAATGACATAACGTAAAGATTTATAAACATTGGATTGTGAGAGAAATAATTGACCCAAGAAGAAGCCTATCAGGAAAAGCTGATTTATCTCGCTCCAGAGAGCAAAAGAAAACACACACACACGCACACAAATCCCAAGCTGTCTCCTGCATGCTGCCCCGGTTGCCCTGCCACTGCTTATTTAATGATTTGGGAACAGAGAATGCTCAAACAAATCAGTCCTTGCTCAAGCAACTTCATTAAGCAGTTTTTTTTAAAGCCAAACTGTGCTTGTGGATTTGTGTGTGTCACACAGTTCCATCTGCTGTATTCAGATCAATAGCTCTGTGATGTTTAGATGGGTTTCAGTCAGCATTGTTGTGTTTGACTGGTGCCTGGCACAGAGGAGTTTCGTTTCATTTTGATTCAGGATGGTGGATTGTGCAGTGCTCGAACATACACTCGTCTCCCCCGAGTGTCAGTCTCCCACATAATGAAGAGCTTCAGTGTGTTTGATCATTTATCAGCACTGAAAAGTGGCCCATACCTGCTCCTAAAGCTGTCCATCATTAGAGTGTTCTCATTTAGTGGGCCCATGGCTCAGCGTGTATCCCTCCTTATATATCCCGCCATGAGTGATTTAACTGTGATGTGAGCTGAGTCTTGATCGTGCCTCTGTTAGGAAATGACTGGTGGAAGCATCTGAGCCACGCAACTGCAACCTGTCTTCGCTATGAATATTTAATAGCTTAGACACCTTTGCTAATGAGAACATGAGAAACGCAACGGTACCCTGGGATCAAGGAGGGAAAATTAGGAGTGTATTTTAAGTTTACTGATTGGATCAGCTGGGATGGAATTTATGAACCCTTGATTCTTACTCAGCTTCTCTGATCATTCCTCAATTATTACACATTAGAAAGTGATTTAAAAAAATGGGATGTTTAACGTTTAAGCAGAGTGTATCTGTGAGCCTGCAATCAATTTGTAATCCAGTACATTCCTGTTTTAGGACTATTGATTATCAGTTCTTAAGCTCTATGGTGGGTGGCACGGTACAGCAGGTTACACTGATGCCTCACAGCTCAAGGGTTCCCGAGTTCCTTCCTGAGCTTACTTTACTATCTCTACGGACTTTTGAAATGTTCTTCCCATGTTAATGTGCGTTTCCTCTGGGTTCTCTGGTTTCCTCCCAAAAACATGCATGTAGGTGAACTGGCTATGCGAATCAGTGTGTGAATGTGCATGGTACCCTGTGAAGGACTGGTGTCCAATCTGGGGTGGACGTCTTGTGGTCAGTGATCCCTGGATAGATAGATAGACTCCAGATATCCTGCGACCCTGACCAGGATAAAGTGGTTACTGAAGATCTATGAATGAATGAGTGTCTATGGATGAGCAATAAGTTAGTAACTTGAGGGAAGGATTAGACAAGCCTTCTGCTGGTCACATGACTAGGAATTATGCAATATACCTATATTGTGCAGTATTTTTGGTCTTTATTATACTTTAGTAATTATTATTATACTATAGTACTATATTATACTATAATTATTATTATACTATATCAAAGCCAATAAGGAGTTATTAATGTATTGATGTATTTAAATATAATTGTTGTATTATAATTGTTACTATAATTGTTATTGTTGAATTTATTGAGTCTTTAAATCTTCCTGTATATTTCCACAGTCTTTTCGCTATTTGGTTGTTTGCTTTAATTATCAAAATCGAGGATGGTTTCCCTTTGGAATCTGGTTCCCCTCAAGATAGGCTTCCTCTCATGTTGTCTGAGGAAGTTTTTTTCTTGCTGTTGCTTCTGGATTTCAAATTACAAACAAAATTGAATTGAATTTAGCATTTTATTGTTCCTAAAATAATAATAGGTAAAATAGGTAACATATTGTGCCATGTTTCTAAACTTGTTTGTGTTGTGTGTGCAGTGGGACGGCTCCTGATTGAGTTCAGCTCTCTGATGAGCATGGAGAGGGTGCAAAGGGAGAATCCCAACGTGACAGAAGGGGGCAAGTACACACCACCAGACTGTCGGCCGAAGCAAAAAGTAGCCATTATCATTCCATTTCGGCACAGAGAACACCACCTGAAATACTGGCTCCACTACCTGCACCCCATCCTACGGCGGCAGAAGATTGACTATGGAATCTACATCATCAACCAGGTGTGTGTGTGTGCGTGTGTGTGTTTGAGTTCCTAGCCAAGCCTCCTGATGATAATGTTATCTAACTACAGGTTTGAGGAAGCATTACTCATCCTAGGGTGTTGCAGAAACAAAAAAACAGCATCATTTAAAAGTTTGTCTCCATCCGTCTTATTCTGGGGAGAAAAAAGGTGTGCACCAAGGCCGGACACTGTGAGCACTCTATCAGTGGAGGGCCAAAAAGCTTCTGATGAATGGAATTGGGAGTGAACTGTAGATTAAAGGGCATCTCTGATGGGTTTACGTGCAGAGCCAGGCTACTGAAAGTGGGCCAGCACTGAGTCAGTGTCATCTATTCGCATTTTGAAGCTTTTGTTTTTGTAAACGTCTCAGATACAATATATGGGCAGCAAGTGTAAATTAAAAATGATGCTAATCATAAAAAGCTCTCTCTATCTTATACATACATATAGATGAATAGAAATAAAAATGGATGGATTAATAGATGTGTACAAAGACAGTTTGTTGGATAGAGTGATATACAGATGGATGAGTATTTCGATGTTTAGATAGTAAGATGAAGGGATAAATGGATGGGTGTGGTATTTTCTAAGCTAGTCGTCCTGTGTACTGACTAGTTATGCTCTCAAAAAAGGGGGTTCTTTACTTCTTTTTAAAGGGATTCTACCCTTCCTGACTGGGAGACCCATTGTTGTAAGCAGAACCTTTAAGTGTTTCCCCAGAGGAACAATTCAAAAGAACTGTTTCCAGGACTGTAGGGTCTTAATTATGTATTTTTATTTTATTTTTTTTTTTAAATCAGTGACTGGAAGAAATATGAAACTGATTGAATTCTGTGGCATAGTGTTTAGAGCCATTTCATTCACCAGTGGGATACGGATAATAATTTCTTATTAGTCTGTAAGCTAGCTTACTTTATGAAGAGTTGTCACTCCCCATCTGTGAACCATCTGTGTATGTTAATTTTTTTTTTTTTTTTGAAGTTTTTCCTGGGTTTAGAAACACAAGTAAGCAAAAGAACCAAGCAAGTTTTCTAATATGCAATTAAACATTTATAGTCTGCTGTAGTGTACTGAAGTCTGTTGTAATACATGTGAGGTTAATGATGACTCTGTGATCATTTTTTTCTGTGTGTGTGTGCACGTGTGTGTGTGTGTGTGTGTGTGTGTGTGTGTGTGTGTGTGTGTGCGCGCATGCGCACATTTTTGAGCACGCCAAACTTGTCCTCGTTAGTTAATGAGCTGTGGTTAGTAGTGTCCATCCAGTGTCTGCCCTGTCTTGTCCTAATAACTCCCACTATCTCTCACTCCCACACTCTCTGACATACACACCCACACACACACGCGTGTAAAGTAGCTGTTCTATGCAATCACGTAGCTGCCACTGAGCGTCGTTATCCATGTCACACAGAGAGAGGACAGCACTTTGTGAGAATGATTAGCATTGTGCTTCCTTTCTGTTTTCCATGGTCATCATTAGGCCAGGTGAGGCTGATGCACAGGGCTGTGAAGAACTTCACACCGCAGTGCGTCTTTTAGCTTCAAAGAACAAAATGAGCCTTTTCCTCAGAAAAAAATCCAAACTTTTTAGTTGTTTTATTTGTTAACTTTTTATTAGTTTCTTGTCTCAGATCAGAAAATGCACCACAGTCTCTTCTAACATGCAGAACATGCTGATAGCTGATTGAGCTCTTAAATGCCAAGCGACGTGGAACTTCAACCACAGCATATTCATGTCACAAATTATGCTGGCAGATTTCCTCATCCAAAACAGTGAGAAGATAAACTCCTTCAGCCCAGATCACTGCTTAATGCACAATCTTATTAGCAGCCTTGCTTTTCTTTTCCAATTAGAACTCCTAATTTGTTTGCTTACAGAATGTGTCCCTTGGCTTATTGCTACGTTTTGTGATGATAATGAGGAATCCTGTTAGGTTGCGTAATCGACTACACTGTAGAATTATACAGGAATCATAAAGAAAAAAATGACCAGTTACCAGTCTGTCCTGTATTCAGAGTCCAGCTTCCCTTCATCTGCGCATGAGTGTGTTTCAGAGACACTCAGCTCTTTTAAAAGCATTAGACAACCTAAATCACATTACAGCCAAGCACTTTTCCTTCTCCAAAGGCCATGTGGTTTGAAAACAATGAGATCTGGCAGATGCTGCACAACAGTCTGTCTAAAACAAAGTCTGTCCAAAACAAAACCGTCTGTGCCATCCTTTCTCTCGCTTCTCTCTCACCCTATCATTCTGTCCCAGGCGTGAATATGGCAGCATTTTCCAGACTTTATTCAAATTCCGTTGGAATGCTAATTGGAAAAATACTAATTAAAACATGGATTTGCAGTTGCATGTCCCTTATTAATGTGCATAAATAGAGACAATTCAAATTCAACTGCAGAATGTGGATTTGCATTTTTGCGCATATCAATGTGCAGTGGATGTAAAATGCAAATGCACAATCATTTCATTTTCAGTGTCTAAAAGGGTCTGATTGTCTGTGTGGAGTTTTGCATGTTCTCCCTGTGTCAGTCTGGGTTTCCTCTGGGTTCTTTTGTTGCCTCACACCTCACAAAACACAACAAATAGCTCCTAGGTGTGAATGAGTGTGTGAACGCTCTGCTATGGAGTGACATCACGTTCAGGGTGTATTCCTGAATCGTGCTTGGTGTTTCTGGGATTGGCTCTGGCTCCACCGTGACCCTGACTAGGATAAAGCAGCTACTGAAAACGAATAACAGAAACAGGTGTGATTCTGCCATATTGAGAAGTAGTACCAATCCTTCAATTTGCGATTACATGTTCACGTCCTCACGGTACAACTAAGATAAAATAAAATTTATTTCAATCCCCTTTTAAATTTGCATTTTCACCGTTAATGAGGTAGACCTGTGAATCAAAGTTGTGGGTGGGAGTTTGAAGGGACATCGCATGTCTGTGGTATTTCCTGCAAAATAAGCTACTTTTGCTGTCTGTACGAGTCTTTTACTTGATGCAAGTTTACAAAGTCAGCATCTCTAATAATGGTGTTTGTGAAAGGCACAATCTTTCCCAACAGATCAAGAACCCTGTCACCTCAAAGCAAGAAGAAATCGGTTGTGAAATGTCCCCTTTGGTTTATTTTTGGACAAGGTGTAGTGTAAGATGAGTAAGTGCAATTGTAAATGGAAGAATTGCTATTACATTTTCATTATGGCAGAATCAGACTTTAAAAATTGAAATGAAATCAAATGGACTTTGCATTTGCACTTTAATTTTGGCAGCTATTGTACATTTCTGTGCACAAAAATCCAAATAAAAAAAATTACACATTTTGCTATTCAATTTCAGTTATGTCTCAAACCCGCACTTGTAAAGGAAATGCAAATAAATGTTCAAATTAGCATTTCCAATTAAAATTTGAGTAAAGTCTTGAAAATGCTTGAACACATGACAGTTGGGAGTCCTTTTATAAATTATGCTCAGTAAAGTATTAATTTTAAGTGAGGGCTTTTAGTTATAGTAGCCCTCTTCTGACTGCTGACATTATGGCTGTTCCTAGAGTCAAAATTTTTTTTATAACAGACAGCTCCATCTCTCGTCTCAGTCTGTCTGTGTTCCAGTGGTTTGACACATTCATTCTTTGCCAGTTGTGCACGTGGAATTGTCCTGATTTTACATTACCTCCCTGTGGAGTCTGTCCCAGGTCTACCTGTATGGTGGCATTTATTTTCCAAACTGCATTTCTGGAAACTCTTGTTTTCTAATGTCTTAAAATGACTTTAGTGTGCCATATCCTAGAGCCAGAAAAATGTTTCATCATCTTGTCTCCAGTGGCCCATTAGCCCCTAGTGAAGCAGCAGCCTTGAAAGAGACAATGCCAGTCTCATATCTTGTGCCACTAACCTTGCCAACCATGAACAAAATAAAGTTTAGGAAATGATGTCAGAAGGGGCGCTGGGGTGCAAAACGACCCAGTGCTTCCTGCAGATTTTATCCTGGATCATCATTATTCTATAAGCACTAACACTGAGAACTGCCGCTGTGTCCTTCCCAATGAGGCAAATCATTTCACGTTTGTATCCACTGTAACATTTCAGTAATGTGTGAAGAATGAAGTGTGGCAGGAATTTCCCCTGATGCAAGAACTTTTCTAGTCTTTGTTTATGCCCTGGTTTAGGTCCCTTAGGCTTTGTGGACAAAATAGTGCTGTAGAACTAAAGAAAGGGTGAGAACTGGCACACTCTGCAGTCTGCTGCTCCCAGAACTCAGTCATAATTCTATTGGCGGGAACCCCAAACTCCATCTCAAGCCCCTTCCAGACCTTAAACCCCTGAACAACCCCGAACTCCAGCTCAGGCTTTTTCCAGACCTGAAACCCTCCGAACAACCCTAAACTCCAGCTCAGGCTGCTCCAGACCTGAAACCCCAACCAACCTCAAACACCAGCTCAAGCACCCTCCAGACCTGAAACCTCTGACCAACCTCAAACACCAGCTCAAGCGCCCCCACCCACCCAGACCCCCCAAACCTGACTCCAACGTTCTCTACGTTCTCAAATGCTCTCCTTGGCTGAGTCCGGTGAGACTGTAGGGTAGCACCATCTGAGCTGCCAGGAACGCAGGCCAATGTTTCTCTGTCCCTCATCATGCTTATCATGTCAGCTGGCTGATGGCCCAGTGGTTTGGGGCTGAAGTGACGAGCAGTTAATGTGCTGAGATGTGAACCTGCACTTGCTAATGAGGCTCTGCACTGGGGTTCAGCCTGAGCTCCACAGCCAGCCATTTACACATTGATGACTCTGTCAATATTTGGCTGTCATCAATGTCTCTGGCTAAAGCACTCAGCAATGGCACCATGCCACAGGAAAAAATACAATAACTCTAATATGTGCAGTAAATATTACCCTTCTTTACTAACATGACCTATTAACAAGTGGGTTTCCTGTAGGTTTGGTATCAGGAGTGTATTCGGGTTTTTGATTAAATTATCGCTTCAGAACATTTGCAGGAATTAAAAGTGTGACAGTAATAGGTTACACCTCTTCAGTGTTAAAAGTTGACTTGTCGTGAAGTACAGGATTGTATAGCTAACTGACTACGCCATATTAAGTTCAGCTGATGTCTGTGTTCATTTCATTTTAAAATGTTCCCGCTTTAGGATTTCAGATGTCCTTGTGATGGGGTAAAGCCTGACAACATGGAGGAAAATGGTCAGATAGTTCATTGCAAACATCCACACTGGATATACAGAGAATTAGCAGGAGCTGGTCTCACTTTGCTTCTCAAAGTGGAGTCGAGGTCCCAGGCAGGGGGTCTGCCATAAAGCAAACCCAATGGTCCATGACTTTGTTGTTGTTGTTACAGAAGTGTAAATCTCTCAGCACTCTAAAAGTTATTGTACTTATTGTTGCATTCTTATAGTCATTAGCCTGGTTTTAGACTGCACATTTAAATGGGTTTAATCCAAACTCAGTAATTAAAAAACAAAAGAACAAAAAAACAAAAAGTAGCCTATAAAATCAACATGGCCTTAATGTGTTCTGTTGGTGGACATTTCTGGAATAAAAAGCTGTATGGCTCCAATAAATAGCCAGAATAATTTTCTGCACATTTGAATAATGAGCCTAATATTTGAATAGACTGTGTTTATAAAATAATTCTGTACTAAGGGGGTCCATGAATTTGGTTTACAATTAAAGGTATCCCTTCTTTAATTACCCTGTCCACTTAAACCGCTCTAACATGTAGTATGTGAGGTTTTGCCATCTTTTTAGTGTGCGATTCTGAGCTTTATGTCCCTTTTGCTTCACTGGCGTGGACCTTTTGCTTTAGTTGTCCTATATTGCTCTGTTTGCTTGATTGTTTGACCATTGCCTGTTTTTGCTCATCATTTTTCCTGCCTACTTGAACTAAATTAAGCTTGCACTTATGTCCACCTGCCTTGTGACCGCTCATTGTGTTGCAGTGCTGAAAAGTTTGTTTTCCTGCTGAAAGTGATACATTGAAGAGCAGAGAGCTAATCAGATTGCAACCTTTAAGATCCTCAAGGTTGTGGTCAGAAAGCAGTGTGATGAGAGAGAAAGAGACGAGAAAGGAAAGAGAAGAGCAGGTGAACATGTGGGCAGAAACAGGAGATGGGGACACTGCAGAGGAGAAATGAAGGACAAGAGAAGAGGCAGAATCAAATCAGGTCAGTGGATGACATGGCTTCGAAGCTTGGGTGCAGCTGTCAATCTGTGAACCAAAAAGTACATGACTTTAGGAGAAAGCTCTCAAGATGCTCAGAAAAAAAGGCTGAGTGTTGAGAGGATCTCTTTCTGACTAAAGTCTGCTATCGTCTCATTCAGAAATAAGCCTTGCTATTTCACTATAGTTACATCGATTCGTTTCTCCCTCAGTGTCCTTCCCAGTGAGCAAATCATTTAAGTTGTAGCCCTTCTAGTATTATGCTAATAACTTGTGCATAATGCATGAAGATGGAAGCAAAGAAATGTGTCAGGAATTAACCTTGATGCAATATCCTTGCACCCTTATTAAAATAATTTTAATTCCTTCCAGATGAAAATAAGCATCTCTAGTGCTTGCGTCTGTCCATTTATTTTTGTCACCACCTAGGGATTAAGTATGCTTTCCTCAATTCTATGGTGTGGTAATACAGAGAGATTGTTAGTCTGAGGAAGTCGTGATGTATTATGCTACACCTGAAGTGCGAACCTGCAGGGATTTACGATGTGGCAGTGCCCAAACCACTGACCTTTACTCATGATGTCATTACACCAGCGCCAGCTCAACCTCCCACCACTGTCAATACATCACTCCTGTCTTCCTCACTGGCTGCAGAGAAAGGAGAGATGAAAGAGGATGAAAGAGGAACTCTCCAGTCCTTCCCTATTTTATTCGTTTAGTAGAACTAAGCTCAGGCCAAGACGATGAGGAAAACAGCAGGATATGTACGTCTGTTTCTTTATTTCCAGGCAACAGATTTGCCCAGACATGTTGCTCCACCAAAATGGAATCAGCCCCATCATTTGTGAGGAAGGGAGTGTTTCAAATATAGATCAATCATTTTTCTCCAGCAAATCAAATAACAGTAGCGTGATGAGGCTGAATGTAACGCTGTCACTCACATCTTGTTCTGCTGTTTCTGCCGAGTGGCACCAGTCAGACTTAATCCGTTCAGTTCCACAGCAAATTCACACCATGTCCTGGCAATTTCGCACAATTTGAGCTGTCTGCAATCAGCGCCGGTGTGTTTGGAGATACAGAGACTGTGCATGTCACAGAACAGGCCCTTTATCCTGTCAGCATTGACTTTTATCTTAAGATGACAGAGAAATCTGCTTTCCAGGAAAAAGCCAACCACTGCGCCAAGCCAAGGATTAGGCTGAAGAAAGCCCTTGTTTTCTACATGTGCTCTATATTGTATATATAAGATAAAACTCTATCAGATGTATTGAGTCTGATGTTTTTTCTGTGATTTGTGACTAGTCATGACCACTTACTCAACCAGAAAAGCACAATCAATTACCTGAATCTGAATTCAAATTAAATAGGCCAATAGGTTTATTCAGGGGTGGCACAGTGCCATTGTTGTCTCACAGGTTCATGGTCCCTGAACCTTCAAACCTTCAAGCCAGCTATCTGTATGGAGTTTCTGTGCATGTTCTCCTTGTGTCTGCATGGGTTTTGTCTAGGTCCTTCAGTTTCCGCCCACCTCCCAAAAACATTCCAGTAGGTGTATTAGCTATGATAACTAAAGATGTAGTGGAGTGGGAGGTGCTCTGAAAGTTAGCCATACCCACTCAATTAACGGTGGAGCTGCCTCTGACATGGTGGAATGAACAGACCCGAGTGCTCAGCAGCAGGGAAACTGTACTGTAGCTGCATTAAAAAACTGACGAAAATAATATGAGTAGCTACTGAATTGTCTGAAGATGCATTCGCACATATTAGAGGTGTGATTGCATCTACAAACAATTCAGTAGCTACTCATATTATTTTTGTCAGAGGCAGATTCACCGTTAATTATGGTTAATTAATAAAGAGGTTAAGATAAATGAAAATGAATTAATAGATCACATCGAATATTACATTATTTAAATAGCAGTTTTACATGTATTTAGTTCTGGCAGTAAGAGTTGGAAAGAGTTTATGGGAATCTCAAAAGCACTTGAGGACTTTGCTCCACTTCACTGCTACTGCTTCTTCCTCTATACTCAGCTGCAAATCCTCTCAGTTGCCACAGATTAATGAACACAGATCAGCACTTCATTATAGACTAAACCATATTTTTTTACTATTTTGCCCACAAACAATCTTTGGGAAGAAGATTATGTCAACAAAAGCTAAAAGCTTTTTTTTTTTTTTTTTTTTTTGGTTAAAAAAAAAGTTGGGTTTTTTTTTTTTGGTAAAGTGAGAGAAGCTGTTCTTAAGGATTCTTCTTCTCTGGTTCTTCAATAGTTCTTTGTTCTCTTCCTTGTGAGGCTGTTTTCCTTTGGTGGATGTTGAGAATCAGGCAGATTGCATTAATATTCATCTTTGCCTTTCTTGTATCATGCATGATGCAGTACAGAGGAAGTACAAAAGCCCTCTAGCCACACTTACTTTAAGAATAATCAAATCCATGCACAGGCCATTAGCACAGATCTGCATATCAAGAATATATGGAGAAGAAGGCTGCACTAGTTCAGTGGTTCACGATGAGTGTTACTGGATCTGAGGAACAGGTCAGAGCTGTACGAAAGGTGGCAGGCAATGCGTCTGATGTGTGGGTAGACAGCACATGCCTTTCGCTAAACCCTTTGAACCATTGTGAAGTGTGTTTATCAGGCCCATCTGGTAGATGTTCACAGAGTAAAAAAAGAGTAGTGTGCTTCATTCCTCTTTTTTGACTTCCTTTGGCCCCTTCTTTTACATTCACAACTGAGATAATGCTTGCGTGGTATGCCGGGAAAAAAATCATAATAGCTCAAAATGAGGACTTTTTTTCTCTTCCATCTTCTTTCTTTTCTCTCAGTGTGGCTATAGAGACATGAAAGTAGAGCACACTGAGTCTTGGTTGAGAGTTCCCTCATAAAGCCAGCAGACACCTGGGGTGAAAGCCATGAACCTTGCTTGATAAAGTCAGCTCTGTTTTCATTCCGACTGCATTGCACACAGCGTAAAGGTCACTGGACACAGAATTTTAACAGTTTAGAAATGCTGAAAGAAAAATATATCTGTCGGAACCTTGCAAAGGTGGACTAATAGTGCCTGTTGACAGTACTCATGTTCCGATAGCTGTTTATACAATGATATTTAATAGGAACGGACAAAAAATTAAATTGGACATAAAATATTCCTGTTGCTACATTCTATTCAAAAGGCAACTGCCATGTTTATGTCATGTTTATGCTCTCAAATGGGCGAAAGCTGTCCCATTTGGAGGGCAGCATAAGAAAAGTAGCTTTGTTTTAGCCAAATTTTAAGACAAGATGCAAGTAATCATGATGTCAGTTTCCCCCTTCTCATCGCGGTTCCCCTGGCAACAAATGCCATGTGCACATGTTTATTTTGGCTTCTCTTCTGGTCCTGTCTCATTGGTTTGTTGCCAAATTGTATCCACCTGTTTTGTGTTTTATTTTGACTATTTTGTGTGGATATAGACATCGTATCATGCAAGCATTGTTTTCCTTGTCTGTGTTTAGTGTTTCTTAGTTTTGTGTCCTGCCTTTGTTGGCGATTATGGATATACTTGTACTTTGACTGCCTGTGTTTTGACACCACTAAAAACCGTGGCAGTGACTCTTGGTTTGCCATAAATAAAACAAATACTGAGTTTATGCACTTGTGTCCTGAACCTTCACCTGCTTGGGAATGAAAGCCAAAACAAATGTTATAAGGTTCTGTTTGACAGTTCTGTGTTTTATGATCCAGAGCCACAAAGTTCTGACTCAGAGTAAGGTGAAGGCAGATACAATGTTTGTTGTTCTAATTCTTTCGGCTGCTCCTGTTAGGAGTCACCACAGCGGATCATTGGTCCGCATATTTGATTTGGCGCAGTTTTTTTTTTTTTTTTTTTTTTTTAAATGCCAGACGCCCTTCCTGATGCAACCCTTCCCAATTTTACCCGCAACCTTTTTTTCTGATTACAGTTGTGTAGCCAGAAAAGGATTAAAGATGTATTTAAATAAACGTATAAATTATTTACATAAGTTAATATTTAATAGCTTAACTGTTTGTTGTATCATTTCCCATCATTTGACCAATGTAAGTTAGACATGTAAGTATGATATGCTTGTCATAAGAAGAGATTGTCATTCATACAGATGCATGTTTAGATAAAACTATACAATGTCCCTGTATATTTGAGCTGAAAATATCACGTATTTGAATATTATTCTTTCTATATATAAATTTTTGCTTATATTCATGAAGAGTTCCAGTTATACCGGAGGACATTGTGTGTGTGTGTGTGTGTGTGTGTGTGTATGTATATGTATATGTATATATATATATATATATATCCCACTAGATTCTGTTGCAGCAATTGTTATTACCAATGAAAATCCATTTGAGGCAAGCCAGAAAGCCAGTCAGAAGAGTTGTGGGCAGGGTCACATGTGTTACTTCTCCCTATTTGTAACCCCAGTCTAAGCTCCAGCACACAGTGCGGGGTACTTGAGTCATGATGTGGCAAGCCCTAGGGTATAATGCAGCAAATACGACCATGATGTTACTACATGAAATATTTGGCTTGTACGACTACAGCTAGCAAAATAAAGAAAATAAAGTCACTTCTTTCTTATTTCTTTCTGAGAAAAATGTAAGGCTTTTGTATTAAGTGTAATGTACAGAAATGCATTTTAATCTGTATTTTGGGGGGAAAAAAAATCTCCAAATTGAACTGTCAAATCATACACTCTGACTAACTGTGATGCTGTATCGAGCCGCCAGATGAGTTATGCGTGTAAATTAAACTTTTTGAGCAAATTTCCATAAAGCAAACAAAAAAAAAAGTGATAATATTGTAAACTCTAATTAGTAATCTGTACCTTTTATTAATTGCTTCTACAGTTGAATATTCAGTGTGGCTAATAAAAGCGGTCGATACAGTCAGTCGGCAGTACAGGATCTGTTTAGGCTGTATTTTATTTAAGATATATAATCCCGTGGTGTGACAGCAGCTCAGAATCATATCATTCAGCTCTAGAGGAAGTGTAGGTGAATGTCAGCGCTGATCTATTTTGGGTTGCAGCTCTCTGAGATGGTGGAACATGGTGTATTTGGACAGATTGGAGGGCTCAGTAGGAGGAAGCTCATGTTGTGGTGCAGGATACACAGTTTTTAAAGGTCTGTTTGCTTTGGACTCCCTCCTGTACTCAGTTTCTTGTCTGCATTTCATCGTGTGATGGAGGCTGTGCTAAAGTTATGAAATGCTGCGCAACCTTCATTTTTCCAGCTTGAATTTTTTTAAAACCAAACATACAAAACCATAGCAGTCATTCACGTTGTGCAAGATTGTTTAGCCTCCAGCCGCCAGATAAAGCAGCACTTTAAGGTTATTTAGGAAGAATTGTGTACCCTTATGAATAAGATTAATAGTACACCAAATGTACTAATGAAATAGATATTGTAGTTAACATTCATGCATTTTTAAACCCAAATTCCAGAAGTGTTCATTGCTAAGCAAAATCTCTGAACTACATAAATAGGCTTAAATAGACCTGATTGGCTTTTATGCATTCAAAATATAATGTAAGTGAGAAAAACATCTTTGTTTCTGTAGGGTCAGTAATGGCTTTGTACCATATATCTTGCCAGGGTGATGTAAAATAATCAATGACAGCGTGGTCTGTTGTGTTGCCACTTGTAACAGCATGTCCTGAAGTGTTTTATTCCTCCTATACCACAGCAATTGACAACAATTAAATTTTAACAAATAAATATTTGTATATATTATAAGATTAAAAAAAAAACACCACCACCACCACCACCACAGCTTGTCATGTTACCAAAAAAATGCAAAGTCCTCTGTCTTGATGACTCGCCTGTGATGGAAAACTAACTGTTAAAAAGGAGCTCACACTGGAGACTCCTTCTATAAATGTTACGTAAACATCTCCTTACAGAAACCTTCACCATATCAAAGATTATGATTTCCTTTGTTAAATAGCCACATTTTTAAAATCTGCTTATTATTTGTCTTAGATTAGATTAGGAGTCCCTGTGAATGATCTATATCATAGAAATAATAACATATTAGAATGAGCACATGAATATAAACCTGTGATTTGAGTTACAGATGGAACTACTGTCAGAGCCGTGCTGCTATAGAAAGCACCTTTCGACCAGTAAAAACTGGGAATTCGCCACTACTGTAGTACGTATTATAAATTACAACCGTTATGTAAAATTATAATTATGTGATAAATGTGACAAAACACATTTTTGTGTATTGCAAGTGTTATCATTATGTTTATAGCATAAACACTAACTGTTGTTACTCACAGGAAGAAAGGAGCTGTTTGGAGGTTAAAATATGTTTTCTGTACTGAATGTTTTTGTTTTTCCTCTCGTTTTCTGAAGTAAATGCAGTGAGTGTGTTTTTCAGTATCCCTCCCTGTACTCTTTTATGAAATTTTGCTGCTCTTTTTCCACAATATTTAGCAGTCGATGCAGTACATGACAATTTACATATTCTAATGCTGTCTCTTATTAGGTAATTTTCTTAATTACCTAATTACAGTGTTTTTCAAAGTGTACGTCTACAAACATGGAAATGCACAAAGAACCACATCTAATAGAAATGCTCTTTATTTTTAACCATTTACATCTTTTATCACTAGACAACACTCTTTAGCTTTAAGCAGAGGTGGGAAATATCAGAGATACAATTAATTTGTGACCTAAAGTAGATTTTTCAAGTATTTGTTTTTTTCTTTCATCTATGATGTTTGTCTTTACTTACTACATAAAAAAAAACAAAAAAACAAAAAAAAACCTAAATCTAAAGTCTAATGGATATAACAACTAGAAAATTTGAATGATTCTTTGGTGTATTTATTTATGAATATTTACGTTTATGTCAGATACACATTCACCAAACAGGAAGGATGAAATCTTTTTGATATTTAAGAAATCTCCCTCAAATTAAAAAAAAAAAAAAATTAAAAACACGTAGTTGGTCGATATGGCAAGCTATAGCAACTTTCTATGGCAGAGATGGCATGGTACAACAATTTTTTTTTTTTTTTTCCTGAAACTAAAACCTGGAATATCATACAATATTGGTACAATCTGTTTTTTAACTACTAACTTTTAGAATGAGCGATTATTATTTGAAGCTTTTCACTAAAGATGGTTGTTTAAATCAACCATACTCAAACTTAGTTGCCCAGGTTTGTTGGTTCCTTAGTGAAAAGCGACTGATTAATCATATGTATTGAAAATCGGTGTTTGATTTACAGGGTTTTTACTTTCATGCTTCAAGTAGATTTAGAAATTTGTACTATTACATGTTAACTTAAGTAAAGAAATGGAAGCTTTTATCAGTGTATTGTTTTAAATTAAGATTTGTACTTTTACTGGAAAGGAATTTGTGTACTTTGACCACCTCTGACTGTAACAATGCAGTGTAAATGATCTCAAAACTAAATGAGGCTGTCAAGTTCAACAGTTGATGAATGGCAACTTACTATACGATCAAACATGGCATCATGTATGCTTTTTGACCAGGTATGATGAGTATGCTATTAGCTTGAGCTAAGGACCGACTCTCTCTTGCTCTGGCTTAGTGCCACAGCAGGTTGTTAAAGTTTGGCAGTGTTTTGGTGTGTGAAGAGTGGGAGACAAAAGAGCACTGTTTTCTTGAAGAGGACTCATTTTATATTCTGCTTTTGTCCTCACACCTGATGGGTGAGTGTGTGAATACACCGGTCGTTTCTCAGTGTCTTTCAGAAGTGTAATGCTAGGATAAACCGAATTTAGTCATTTTGGGTGTTCATGCTGAATCAAACCCTCTGATATCATGGGTAAAGAGTAGGATAAACGATTTACAGAAAACTTTGCCCTACTGCCGTCAAATCCATCATTAGCATGAAATCATGGCACTCCAACTCTTTCTACAAGGACTATTCATCAGTGCGTGCTTGACATGAAATGATGAAGAAATGTTTTTATTGTTTTGCTTATGGTGTTTGGTCATGTTCATTCTTTTCAATCAAGGCAAAGAGGTTTTTCTGACAAAAAGACTATAGACCAGTACATACGATGCTGATATGCCAGGATATGCAGTTAAAAACATTCTTCATTCTCCACAGCTGATTGTATCTCCTGACTCCAATTTGTAATATTAACATAACTAGAGTCACATCCATCGTTGTGGCTGGTGAGGGACAGCGGCATACCAGAGATCAACAGTGGTTTTCCCTGAGTCATGTTGGATCAGGGACTCAGCTAATGAGTTTTATAATAAGCCTCTGAATCTTTCTGTTGTCTCATTGTTTGTTCTATGAAGCCTCTATGAATTCTCCAGCTGAGTTGCTCCATTATGTTGCCTTAAAACACATTTCTTGACTCAAAGACGGAGACAGAAAAGCGAATGCTGTCATGGCGTCAATGAGCCGATGAGGATACAGAAAAGGACTAGATCGGTATTGGACTGAACATGAACATTTTCAGTATTGGACTGAGCATTTTTTAAACTGATTTCTTGGGCTGATTTATGCTATGAATACCTGTGTTGTTGACTGATATGACATTATGCACAAAAACACGAAACACAACTACTCAGTTATGAAGAGGAAGCAGGAAGGCCACAGTAATTAAATAACCACTGTTTATAACCATGGTGAGCTAAAAAGCATCTCAGAATGCACAATATGTCAGAACTTGAGGCATATGGGCTACAACAGCAGAAGAGCATGTGGGGTTCCACTCTAATCAGCCAAGAACAGGAATTTGAGGCTGTAGTAGTCACCGGCTTACCAAAACTAGACAGCTGAAGATTGGAAAAAAACGTCCAGTTTTGGGGCCACATAATTGGATGATTGGATAATTGCATGGACATGTAGGTATACACATGTTCCTAATAAAGTTGGTGTTGAGTGTACATTTTTCATGTTAGAAAAATAATAAAATGGGGTATTTTGGCCAAATACAGTCAATGGGTTTATAGGGTTGTTAAGTTACCAACACAGTTTAAGTCAAACATGTAAGCTTATTGTATTTTGTACTGCCAAGTATTGCTTTATGCAGCTTTGAGGCTAGAAATCTTGTGACTTCTGATAAAACTCATACTGGATCCACACTCCACCAGTCCAACAGTAAATTTCATAAGGAGCCATGTCAGGTCCCGGAATCATTCAGGGCTCCCCTAAACACCTTCCCATAGTGTCCCAGGCTTTATATTATTGAATCCTGTTCCCAGTATGTCATGTACATGTTACTCTGGGTACGTAAGTTCTTTCAAACAAGGCCTATAGACTACATATTGATTAAGATGTCTCTGAGCCCTCTCTCTCTCTCATTAATGAACCCAAGAGAGCCTGTTTCTAAAGAACTGGACTGGCCATATTGATTGATTCACTACTGGATATTGTTCATCTCAAGGACATTTTATTCCATCCTTCTATCTATAAACCTCTTGGAAGAACAAAACCCACACAGTACATTTTTAAAGGGTTTTATTGTATGAATTCAAATGTCCAGTTTGGGTGAGTCTGTGTTCATGATAGCCTCAGATTCTTGTTCTTCAAATGTCAAAGGATGTTTTTTTTTGTTGTTTTTTTTTTTTTGCACCATTCTGTATAAACTCTAGAGACTGTTGTGTGAGAAAATCGCAGCTGGTACTATGCTCTTGACCTGGATCTGCGCGATTTTTTTTTTGCATTGCGCTGCTGCCACATGATTGGCTAATTTAGATTAGATAACTGCATGAATATTCAGGTGTACAGGTGTTCCTAATAAAGTGGACGGCGAGCACATATTGTAGATATTTACCATACACATTGAGAATGATGAACAAAATATGATGAAAACAGAAAACAGAGATGAGATAAGAGTGTGTTTCTGGACAGTCTCTGTACATATGCATTTTCTCCACTACTGCAGACATTGTCTTTACTTTTTAAATGTTTCATAAATATATTCCTCTATAAAGCTCAGACTGAATTTGAAAAGAAAATAAATATTGGATTACATTAGAGGAATGTTGTGTAGTGAGGAGTGTAGACCTATAATAATGTGAGCTGGTAACGTCCTGCATCTTACAGTGTTTATATTAACCATGTGACAAACAGTAGATGTGATCTAGCACATTCATCAAGGGAACATGAAAATATTAGACTGTTTTAGCTACACTTTATGTGCTCCAGTATCTAATAAATTTCAACAAACTCTCTGCAGGAAGAGTTTTATACCATTTGAAGATTAGTGCAGCACAAAATATTCAGTTCTATAGCAGGAGTGGAGAAATCACACACCCAGGTGTCCAGGCTATTCGTTTTTTATATATAATTGCCCAGCACTCATCGTATATTGTGTTAAACTTAATTCCCTTCACGGTGATGCTGTGTTCCCTGATGCTGTAACTCAATAGCTGCAATAGCTCACGCTACTTCTTCCCACCACCCGCTGAAGTGCACACATCAGCCATGTGTATTGTGCGCAGATGATGGACGACCTTCACGGAATCCCGGAGCACAAATGAAACCGAGCAAAGTAAAGTCCAGCACAAAGTTGTCATAAAGCTCTCCTGCTAGCACAACCTGCAGTTACTGCATGGAACAATATATAGAGAAAATAAAGATGCCTGCTAGACTTGAATAATTTTAACATATGCTATAATGACAGAACACCAAATCTCATAGCCAAAACACTGGCAACATCTTGCAGACTTTCTGTTGAGGGGCCATTGACACAATAGTTGCACCCCTACTGTCTACTGTAGTAACATCCCAGTCAATACCATCGACTTTCATGTGACTTCAACTTTTGAATATCTAGTTCTCAAAATCTCTGCTACGTCTCCTATGATTGTAATTCTCTTGTATCGTATGAACTGTTAACCTTTTTCTGTGCTATGTCTTCTTCTGTTATGTTACTTGGTGATTTCAACATACATGTTAATATTGATTGTGCAGATTCCCGCGAACTCATGTCAGTTTTTGCATGTTTCAATCTCGTACAGCATATTGACTTTCCTACACACTTAAAAGGTCACACATTTGATTTGGTTTGTACTACTGGTCTACGTAATATTTCTGTGCTTGGCTCTCAGATTGGACTTTCTGATCACCTCTTCATCAAACTAAAAATCCTCTACTGCTCCTGTCTCTCACAGTGTTCCTCAGGGTTCTGTTCTTGGGCCTTTACTCTTCATCATCTATATGCTCCCTTTTAGTAACATTATCCGTCAT
>CM075006.1:21256217-21277022 GCA_037576675.1 Pangasius sanitwongsei | reverse complement strand
TTGTTTTATTTCAAATCCATTGTGGTGGTGTATAAAGGCAAAATCACAAAAACTCTGTCATTGTCCAAATACTTCCGTACCTAACTGTAGATAGATAGATAGATCTATATGTAAAAGTAGTACATCTAACAATACCATTATTATTATTATTTTTTTCTTTACTTTTTTATTTATTTATTTTTTTTTACTGTCCACAGTGGAGTAGTATGATTCACTTTGTTGGATTATCCTGTACATAAGCTACCTTATTGAGTTGGCATCTATCTCCAAAGTCTACTGGATAGAAAAACAGTTCTCACACACACACAACTTGTGCTGACCTAGTGAAGCCTGAATACAAATCAAAGAGGTTGGGACATAATGTCTATGTGAATCAAATTGTTATTCATTGCATCTGCTCTCATCCATACTAAAATAGCCTGTTGAATTTCCTGTGCCAGCTCCTCCGAATAAAGTGTCCTTTTGTGCAGTGTTTTTAAAGTGAGCCTTTAAATCCCCATTTAATTCATATATTGTGTGTTGTATGGTTTAAGAATCTGTCACAGGGAAATATAAAGCAAAAAAAAAAGACCTGCCGTCTTTTTATCAATATTATATCAACATATTATCAATGCTCTCAGTACAAACCCTTTCAGTGTTTGTAAAAAAAAAAAAAAAAAAAAGAGAGAGAGAGCGAGCGAGATATGCACACAACCTGGTTGCAAAAAGACATGAGTAACCTGACTGTAATCTGACTGAAAAATCGATCAAGAATTGGATTGGCAATAGCTAAAATGTTATCCACATATTTGTTTGGATTACCACCAAAACACAGGGAGTGCTATTTGGCTAAACTAACACTTTCAAATGGTGTAACTCTAGAAGGTCCTTATGGCCTTGCATCTTGTCACTGGCTAAATGATGCTAAGCGGTTACCTAGCTTGCAGTGACCGGACATTATACTGTACATATCTCATAGAAACTCCAAGCTTTTATACTAGAGAGAAATTTAGGCATACAAGTCTCTTAATAGTTCCAGCTTTGACATTTGTGGGCATGTTTAAGATGTAATGTTTTACAGGTACATTATTGACGAAGTCATTGTGGCAATGAAAGCCAAGTTTTAGCTAGCTAAATGTGTCCATTATAGGCAACTCCTCAGCAAGACCAAGAACTAGATATCTAGCATTCTATAGCTAGTTTCTTTGATGTAGATTTTTGCCCAGCATTGTAGGTTTGTTAAAGCAATATTTCAATTGCTGTGGTGGCTTTGGGGCTGCTGTTGCCACAAGCAGCTTTGTACTCAGGACTCCATCAGTGGACAGTGGATCGGTTTAACAAACCGGACTTCATGTGAAAACTGTAATGAATTTACTGGTTGCACAATGGTACTATTTGTCCTGTAGTACAAAGTTATAGAAGGGATTTATTTATAATTGTACTATCCTTCATCACCTAGATGAGGATTGTTCCTCTCAAGTTTTCTTCCTCATATCATCTCAGGGAGTTTTTCCTTGCTACTGTCACCTCTGGCTTGCTCATTAGGGATAAATTCACATATTTACAGTTTAATTTTGGTTTAATTTAATTTGAATGTATTTATTTCTGCAAAGCTGCTTTGTGACAATGTCCATTGTTAAAAGTGCTATACAAATAAAATTGAATTGAAGCATTATACGTTAGGTGTGTTAGCTAACTAGCAATTTTAAGTCTAAATTTTAACCTTGTTCAAATGGTTAGTTAGCAAGCCAACGTCACTGATAATGGCGCTTAACTAAGTATGTGAGATGATACTTACTCCTTTTTTATATTCTACCTAATTGCCTGTAACCACAGTCATCTTCTGTTGCCTTGGAAAGGTGTCTAATTTGATAGTATACGGTAAAAACAAATGTCTTTTCCAGTTCTGACACCCAGCAACACAACCTGACATTTTAGAAAGCAAATTATGACTTGCTATTAAAAATCACTCTATCTTGCTATGTTTCTGCGACCAGGAGGCACAGCTGATGTCCGAGTGACTTGTCTCACTCAGGGGCTTATACACTGAGATTATTTG
Source organism: Pangasius sanitwongsei (assembly GCA_037576675.1). Classification (NCBI taxonomy): domain Eukaryota; kingdom Metazoa; phylum Chordata; class Actinopteri; order Siluriformes; family Pangasiidae; genus Pangasius; species Pangasius sanitwongsei. Next base: position 21,274,984 of record CM075006.1, on the reverse strand, counting down.
GTTGGTGGACAGTTCTCAGCAGAGCAGTTACACTAACATGGCTGTGGCATCTTGGTTGTGGGTGTTGTTCTGCTGCACGTGTTTATAATCACACTATGCGGTGTCACCCAGAAGAGAATGGCTTTCCTTTTGAGTCTGGTTTCTCTCAAGGTTTCTTCCTCATATAGTCTCAGGGGAGTTTTTCCTCGCCACTGTCGCCTCTGGGGTATATAATTTAAAGACATAACTTTTAAATTTATATCTGGAATTTGTGTATTTCTGTAAAACTGCTTTGTGACAATGTCCGTTGTTAAAAGTGTTATACACATAAATACTGAACTGAATTGAGTTGAACGTGTATCGGGCACAGCAGCGTCACTGTTGGGTTGAGATCCACCAAACGAAAATATCCAAACAGGCAGTCAGAAACTGGCACTGCTAAAGCAATGGCGAACACTTAATATGCAGGTGCATTGAAAATAAGAGCTTAAGTCTTTAATTGTACACACGAACGGCGGAACAACAGAGTGCGTGTATATAGTAAAGTGAACGGGAAGTTTAAAAACCCCAGCAATGCTGCTGCGTCTGAGCCATTCATACCAGCACCACACACATTACCACACATATGCTACCATGACAGTGTTACTGCTGTACTGAATTGGTCTGCCACCCAAATGATACCTGGTTAACAGTGATCCTTTCCGCTGATATACTGATGAGCTACAGTCAGTAATTGTGTGCGCTTACCTGATAAAAGTGCCACATAAACAATATATCTACATACTGATGACTATTTGCTCAAATGGTATAAGCTGAAGCTACTGGTGCCGATTATATTTGTAAAGCGGCCAAATATTCGACAGTCTGTTTGCTAATGTGTTCAGTTCAAAAGGGCAATAACTGAATAAAATGAAGGCAATTATTTTAGTCACATTCAGAGCAGAACAGTTTTAGGAGGAGGAGTCATACCATCTGGTTATCAAACCACTGGCTTAATTCCCTGTTTTTAAGACTAATGGGGTTGGTAATTAAAGTTCAGTGTGTCTGCAATACAAACTGTAAATCCTTCAAAGTAAAACACACACCTGGGTTAAATCATCTTAGCAAAAGCAACTAAAAATTTAAAGCCTATTTTTTAATTGCTTACCCTTTTTATGTCTGGGTTGGACTCAGCAGTGGATATTTTGGCTGTAATATTGAAATAAGGTTAAATGCTCTTTGGGAAGGAGTTACAGTTTTATGCTCTGGAAGTACAAGACATATTTACTGGAGTGTTTATTGCTAGTCTGACATCTTGCAAGTGTAATGAACATGTATTTCTGGAAAGTACATTTACATTTTACAGGCCTTTCCAACATTGTAAAGCTAAACAGAAAGACATTTGTGTTGAGATTTCCTCAGCCACATCAACTGATCTAGTCTTCAGGTAAAGGAACACCTAGAGTCAACCCAGTAACATTACACATTTAAGACACCAGTGACCAGAAGGTTGATTTCAAATGGCAGAACTGCCAGATAGCCAGTGTTGGGCCCTTGAGTAAGGCCTTGAACTCTCAGATGTTTGTACTTTGATTGGATTTTGCCTTGCTTCTAAATTGCTTTGGCTAAAAAAGCTGCCAAATGAATAAATGTAGATAGAATCAGCTTGTCAGCTAAATGTCAGAAGATCCTTAACTAAGCTTTATATCTAGCTTTAGCTTAACAACCATTGCAATGCTGCCCTGCACTGTCCTTCTGATTAAGGACTGTTTTCTAGGTAACCAAATGTGAATGTGTAATTGATTTTTTTTCGGTCTGTACTTTTGCCCTCACTGAGCTTCTGCAGATAACCATAGAGATCTTCGTCTTCATGCTTGACCTTTTAAGCAGTGAGAAATTGAGGTCGTTTACAGCGACAGTCCAATTATAGCCTACCCCTAGATAGATTTGCCGCAAAGGTCTCCCAAAGGGTTCAAAGTAACAAGAGCAGTAATACCAATGACCAATAAAGTGCTGATACTGGCTTGTAAATAAAGAAATGACAAAAGCTACTTCTTAAATTTATCAAACATAAGCATATATATTGGAGCAATTCAATCTGAAAAGAGTGCATCAACTTTGTGCTACTCTACATGTGTAAATATTATCTAGACCTGAAAATTATATTTATTTATACAGGCTTGCCTTTAAAAAAAAAAAAAAAATCAACATCCCATTAACATTTGGATTAAACTGTAAATTCTTCTCTTGGTTAATTGATTTGGCATTTGCCTAAGGTTTCACTAAGATTTGTTACTTTATTAGACATGCTTACATAAATTGTTATTCTAAATCAATCATGGGATATAAAAATGTTGCTTACATTAGCAGTGAAGATTATAAACCTTTATGAATATGACTTTCATACAGTCATTTAATAGTGTGTTTAATTGTTTAATGTAATAGAAATGTTTAACATTTCAAGGTAAACATTTCTGAAAATTCCTCGCAGAAATCCTCAGTTAACGCATGTTAGCTAGGTGGCTAGCAGTAGTAGTAAAGATCATGAACATTTATAAATATGACTTTAAAAACCATCTTAGAAAACATGTTCAGTTAGTAGGGATGTAACGATTCAGAAAATTCAAATCTGATACAATAAGATAGGGTGGTGTCTCGATATGATACGTTTTCAAAAGTACAATAATTGAAACTAACGAGATTTTAAGTGTTTGTGTGATTCATTCAGACACATAGCAGCATATAACAAAAAACAAATCTGTGCATTAGAAGTTAAAATTAAACATGGCTGTTAAACATTAGCATTCTGGCAAAGCTTTCACTGGTTCACCGGGTTGCCACAACAACAAGAAAATGCGAAAAAGGCCTGAAAGTAGCCCAGAATATCTGGCATTGGAAAACAAATTCTTTCAACCTTAACCAACTTAATTTTTCTGCCTGCAAACTTGTTTCAAAACTGTCTCAATTTGGTGTAAAAAACCATGATCCTGGCAACCCTGCTGGTGTGGCTCAAGGGTGTTGTCTGAAGTCACTCAGCTCTCTGTAGTTGAAATGCCTTTCTAAATCCTGCATTCTCTTCAATTCTGAGTAGAATCTCTTATCCGCAACTGTGAACTTCATCGCCACAGTGCTTTCTTTAATCCAGATTGAATCAGCTGGGAAATGCTGTCTTAAAGCTGAGAGAGTGAGGGGGTCTTTGTGTTTTCTTCTGTGTGATGTTAGTGCAGATGCTGGGGTATTAGCGATGACTGGTAGGCTAGTATGCTATTAGGAGATGTGTCTTTGTATGCTAGTAGGAGGCAGGAGTGTGGGCTTGAATAAGTTTAATTATGTTTATTACACATCACATAATATAAGAGGTATTGTATGATGAATAGGCTGCTTTATTATGCTGTCTGTTGAATGGATTAAATTCACTTTCTGCCCATTAACTTACAGACAGTAGTCCATAATCACAAAGTGGAAAAAAACATGTTTTTAGAAAATTTTTCTAATTTTTAAAAATCAAAAACTCAAATATCTCATTTAGATAAATATACCCTTGGCTATGGCACTCCATTTTGAGCTCAGGTGCATCCTGTTTGTTTTGATTATCTTCAGATGTCTACAGAACTTGGAGTCCACCTGTGACAAGTTCAACTGATTGGACATGATTTAGGAAGTGCATCTCAGACCAGAAACCAAGCCATGAAAGTCCAAAGAACTCTCTATATACCTTTGCGGTCAAATTGTATCGAGACATAGATCTGGGCAAGGGGTACACAGTGGATTCCATTGTTGTAAAAAGAAAGACATTTGGAACCACCAGGACTCCTCCTAGAGCTGGACGTCCAGCCAAACTCAGCAACCAGCCTAAAAGGACCTTGGTCAGGGAGCTGACCAAGAACCCAGATGCCACTCTAACAAAGTTTTAGAAGTCCTTCTTAGAGATGGGAGAATGTGCCAAATGGCCAACCCTCTCAGAAATACTCTATTAATCAGGTCTTTATGGTAGAGTGGGAAGACGGAAGCCATTCCTGAGTAAATGCTATGTGGCAGGCACTTAAAGGACTTGGAGAGCATGAGCGAAAAGATTCTGTGGTCTAATGAGACTGAAATTGAACTCTTTAGGCTGAACTCTGGGCACTACATCTGGCAAAAACTAGGTGCTGCTCATCAACTGGCTAATACATCCCTATAATGGAGAATGTTGGTGTGCCGCTTCTGAGCAGCAGAGACAGGGAGACTGGTCAGAATTGAGGGAAGGATGAATATAGATGAATACAGAGAAGTCCTGCTCCAGAGTGCACACAACCTCAGGCGAAGGTTCACCTTGAATGACCTGAAACATACATCCAAGTCAGTACTGGAGGCACTGATGTGACTTTGGGACAAGTCTCTGAATGTCCTTGAGTGGCCCAACTAAAGCCCAGACTATGTGGAGAGACCTAAAGATGGCAGACTCTCCAATCTGATTGAGAATGAGATGATCAGCCAGGAGGAATGGAAGGAATTGCCCAAATCCGTGATTGTTGCCAAAGTTGCTTTAACAAAGTACTAAATAAAGGGTCTGAATGCTTATCTAAATGAGAGATTTCAGTTTTTGATTTAAAAAAAAAAAAATCTGCACAAAAATTCTAAAAACATGTTTTCTCTTTGATCTTATTTGTTACTGTGTGTAAATTAATGGCAAAATATCAATTTAATCCATTTTAAATTGAATCTATAATACAATAAATTGTGCAAAAAGTGAATGTTTCTTAATACTTTCCGACCCCACTGTATGCACCTAAAGAAACGCATTCTGCAGTCTGCAATCGGTCGAGCACTAATACAGAGACCTCAGTCCAGCGTGACATGAAATGAAATACTCTTGAAAAATTAATAATGGCACCCAAATCCCTGTACTAACGCAATCGGTTCATACTTTATTTAACATTCCGATACATGCTCAATAAAAAAAATTTAATATGTAAAGATCTGGCTAATCAGTACTTCTCACAAAGTCACCTACGATAACTTTGACACCTCTGACTTCACAGGAGAGTCTCATTTGCTGCCACTGAAATGCTTTTCTCAATTTCCACTAAATGCTTTAAATATCCACCACATTAACATATTTATTAACACTGGCCTTATTGGTCAATGGTGCCCATTTGCATTAGCATGCCATTGCATTAGCATTCTGTCACTCTTCCTGGAAGTTTCCTCCTAAGGCTGAATTTTTACAGGCTGTGTGATTTGCATAGTGTCAGGCTGTCTGAACAGAATCCCATCTTTCATTATGGCATGAACCAGATCACCAGTGAGAATACCAACGTGTCCCATGCTCCAGGAGTGCCACTCTGAATCATTAATCACACTGTTCTGTGCATTTTGGAGTTGTTGACTTGTGCAGCACAGGGGCAGATGTTTGGGAGCTAACGAGTTGCTTGATCACGTTCCAGCACTGCACTGCGGGACCAAGCGCTCATTTGCATCGGCCAAATCCTTATTCTTCTTTGCCCCGTAAACACGGCACAGCAGACCGTCAGAACAACACTTGAGCAATGGCGCTTAAAACATACGGTAATTCCACTTTCCTTACCTGATGGCTGGCTTGCTTCATAACCCACTGATATTTAACGTAAAAACGTAAAAAGCGTAAAAAGGGTTGGTGATCTTTGTTACTAGTTCATTCTTTCTCCTTTTGCATTCTGATGAATGTTTAATTTCCCATGTTTTTATTTTGAAGTAATGAAAAACATTTTTAGTCATCAGCTCAGCAAATCAAGAAAAACACATTGAAACCAGTGAGTTAAAGAGCAAAGTAACATTAAACATTGAAAAACAGATGTTTCCACTTGATTTTGTTTGATTCAGTTGTCATAACCGGTAATATAGCCTTTATACATTAGCCCTTTCTAGCAGCACACTGGCGTTCCATTCTGCCGGCGGAATGGAAATCGACTTATCAGACATTTTCAATCAGTATAAACAAATGATTTTATTATGATTTTAATTCAAATGAAATTATTTTATCGCCGCACGTTTGTTATAAGATTAGTCAGGACACTGTTGGGTTTCGGTGTGTAGAGCATCACGTGTATATCAGTATATCTGTGGCTAGCTGCTGGTGAGCAGGGTGATGGGAATAGGGAAGGGTGTTAGCCCCCCTGCCGGGCAAACAATTCAAACATAACATTGGAGCAGAGATAAAATGGACAGCACAACTGAAGATTTTTTAGAACGTAAAACACCATATACAACTGCCATGATAAAATTATAACATTTGAACCTAGTGTGCTAGGTAAAAAAAACAAAAACAAAAAAGAAATACTTATGAAAAGCTGATAATTTACACTCTCCGATTTCTCAGAGAAATGACAGGTTCCGAGAGAGAGAGAGATAATATAACACCATACAAAATGGTGTGGCCTAAACAGAAGTTTATTTTTTCTTAATTAAATATGAACCCTACTACAAAGTAGTAGCCAAATTGAAACTACCATGACCCTGAGCAGCCGGTTGCTAAGGACTGCGGCATTAACGTGTTAATGAACTAGGTTCATGGGCTTCATATCTGACCTCTCGCTCACTGCTACATGAAAGTAAAACCTCTGGCTCACAATAATTTTTGTGTTGTATCCTGTGTGATCGCAGTTCCAATGCACACGGCTAGACTGAACCAGATACCCTGTGTCAAGCATTGGTTAAAAAAATAAATAAATAAATAAATACAATAGTGCACGTCCTATTCATATGTGTATTTGTATTTATATTTATTCATATTTGGTTACATCCCTAATGTGCGTATTTTTGGGTTCAGTTAATAACTATTACTGTTGTGGCACAGGATTTCAAATATGTTGGTAAGAGTCAGTAGATTTCACTTCATGTCCTCATTGTATTTTATGTAATGTAGTGAATTAGTGGAGCAGGAATAACGAGGGTTTGGCATTATCACTATGTATCTGCAAACTGAAAGGTCACGCTGAGTAAATGCACCACCTGTTTCTCTCTCTCTCTCTCTCTCTCTCTATCTATCTATCTGTCTTGAAGACTTTCCATTTAAATTCATAGTGTGCTTTATTGGTATGGCTGCCAATATTTCTAAAGCAATTATAAGATGGTACCAAATTTAGAATTTCCTGTACTGCTCATAAAAATGTAATGCGTAAAATATGTACATCATTGACCCTTTTTTTTTCAGTCCCAAGAGCAGACTGAGCACACAGAAAGCAGCCTGTTTATCAGCCGTTGTGACTATAGACAGTATGGATTTATGATGGAGGATGACAGTATGTCTGACAACATTATGAAAAACAGGAGAACCGAATGCCTGGAGTAGAGCCAGAAAGGCATGTAGATCTCACACATCAGTGTAGTGGGGATTATTAAGGTACGGTTGGAAAAGCTGCATAGCTTAGGGAAGGCAAATTTATTAATTTTATACTCTGCATTAATTTTGGTAGACTCTTGTATTGTGCATGTTGAGAGTTTTAAGTTGAGATGTTTTTCTGTTCATAAGCCCCGCTGGTGCTTGGTATTAAAAAGTAGATATCTCTGTCTGGAGGAAAGTAATTGTATAGTCATCAGGGGCCTCTTTACACCTGATATTAGAATGCATCCCAAATATATCTGTATTATCTGCCGTGTAAGCACATTTCTCTGTTTTCTTTCTTCTTGTAGCACTCCCACCTTCCTCAGGAGGTTGAGTCAGGAGTTGTGTGTAGATCAGGGCATGTTTCTATACCAGCTGTAAATATAGCTGTAGACTGATCTGGTCAGTGCTTATTCCTTTTGAGTCGAGGTCAGGGGGTGACATGTCCTGAATGAGATCCAGCAGACCCTGCAGGGGAAGACATCAGTGGAGTCTGCAGACCTTTCTTCCATTTTTATGTCCTCGCCACCTGGTAGCAATGCCTATGAGAGTGGATCTGTGTAGATCATGTCAACCTTGCCTGGTTCTCACAGGAGCAAATTAAGAGTGGAGGTAGACTATCCTTGGCCTGAGGTCACTTTATCAGCACTGTGTTAATTGGTTTAACTCTGCGAATTATCTGGGGCAGCTTGTAGTTTTATGGGACTTGTGTAACAACAGGACCTTGGAGGGATATAGGAGCAAAATGCACATTCAGAGCTGTAATTAACCTTGAGTGTTTGTTAAAATGGCGGGTTTACACAATTAAGACAAAAACACTTCAGAACAGGCAAAGAAAGAAGAAGAAAGTGTGCTGAAGCTGTCTCCCATGATAATCCAATCATTTTCTCCCTTATTGCGGAGCGACATCTGCTACTTCAACAATGTCCCATGGACGTGTTAGACAGCAGAGAAAGCTGAGCTTTCACACCCAAATATATCTTGCTCCTATCTTCTTCAGCATTCTACCTGGAGCACGAACGCTGAAAAGGCTGATTTATGGGCTCTCATTATGCAGTCAGGTTCTTATCTGGAATCCCTGCCGGCTGATGGCTGAGTGTGGGTTAATCAGGCGCTGATGAGACACTGAGTTCACCCATCCTGTGACGCTGCCTTTACCTGCACGCTTTAGACCAAAAGCAGGTCAGCCACTTTATTGCTACGCATTAGCATTCCTTCCATGTTGCTCCCACACTTCACTTTCAGCCTACTTAGAGCACTCAGTTCAGTCTGAAGATTTGGGTGTGATTGTTAACATTTTTAGAGCAATCATAACACATAATTTATAAGGCAAAAATGTATATATCTTTATATATCTTTTCTATGTTTATGCCAATACTTGTTACATAGTTTTATAAATGTCTAAATATGATTTAGAAGCATATTATGTGTGTATTATGAATGTTTTATGTTCATAAAGAGGGAAACTAGCATACTGTTGACTACTTAGCCTAATGAGGATGTTGTAAGGACTGCTGGGTCTGAAACAAGACAGACGTGTATTAATTTATGCACTCTGTAATCAAGTATTCAATTGACTCTGTTTTTCCTTCTGAAGGTATCATAATAAGCTCTTTCAAATTTAATGCATAACATAAAGATTACAAGGAACAAGCAGCACAGCCTGAAATTGCTTTTCCCGTGCAGCTGTTTGAACCGTTTGAAAGTGCTGTTTTACAAAAAGAAATCTATTGTGCATCCTCGTGCTAAACATGGTAGCCGTTGTCACTTATTAAAAAAAGTCAGCAATGTGTTCAGATGAGAGTTGGTGAAACGGAGCATTTGAGGCATTAAAACAGATGTTGGCCATTAGCACATGATAGGTCTGTCTTTTAGAGCTCATTGCAATAATCCACATGGGGTTTGACTGACAGCTTCCCACTGGGCTGTTTCGATATCTTGCTCTGTATCAGGTGATTAGATACGAGTTAGGGCTGCACAATATGGACAGTTAGTACAACAATTAAAAAAATAGCAACATTATTAAAACGATTCACAGTTAGTAAAGGAGTCTACAGGCGTATCACAGTCACAGATAAGCCAGTTTAAACAGGTAGGTCTTTAACCTGGATTTAAAGATGTATACAGTAAACAAATACTATCCGCTGAGCTGTGATTAAATCTAGACATTGATGATAAGCCTGCCTCAGCTGAACAAAGTGCTCGAATTGGCTTGTACTGTTCCAGAAGATCAGCAAGATATGCCAGAGTTAAACCACTGAGAGCATTATATGTTATATTAATGAAGACTAATATGTAAACAATTATACACTGTATATACAGTGGGTGAGAAAAATATTCAGACTGCTTCAGTTGTTTTTTTTTTGGCACATTTTATTGTTCTAGAGTTAATGTGAAATGGATTAAGATGACTCAGAAGCAGTCTGCCGCTGAGAGGTCCTTGAAGAAAACCTTCACCATAGGGGTGGTATTAGCCAGTTGATGAGCAGTGCCTCAGATGTAGCACTTGGACTTCATAGTGCAGCCCATAGAGTTCAATATTTGTCTATTCAGACAAGAGAATCTTTTTCCTCATGCTCTCAGAGTCCTTAAAGTGCTTGCCATATGCCTTTTACTCAGGAGTGGCTTCCGTCTTCCCACTCTACCACCAAGGCCTGATTAATGGAATGTTTCTGGAATGGCATCCTTCCGGCAGGTTCTCCCATCTCTGTTAGACTGGCCATTGGGTTCTTGGTCGTCTGTCTGACAAAGGCCCTTCTAGCCCGGTTACTGAGTTTGGACAGACGGCCAGCTCTTGGAGGAGTCCTGGTTGTTCCAAACTTTTTCCATTTCACAATGATGGAACAACTGGCTTTGTTTTTGGTCTGAGATGCACTGTGAATTGTGGGGCCTTACACACAAGTGTGTGCCTTTCTAAATCAAGTCCAATCAGCTGAATTTGCCACAGGTAGATTCAAGTCAAGCTCTAGAGACATCTCAAGATAATCAAAACAAACAGGATGCACCTGAGCTCAACCAGTAGCGCCTTTAACCAAGGGGCTCAGTACTTAATGACAGTTTTTAGTTTTTGATTTCTAATAAATATGCAAAATGTTCATGTTGAAAATCATGTTTTTGTTATGTCATTATGGATTATTGTGTGTAGATTAATGGCAAAAAAAAGTTGAATTTGAAGTATTATAAGAATATAGAAGTCTATAGCACAAAAAAAGTGCAAAAAATATAGGGGTCTATATACTTTCCAAATCCAGAAGACTTTCAGCTGTACTTGCAGTCAAAGGTGTTTCCACTTAGTTTTGGCCCAGGGGGTTGAATACTTATGCAAGCAATAGATGTCTGTTTTTTTTTTTTTAATTACCCTTTGTGTGACAGTAAAATAAACTGCACATTCAAATGTTAGACATGTTGTGTAAATTAATATGGTAAAAATCCCGATGAAATCCATTTCAGTTCCTGGTTGTAGCACTACAAGTGTTCAAGGGGTGACGTCTTATGCAAGGAACTGTACAGTATCTTGCACCATTCTAATCTGAAGTGCCTCAAGTCTGAAGTAACTGGTAGAACCAGTGGTAGAAGGGCAGAAAACTCTTGAAGACGTCGTAAGAGGTCTGGGTCTGGGATGAAAAGGATGTGAATTGGCAGCCTTCACCTGCTTATGGAGTGCAGGAGCAGTATGATCTGTCTGTTTTGCTTATAATACGAGTGTGATGTATATGGCAAGGCAGACCGTGAAAGCCTGGGTGTCTGTCACTAAGCTTGATTGACAAACGGTGCCTGGCTGCATGATGGATGCCATCAAAATCAAGCTTCCTGCCAAGCAACTCTGACCTCTGTGCAATTCTCAGTGCACCTTCATATGTGTTTATTCAGCATATGCCAAGAGCGGCAAGAGGGTTTTTTGTTCTTTTGTTATGTAGTAAGTGAGCACTGTCCAAATAAGTCTTTAAATATCAGAGAGCCACCTGTATGGAGCTTAGAAGCTGACGATAAATGGAATATGAATTTCGGTTATTTTGAATTTCAATGGCTTATTTAGTAAATTTACATCTTTACCAGTGTTAATAATTAAAAAGTATGGGTTACATTTATGAGATTTAAAAAAACAAAACAATCAGAACCCTAAATACAAATCTCAGATATTCAAATCTAAAAAATGTAAATCTCCCAGGGAAAGGTCGATGCTTTCAGAGCAGTAAGACAGAAGTTTTTATATTCTGCTAGTTTATAACAGTGATTTTAAACATTCAATGCTTAGTATATGCCCTGTGTAACTATTTAGGTAGTGTTCCTACCTAGCTAGTTAGGCTGTGCTAATGTTAGCCAAAGTTAGTTGCTTAACAGAAATTTAGTTATTTCAGTAGAACATAAAGCCTTTAGATGCATATATGATACTTAGTTGATACTTTTGTCAGCTTCTAAGCTCCATACCCCTGGATCAGATTGGGATAGTCTCTCTTAGTCTTTATATAAATCCCATTGGAGCTGTCTCAGAGTTAAGAAACACCCCAACCTTGCCGTAATAAATGGGGCCGATAACACTAGAGATCCTCTACAGCTTTTTTTTCCCAACTCCTCTCTTTTCTAATCTTATGTGTTATCAGGCTATTGATGAAACAGAAACATACCGTGAGTGAAATATAATTAGCAATTCCCGGATGTTTTTTCATAATAGCTTGCTCTGTACTCAGATGGCTGCCTTTCATTACTGTAAATCAGTTTGCCTGGCCTGCTGCCAACGATGTCTCATCCGTCCACTGTGAATATCCCACACACGCACCGATGAAGTCCGCATGTGCCGCTTTTTAATATCTCGGTGACCATAAGGAAGGAGCTGATAACAAGACAGTTCCCTCCTGCATTCTCTTCGGAATCAAAGAAACTCGAACAATAGCTTCCAATAATAGTGCCACATGCAGTGATTTCATAACCGCCCTGCTGAAAAAAAGGAGCTTGTGCTGGTCATGATGAATCAACCATCATAGTTAGACCGTGATATTTAAACTGACCAGCTTTACCAGTAGGGTTTTGCTAGTTAGCCAGTATGATCATGCGAAACTAGTGGCACACCATATTCAGGAAAAAAAACAGCATGGAAACTAGTTCTTTGCCTTAGTGCAGATGCATTATAATAATTTTTTTCTTTGTGTTTTTTGGTTGGTACTTGATCTGGGCTTTCATTAACCAAGAACTCTTATTTCCTCTGAGTATTTTTCCCGTCTCAGCAATGGAACTTGAATACAGTAACGAGTGGGAAACTAGGACACTACTCCACATGCAATACTGTAGTGGGGCTCATTAACAAGACAAACCAGGTAAAGCCTCCCACACAGCCATAGTGTGCTTTGGGTTTTATCACAGCTGTGCCACATACGGTGTCCTCATTTAAGTCTTGTAATACATCACCCACAACCATATGATTTGTTGCTTCCTCGGATTGCTCACCTTTCTCTTTTTTCTGAAGCTTTTTAAAGCTTAATCACCTCTGTACTGTCTTTCACTCCCTCTATTTCTTTTTTTTTTCATCTACACATACTGATTTTTAAGCTCTCTTTGTTTGTCTCGGCCCCATCTTCAGTCCTGGCATCAATAGCTCTGCTGGGTGATAAGGTCAGCCTGCTGGGAAGTGATAAAGCAGATGCTCACACACACACACACTCAAAGCAAGACAGCCCTGTGTGTAATCACTCAGTCTGAGACCTGACCTAATCAGTCTCTATAGCAACGGGTGCAGGTAGGCCAGACTCCCTTGACTGTCTCTGTGTGAGAGAGCCAGAGGGAGAAGTCTGTCTCAAGCAGCCATCTCTCTGATGATCAGCTAAAACTTAATGGGGTTAATTGCCTCTCAAAGGCCAAGGATTTGAGAGAGTGATATTGCTGCGATGAGCCAAAAGTGAAGCCTGATTCTCAGCTCTGTATTCTAGAGTTTCTGTCACTTCTGCTTCATTGGGTTGCGTCTGGTCTTTTGCATATGGCGTCATCACTTCTTCCTGTCATAAAGTTTTTAGAGTTTTATCTACCCACCATGGGCTGAAAATGACTTCTTCCTCAGCCATTTGGCTGCAATTAGCTTGACAGTAGAAGAAAAATGAAGTGTGTGGCAGGTACAAAATAGACTTTTCCCCCTCTCCCCTAACACAGAGATGCAGATTTGGGAGCTACCATTGGATCTAATTAATGCACTGAGATTGCAGGCATGTTTTTTTTTTTTTTTTGGCGTGTTTTTTTTTTTTTTTTTTGGTTAATTTGGTTCAGTGAGAGCATCAGCTTTTAATGCTTCCCAGACGAGTCATTGTCCCTGTTTAGAGCAGCCGATTGAAAAGAAGGCTGGCTTTATTGGGTTGGTCTTGCAGTTTTATGGTCCTGGAGTTAAACACAAGCCTCTGAATTTGCAATGCCGTTTCTTTATCCAGAATGCGAGAGGGTGCTGTGAAATGGTTGTGGTGTCTTTCTTATAAATCGGAGGTTTTAAACGTGCTGCGTGATTATGGAAGATGTACTGCTTCATTTGCCTGGGCTGACTTGTACCTCACATCTTATTTCAGCACTAAAATGAGTCCTGTAATGGTTAATGAGCATAGCTGCTGCACAAAATGGCAATTTCCCTTTTACCCTTATCTGCTGTCTTTCTCTCTTCCTGTGTTTAATTCTCTCTCTCTCTCTCTGATAAAGGTGCACTTCTTTGTTGTCTCTGTGCCTCTGAGATTCTATGGATTAAAACCAGGACTTAAAAGTGGTCTGCATGATATGTCCTTCGCACTATATCTCATAATATTCAGAGCACATTTTCTTGTTGGCTTTTAGATGTAAGATGTTTGGATCAGCCTTCCGAAAAGGACGTATTGATGATGAAGATTTCTAAAAGATTGGAGAGCTGCTCTATTATCAGACCTACGGCAGCCAATATTGATGATCCGTGAGGCAGTCTGCATCAGAGGAGTAGCTTGGGGGTGTATTTTGTATTTTCATGAAATATTTGCCACTTTCAAATACTTATTTGTGAATGGCTAACATACATTATATATGCATTATGACATTATATATTATATATACCTTTTATAAACATCATTATAACTCAGTTATTGAGAAGAATGCTATTTAATGTCAAATAACATGTTTTATGCAGTAATCGCAGTACAGTTGATGTTCATAAAACTGTCATTGTGATTTCATATTTAGACATCAAATAAATATTATATATTTTAATCACTTCACATTCTGTTGAGTCACATTTTGTTTAATGTCATTTTGCTTGGTTATTCACATTTCGTTTTTCATGTTTTGTTTGTGTGATCACATTTTGTTTATCACATTTTCTTTGTTTAATCACATTTTGTTTGTTTAATCACATTTTTACTCACATTTTGTTTGTTGAATCACATTTTGCTTGTTTAATCTCATTTTGCTTGGTTATTCACATTTTGTTTGTGTGATCACATTTTCTTGGTTTGTTTCATCACATGTTTACTCACACTTTGTTTAATCACATTTTGTTTGTTTAATTAAATTTTTTACTCACATTTTCTTTGTTTAATCACATTTTCATTCGCGTTTTCTTTGTTTAATTACATTTTTACTCACATTTTGTTTGTTTAATCACATTTTGTTTCTTTAATCACATTGTTTACTCACATTTTGTTTCTTTGATCACATTTATGGCAGGATTGGTTGACGGTAGATTAAACCACTCACCACTCTTACTACTGTCTGACATCCACCCAAAATGCACAAGCACTTCACACTTTATTAATTTAATTCTAGAGATCACTTAGTGATTTAATTTCGTATATTTCCTTACCCCACACATTCCATGCATGCAAATTGCTAAACTTTAATCACATAATGTGTAATATTTTGCTAAAAGTTAATTATGCATGCTAAAATAGTAACAATTGATTTACAATAATGTTAGCACTATGTGTTGGGTATGCTTTAAGATATCTACTTCGAGACGTTCCTTATTTACCAGCTGGGCGTTAAAGCTCTCTGAAGGAGAAGCTTGTGAAAATTGGTGTTGTGTGTAGCAACACCTTTCCTTTGCAGATCAGTTTGGCTAGCAGTCTTCTCAAAATGACCGTGGATTTGTAGCCCCATTCACAGTGCAGGATCTCTTGGTCAGATCTCAGGAATTACAAGATTACATGGGATTTTTCTCATTATGGGATTAGTAGTTCAAGGAGTTCAGCAGTGTTTGGTGTAAATAAGCTTTGCCTTTAAAACACAGCTAATGAGTCTCGTTCAAATTGACCTAAAATAGAAGTGGTCCTGCATTGATCTCCTTTCAGCTTTGTCATGCAGTCTTTATTGGAACTTACAGTATGTACATGTAAATGCTCATACCGCTACATGTTATTAAAAATTTAGGTGCATCACAAGCCTGAATATTACAACAGGTTCCAGCTCACTTTCACAACATTGCATCACAAAAATGGAAGCTACCGCAGAAATGTGACAGCAACTGTTTGACCAGTGTAGTATTACACAGCAGAGAGGCCAAGCCACTAAAGCACCAAAGGCACCAGAAGCACAACACAAACAAACAACCTTATCACAGTATTGAAGTGAAAATGAGTATAGTAATTTACCTCAGTAAGAAATGAATGAATGGAAAAAAAGTTATTTTTTTTTATTTTAAACAGTAAACTGCAATTTCCTGTTCCTGAGTGTGTATGAGACTGCCAAATACTGTGCGTAAGATTAATACCATGGCAAGCATGGAAAATAAAAACACATTACATAAATAGAATTTTTTTTATTAAAAAAAACAAAAAACAAAATGTTTTGTGGATGCCTTGGCCATTAAGGCGTGCGCAGTGTTTCGTCTACGGTCTTTCCTCTCTAATAGCTTGTATAATGGGTTTTCACAGATCGTGCAGTTAAATATACAGAGACAATATGAAGAAGTCATTTAAAAATAAAATGTCAGCCTGCAAATGGGGTGAAGTGTTAGTTACAAAAATATTTGTGTATAGAAGCCTTGTGATACCAAGCTAGGTTTTATATTTCTGAATGTTCCGTTGATTCATTTTCTATAACAGCAGCTCTGACGGTGATGTCTTCTGTCAGGAGACAATTATTTAACAGTTATGGGAGGAGTCCCGGGTGTCAGCAATCGGTAACTGTTTATGCTTTGTAGTTTGTTGGTAACATGACGAGTTTTGTTTTATTTTGTCATATTAGCTTAACAGAAAGGAAAAAAGGGAGGCTGCTGAGAGAAAGACTGTTTGTACTGTTTACTGTTTATAGCTGTTATAACGTAAGTGATAGGAACCGAGTTGTTGCCGTTCCCAAAATGCAATGACATATCGTACAGTAATAACTTAAAAAAATTGTATCCGTTGACAAATTGCTGAGGTATAACAGGAATAAAACAAATATGCTGTTACAGGAGAATGATTTATTTCGGGTGCAGAATAATCCTGTTGTACACATCTGGTCATATCACACAACCCTGGTGTGGATTATTTTCCTATATCAGCATGTCCCATCATGTTTTATTCATTACTTAAAAGTGTGACACTGAGTCTGTTGGAGTGGGTAAATCTTGCGCTGCCAGATCACAAAAAAATGTGAATGCAGCAGTCTGTTCTCTACCGCAATCCTGAGCTCAGCAATCAGAAGTTTTAACCTTGGAGCTTGATAATGAAGGCATGCTGAATGAATCATTTTCGGTGTTTGTCTCACTTGAAAATATAAGTTCTCTGTCTAAAGCAGCTTTAATTTGAAAATGTAAATAATATATAATGATCTAGGATGAAATGGTTAAGATATTATTATGAAGTTGGTTGAAAAAGGCACAGACAGCTTGCAAGGCAGGAATGACTTGGTTTAGTTGATACTTTTGCCCAGAAAGTCTTATGATGGCTACATTTAGAGACAAATTAGAGAAGCAAGGTTCAGGCCTAGTCCAAGGACATGAGCCATCAGCTAGAGTAAAACCCTAAACCATGAGCACTTTCCAGAGCCTGATCTTTGCGCAATCTCTGGTTTTGTGTTGTCTTCCAGCTTGGCGAGGACACCTTCAACCGGGCCAAGCTGCTAAACGTCGGCTATACAGAGGCTCTAAAGGATGCCGAGTATGACTGCTTCATCTTCAGCGACGTGGACCTGATCCCCATGGACGACCGCAACCTGTACCACTGCTACGACCAGCCACGCCACTTCGCCATCGCCATGGACAAGTTTGGCTTCAGGTAAAAGCCAATCGTACTGTGCAGGGAGTGGGAGCAGTGTGTATAGAAAAGAGATCTTTTTTTTTTTTTTTTTTTTTTCCACTTTTATGATGTTATGATCTTGTTGATCCTTTGGGCATGAAAAAAATAATTTCTAACCTGCAGTTAGCTGCCTGGACTTAGGGCCCGGAAACAGAGTGAAAATTGTTATATGTGTTTATAAGTATTAAATGTGTTTTCGCTACATTGAGTTCTTTACAAGTGTGGGGGCTTTCTCTGTTCCTGGAGAAAGTGTTGGAATTAATTATAATGTGCTTCTTTTCCTCTTCAGCGCATGATTATAGTACCTAACACTTGTCGTTACTGTATGATTAAAATCATTTCAGACATCCCTGGTAAACATTTGATGGTAATCATAAAATGTTAATAACAAAACTGACATCTGACTTTAGAACTCGGTTCCAGTCCGAGTAGTGTGTAGCAAACTCCAGGCAATTACTTTTAAGGTGCATTATAGGTTAGATGAAAGAAAAGGCTTTCTTCAGTTATGTTTGTTCCTATATATTGGCCTTTTTTTTTTTTTAGAATAAATATACTTCAGTAAAATGTAGAGTGCTCTCATGTTTTTAGTGTATTAGTGTAAGCTATTTATCCTCAGACACTGTTTTTTTTTGTTTTTTTTTAATACATATACATAGTTTTTGTATGCTGTGGCATTACAATTTCTCCTCACTGGAACTAAGAGGCCCAAACATGTTCCAGCATGACAATGCCCATGTGCACAAAGTGAGCTCCATGAAGACATGGTTTGCCAAGTTTGGAGTGGAAGAACTCGAGTGACCTGCACAGAGCCCGGGCCTCGACCCCAGTGAGCAGTTTTGGGATGAACAGGAACGCCAACTGCACCCCAGACCTCCTCGCTCGCCATCAGTGCCTGACCTCGCGAATTATCTTGTAGCTGAATGATCACAAATCCCGACAGCCACACTCCAAAATCTAGTGGAAAGCCTTTTCCTAGAAGAGTGGAGGTTATTAAAACAGCAAAGGCGGACTAATCTGGAATGGGATGTTCAAAAAACACATATAGGTGTAATGGTCATGTGATCACAAACTTTTGGCCATATAGTGTATATATACAGTTGAGGACACTGAGGACAACTGAGGGACGCATATGCAACTATTGCAGATAGTGAAAACTTTTGAACAGAATGGAGATGTGTGCATTTTTCTTATTTTGCCTAAATATCATATTTTTTCATTTAGTACTGCCCTTCAGAGGCTACAGAAGATAGTTACAT
>CM075006.1:21239757-21256117 GCA_037576675.1 Pangasius sanitwongsei | reverse complement strand
TTATGTGAAGTATCTTATTCAGGTCAGCACTAAATAAACAATAACATGCATTTTGTATGATCCCTCTTATTTTGGTATATATATATATATATATATATATATATGCTCATTAACTAAAAAAAAAGATGAGATATAGTGTCTTTCTGTAAACGTTCAAGTGGCTAGTAAGCAGTGGAGGGGCATGTAGGGGAGTCACGCACTGTGGACGCAAAAAAAAAAAAAAAACGACTGAAATTTAATTATCATGCAGCTGTGGACATTAGCAAAAATGTAAATGTAAAAAAAAGTGTACATTTTTTGATATTTTTAGGCTATGTAGTTGAGTATAGCTAAGATGGAAATGATCCACCATCCAAATATTAGAAGGTAAGCAGTGGTCCTGAGTGTGGGGTACGGGGAGGCTTTGTGCATGTCACCATATAGCCTAACGTCAATAACTGTCTACAAAAGCCACTACGCGCAGACCTTTAGCTCTGAGTTTGTGATGTCTGTCTTATAGGCACATGTGGTTAACCATGATAGAGGCACTCAGTCAGATGGCGAGTGCTGTCTGAAGCCGTTGTGAGCTTTTCTTTTTTCTTTTTTTCTTCCTTTTTTTTCTTTTCTTCTTAAAAAAAAAAGTAGCGCTTCAGCTTAAATGCCCACAATGCACTGCTGACCAGTGCTGGATAGTTCAGTTTTAGTGTTTTGTTCAGTATCTAAACATGAATGATTTGTGTCAGTACAGACGGGTCCCTCACAGACATAAGCGATCATTTATGGAGCTGAAGGAATGGATGAAAGTTATTAACTTGAAGATAGGACGCTTGTGTAAGCCTTTGCAGCTGGGGATAATAAAGCGCTCAGGAAGGGTATCTGAAGTTTGCATTTCAAGGGTTGATGCATACTTAACACTGTGCCGCAGATGCTGAGCTTCGTTCGTTAAAGGCTTTCCCTCCTCATTATTCTTTAACGGAGCTAATTTAAACTCTAAGCTGGTTTTAAACTGGACAATGTCAGTAGAGTTTTAAGGTTATGATGTTCCAATAAATCTTGGCTGAATTCTATAACAGTGTTTTTTAGTCATGTGATTAAAGAAAATTGCTACCTTCTGCTTATGATCAGGGCTTGTGTAGAAAATGGGGTCAAAATTATTCTTCAAAGGAAACTTGAGGTAATAAGGATATTTGTTTCTGCCCTTTAGCGTCCTTTGTTTATGTTTAGCCATTCCTGCTACTGCATTTGTAGCTGTTTCGTGAATTCTGTCTTATCCTATGCCGTTCTTCTATTAAAGGATTTTCAACAAGTGTCGTAGCAGCGGTCCCACTCTGAGATTTTAACGAAAGATTTCACTGCCAGAACTTTGTCATCGACTGTCTTTGGTTGCAATGGCACTAAATCACCTGCTGTTGAGGAAATTATTCTTATATGATGTGCGATTTTTGTCAGCAAAAGCAAAATCAGGCAAAATTGTATAGGGAGAACCCGGCTTACTTCACTATACCACTGGAATTCAGGGTTTTTTTTTTAAAAATATATATTTGCATATTGTGGTTATTTCTCACAGCAGCAGATGGGAGCTGGGAGCTGGCTAATGCCCATCCATTATGTCAGAGTAGATTCTAGGCTCCGTTTCCTGTGCTGTGTTTATAACAGGCTTGTCAATTTTCAGTCCTGAAGGGCCTCTGCATTGCAGAGTTTTGCATTCACCATGTTTAAGCACACATGATTCAGCTCTACAGTTACATACCAAGTCAAATTAAGTGCACTTGAGCAGTACACAAAAGAATTGACTATCATACAGTAGCACTGCATTGAGAGCCAGGTCACCTGTGACCTGCTGTTTTTAAAAATCCAGGAAGAGCATCAGTCCATGGCTGCTGACCTGCCTGCTCTACAATGCCACAACTGTTACTGAACAGCTTGAGCTTTTCCAGTCTGCACTTCATCAAAGCCTGTACCTGCTCTGGGCCACAGTTCATGTTTGGCTGCAGTGTTTGCTGAGAAACTAGCCTTTGTGTGACTCACCTGATGACAAGGTTGGAATCTGGCACTCATTAATAAGTCAGGCATCTTTTTCAAGAGCCCATGCACAGAGGCTGAAATGTGACTCCAAAGCCTCGATTGCACTGTTTTTGCCACTGCAGCAGATGGACTCATTAATTTCAGCTTGTTGTCTTTGTGTGTTTGATGTGTGTGTAGTTTTGTACTTTTGTCCTTGCTGTTGGCAGTTTTGTAGGGATGGATATGTTTTGCTGTCATTTTCTCAGCTATTCAGACAAACCCACAACACACACACATATATATATATATACATATACATACAAATATATATATATATATATACACACACACACACACACACACACACACGGTGTGTTGGAGCCCTGAGCGAACCCCAGGCATCTACCCATGCGTAGTCCTCAGTGGGTATCTTCAGGAGATGCTCACTTCATGCTTTCATAATGAAACCTATACTCGAGATTCTTTCTTTGCCTTTTTCTTTCCAGCATGCCTTCATAACAATGCAAGACCTTTTTGAATCATGCTGTCTATGTAAACAAGTATAAAACGTCCCCATTCCGTTCATGCACTCTCGTTCTGGCCCTGATTTTCTAAATTCCCGAAGAAAGCATAATCCCTAATTTGCATCTGCAGTCGAATAAATTCATAAAAAAAGGAGATTTTTGTTTATGCTCATTGTTCTCGATAGCCAAGACAAGTTCATATTGCAGAAGAGTAAACTGAAACTTGTCCCATGTGTGTAACAGCGTGTCTAGTATAAGTGGGTAGTTAAAGTGGGTAAAGCCTTGTTTAAAAAAAAAAAAAAAAAAAACTGATCAAAATAAAATATGAATATAAAATAAAAGAGTGGAGACATGAGTGCTCTTAATGCTCTTTTAATCTTTTTTATGTATATAAAATAAATGACTTCACAGGCTTTTTGAATGGTCTGGCATAAGAGCAAATGTGGCTAAAATCGAATATAAAACCAATTTTTAGCGTGGTAATAATATGCAACCAACCTTTACACGCATTAATGAGCAGATCTGCCGACCTTCATGCATTTTACTGCTACAAGCTATACCCTGGAAGCCCTGCCCCTTCCCTCCATCCCACAATAGTAATCTCTCATCTCGTCTGCTTGAAAGTTGCACTGACGCAGCACCCTCACTTTCTGTCGAGGTAAATGAAGGATGTTCCGAGTTCATTCATGTGAAATAAAAACTCTCAGTGTATGTTTAACTTAGCTAACATTAAACATATAGGAGTATATAGTTAACATCATTTAACTGCTGCACCATGTATTAAGGATGTCACAGAAAAATTGAGAAAAATGTCAAAAAGATTAAACAGGCTCCCAGGTGGCACTCTGGGTGGGACTGCTGGCATACTCTCTCTCCTGTCAGTCACAGCAACAATATGGGTGTCCGTGTGCTCAGGTACATCTCAGAGGAAACACGTGTTAGCCCTCACGCTTCCCGGTTGTTAGCAAATCTAGCACTTTACAAATCATTTTAATGTTAATAATAATTTAAACGTGATTACGAATGCTGTTTGCTCTCCTGTGCCAGTCAGCGTAGACACATTCAAACAGTATGGTCAAGCTTGTCATGGTAGACACTAGTGTGTGCATATATATACAGCTTATGGTAAGCACCCAGCACTTTGGGGGAAAAAAAGATACCAGTTTGTTTTAGTTAGCTCTACTTTCCTGCTTGTAAACTTGTCTAGTGTCTTCAGTCTGCATCTTAAGTAAAATATCCGAGTTTTTTTCTTCTTCCCAAGTTCCTGGTGGTTAATGCCGAATTCTTTATATGCGCATACCACAGTTTCTACCTTAGACAAGTAAGTTGTGAAAGGACTATATCAAAATGTACTGCCACCCTTCCCCCAGCCCTAAACACGGGAATATGCAATGTTCGTCTTTAGAGTTGGCAGGCATATAACTTATATAGGGAAACATGCAAAAAAGTTAAATGTATATTCCTCCCTCTAGTACCTAACCCCTTCTTAGCATGGACCTCAATTCAGATTTAAATTCATATCGCTGCAGTTTTACAACAAAAGTGGATGAACAGAATTTTACACATCACTGAGGTCCTTCAAATGACTTGCCCGCTCTGTTCTGAAGTCACTCCTCCATTATTTTCCCAGGTGTTTGAACATAATGACCGAAAAGTCCTTTGGAGCTCAGTGGAAGTATTCAGTGGTAAGCGTGCCCAATAGTGCTCAGTGGAGCCCTTGTCAGGTATACTGGTAGATCGGAGAGAGAGAACAGGAGGTAGGAAGTGTAGTGCAGGATGAAAGAGGGTCAGGAGGGGAATCAGATGTCATTTCAGACACGGAAATTCCACTGAGGGTGAATTCTATCTCCCAGCTCACTCATGCAAGACGGAATTGTGTCAAGTTCAAATGCCTCAGTCGGCAACCAGAGTCGGCTCCTTTTGTTTTAAATCCAGGGAGGGACTTAAAGGATTATTGCCTTACATCTAATGTCAGCTCAATGTGGAGATTTGGTGCTTAATGGAGCCTAGAAAGTATGCAAGAAATTAGTGATCAGAATGTCAAGCTAACTTGTATTTCCATGTTTGCTTGAGGGCTGGAGAACGTATGAACCAGAATTGTAGCATTTTTGACTAGTAATGCGAGAATAAAAAAATCAAGATGTAAATCAGTCCTTTTTTTAAATTATATAATCATTTACCTTTAATGTCTTTGTTCCATAATTTGAAAGAGTGTTTTCCTCAGCAGGGTGGTGGTGCTTGTCGATATACATTTGTTTTTTTTCTTTCAGATCGTGGACCCTAGAGCTGTGAGGCGGCAATGCTACTGGCTGTGCCACCTCACCACCCTGCATTTGTTTTTCTAAATAAAAATGTGAAAATCACAGTAGCTTAGGAAAGGGTGTTGTTGTTAAGACCTCAGCGTTAACACCAAGTCAAACATTGACATTAACATACTGACAGTCAGAAAAAAATCAAACAAGTCTTGACCTTTTCTTTTTAATGATTGTTTTTGTAACAGTTCCTTGAAAAGAGTACTTTTGCCCAAAATGCCATTGTGTGGATTAAAGCTGGAGTATCTGTTGTGAACTGTCTGTGACTGACTGCCTCCTTTCTCTTTCAGGTTACCGTACGCAGGATATTTCGGAGGGGTCTCTGGCTTGAGCAAGAAGCAGTTCCTCAAAATCAATGGCTTCCCCAATGAGTACTGGGGATGGGGAGGAGAGGACGATGACATCTACAACAGGTGACATCTTCATATGCACTGTATACAGATTAAGCCCAATATTTTTCTCTCTTTCAGTCTCTTAACTAATGAACTAACGAAATATTTTTCAGCTGAGATTCCGGGATGTGTTGCCAGTTAAACATGTTGAGTAAGGGTTAGGGTTAGAATGCATTTGCTCTTTTTAAATGCATGCTGGCTCATGCCACAGCATGGAGGCAGGAGAGGAGGGGGCATGCTATGAAATGCCTTTTTCAGACGTTTCATTGTAACAAATAGCAGTATAACAAATGGCTTTGTCTCAGTATAACAAATAGCTGCTTCTGCAATGCCTCTCGCCTTTCACCCCGGTCAGGTGATTGGTGAGTTGCTTCCTCCTCAGTTAGTGCAGCTCAGACAAGAGACAACAGCACATACCGAGATAGACCACTCAGTGACTGCAGAGAGACAGATAGATATACAGAGAGACAGATCGATAGATTGATTGACAGACAGACAGACAGACAGACACAAAGAGAGTCTAATGTGTTTATGTATATCTATAAACAGACCGACACATAGACAGGCAGATAGACAGACAGACCAAAACACGCAGACAGACATATATACACAAAGACAGATAGACACATAGAGACATAGACAGATATATAGTCACAATGACAGATACATAGACATAAAGACACATAGTTAGACAGGCACATATACATATAAACATAGACAGACAGGAAGACAGACCGACAGGCACATACAGTCCCCCTCCGGAAGTATTGAATCGGCAAGGTAAATTCTTTTTTTTTTTTTTTTTTGGCTATACAAACACCTGAAGACATTTGGGTTTGAGATCAAAAGATGAATATGAGACAAGGGATCAGAATTTCAGCATTCATTCCCTCATGTTTACATCTAGCTGTGTTAAACTACTTAAAACAAGGCAGACCACCCAAATTTTGGTGAGCAAAAGTACAGTACAGTTTGGTCCTAAAGTAAATTAAAGTAAATAACACTTAATATTTGGATGCTTATCCCTTGCTTGCAATAAGTGCATTAATTTGGCGACCCACTGACATCACCAAACTGTTGCATTCTTCCTTTGTGATGCTTTTCCAGGCTTGTATCACAGCTTTATTCAGTTGTTGTTTGTTTTGGGGGGTTTCTCCCTTCAGTCTCCTCTTCAGGAGGTGAAATGCATTCTCAGTTGGGTTAAGGTCTGGTGATTGACTTGGCCAGTTTAAAACCTTCCCTTTTTTTTCCCCCTGTTGAAGTCCTTTGTTGTGTTGGCAGTGTTTTTTGGGTCATTGTCTTGCTGCATGATGAAGTTCCTCCCAGTTAGATTGGATGCATTTCTCTGTAAATTGGTAGACAGAATGTGTCTGTAGACTTCTGAATTCATTCTGCTGCTACCATCATGAGTTACATCATCAATAAAGATTAGTGAGCCTGTTCCAGAAGCAGCCATGCAAGCCCAAGCCATGACACTACCTCCACCATGCTTGACCAGTGAGCTCGTATGTTTTGGATCATGAGCAGATCCTTTCTTTCTCCACACTTTGGCCTTTCCATCACTTTGGTAGAGATTAATCTTGGTTCCATCACTTTTGTGGCTCATCTCTGTATTTCTTTGGAAATCCAATCTGGCCTTCCAGTTCTCACTGCTGTTGAGTGGTTTGCATCTTGTGCTATGGCCTCTTTATTTCAGCTCTCGAAGTCTTCTTCGAATGGTGGATTGTGATACCTTCACGCCTGCCCTGTGGAGATGGTTGGTGATGTCACTGAGTGTCGTTTTTGGGTTTTTCTTCACAGCTCTCACGGTGTTTCTCTCATCAACTGCTGTCGTTTTCCTTGGCTGACTTGTTCACTATCTCATTGTTAGTACATCAGTGGTTTCGCTGTTTTTCAGTACATTCCAAATTGTTGTATTGGTTATGCCCAGTGCACCTGGTTTATGAATTTCGGTTTACTTTTTTGATAAGAAATGACTACATATTGAAATCTGTTGGTTTTTTTTGTCACCTGAGGTTAGTTTTTTTCTTTATAGAAGTTGGTGACAACCACACAATTGTTATTTAGGCCCTGAAAAATAAAAACGTAGAATTGAAGGAGGGTGTACTTTCTTTTTTCCATGAGGGTACATTGACAGACTGTTGGACACACAGACAGACACATGGAGACACAGACAGACAGAGACATGCAGATAGACGTACTTATACGTTGACAGACAGACAGACACATAGAGACAGAAACAAAACACATTAATATCAAACCTAAAACAAGAACCAGTAATGACCTAGCTTGTGCGTTTTGGGTTAATGTTGACGTGTTTCCAAATCTGCTGTTGTATTTTTGGATTTGCTGTTTTGTTTCTGAATCTGCTGTTGCGATTTCTGATTTGTTGTTGCATTTTTGGTTTGTTAATATATCTTGCACATACTGGCCACTGTAAAGGGCAGTTAGTTGGGTACGGATGGATGGATGGATGGATGGATTCTCTCAGTGAAAGATCTGCCTCTCTCTCCTCACTGAGTTGCGTGTTGTATAAAAAAGTTACTGCGGTAGCTTTAATGGATTACAGCATCAGGATTTCCCTCGAGTGTGTTTGTTCACAAGGGCTAGTTTTTATAGCTGATGATAAGATGGCCAAATGTTTTAAGTCTTTCTTATAGGAGTGTTAATTGTGCATGAGTATGCACTGTACTCCTGAGGTCTAGTAAATTTTTGTTCATTTATGATTCATGTATATTTCACATTTTATGGATGTTGTCTCTGTGCCAAAGCTTTGCCAAGTTGTTCAGAATGCTAGCCTTTCACTTTTTTATTTATATTTATGCAAAAATGAACCTTGACTCTCATTTTTTCATGGTCATTGACCATGTATCTGGAGATCACTTCTCTACATTGGTGAAATGCAGTAAGTTTGGACTCCAGGGTGTTCTCTGTACTTTTCCTCTCTCCCATTCTCTTCACGCTCACTGTTCCCCTCCACTGCTTCCCTTCAGACAATAGCTGGTTTGGCGGCTTACGGCTGAAAACTGGGATCGTCTGTCATTCTGAGCAGCATCTCTGCTTCTGAAAGGCCTGCAGCTGCACACTAATTAACTTATTACCCAAGGCATCTTCTGCACTGCTACTGGTCAACTGAGTGTCAAAAAATACTCGCGCATCACCCAGCTGTCCTGAAACTCCGCAGCAAAAATATCCCGTATGAGGGCAGAGTCTTGAGGGAAAACTTTATGCTTTAACATATTAGCTGTGATTTTATAAAAGCTTTTTTTTATACAAAGCCATTAAATCAGGACAGAGAGAAAGATAGAGACATATTGTTCTGCAGTGATGTCTTGCTAATGCTTCAGCAGAATGTTGAGCTCAAAGTTTGTAAAAATCCCCTGCTGGCAAATCTCTGAGGCCTGAGAGAGATAGATGAAAGCTCTGTTGTGCTAAGGATCTAAGGATGTTATATAATAGCTGAAGTTTGGGAGAAATCTATATTATATGCCCTATAATATCCTTCTTTTTGGCAAATTTTCACACTTCTAAAGTTGTGTATTCCCTCCTTAAGCCACAATTGATTCATTGACAGCACTCACAAAATTAGCAGTATCATTGTTTTTTTTAACACAAAGCGCTGATTAGGCTACTGGTCAAGACTACACTAAAAAAAAAATACTTTTTTTTTTTTTTTTTTTTAACAATAACAAAATGTCTCCTCCACAAAGACACATGCAATGCCCTTGGGCTGATTTATTTCTCTCACCTGAGTAATGCAATAAGGCACAGCTTCCTGGCTCCTTCGTGTCTTTTTTAAGACATTGTGGGCAGAAATAGCCTTTTTTTTTTGTAGACCCTGTGGACCAAAATATCTCTGAGAGAGATTTGTGGAGATGCAGGACACAGATAACTGCCCAGGAACTCTCGCCTTTGACTTGCGTCGAGTTGGAAGAAAATAAGAGAATGCATTTCTTCCCTGGCGAGTTTACTTATCCCCTCCAGCCATGTGCAGCAAGAAGCCATGATCTTAGATGTAGCTGCATCTTGAGGAAGACGACAGAAGCCCTGGAGGGACATTTTTCCTCCCTCTTTTCACAGGAGAATAGTGAAAGTGGCACCTGGCAGAAGTGTTTCGGAGTTTAAATGGAGTGGCAAGGGATAGGAGACAGGAGACTTCTATACAAATTTGTGGTTGTCAGTGTGATGGAGACAGTAAGGTGAATACTTCCTGCTGTGCTCCACATAGTCGAGCGGATTTGTTGTAGAGACACGCGGCGAGATTTTTTACCACCACACAAATTGTCAATATTAGAAAAACTGCAGTAACTCCAATTATTATGTAGGTACTAATTATCGACTTATGTATTGTTGAAAGGAGCTATTTTTTTCTGGACCACTGAGTGGGACAGGTTACAAAAGGCATATTAACACACTGACTGACTCACTGATTTGTCATTGTGAAACGTAGGCGTCCCCCAGGACATCCCTACACCATGTGGAGGAATCAGTAAACTCGGAGAATTAGCAAGAAATTTCACGGCAATGTTATTTTCCCGGCCCGTATCCTGACAGTCTCTGTGTTTTGCATGAGTAGTGTCAGCAGTTTCACAAGTAGTCCAACAGTTAGACATCTGAGAAGCCAGTAAAAGAGCTTTGTCAGTATATAGAGCAGCAGTAACCTAACAGAAACCAGTGAATGATTCTCCTTCCCTGGTGATTGTTTTGCATCAATTCCCCTACAAGCCTGGTTGCTAGCTAGCTAGTAATTATGTATTGTGTATAACATACTAGGTCTCACCCAAGTACCTCTCAAACATTCCTACCTAGTCTTCCTTCCACTGTCACCCAAACTGCCCCCACCCAGTGACCACTACTAGTCCTTCCCCACCACTCATGTTCCCCAATCCAGATTTACATCAGACCTGTGGTTAACACAGTGATATGAATGACTTCTTACATTTCTGATGGCAGACTGTGACCTGTCAAAGTGTAGACTTGCTTTAGTATATTCTGAGCCCTAGATGCTCCACCCATGGGATACAGAGTGTGTGAGATCTTTTGTGCACCTTTCTGGCCACAGTCTTCAGAATGTTGACAGTTGCAGTCTGATTCTCTCTATCCACATTTCCATGTGCTGTTTTCCATTGAGATACCAAACACCAAGAGTGTGCAAGCTTTGTAGAGCAAGATGTAATCTAAAATGTTCAATTCTTTTCAATTAAATTTTAAGAGTACAGCATTTATTGTCTGAGCAGCTTTACAGAAATCTGAATGTAGGTTTAGATCCCTAATGAGCAAGCCAGTGGGGAAAGTGGCATGAAAAAAAAAACTCCGGAGGAAACCTGGCAAGGAACCAGACTCAAAAGAGAGCCCAACCTTTTCTGTGAACCATGAATAGTGCAATTATACACTCACTGTCTACTTTATTAACACAGATACACCTGCACATTTGTGAAGTTCTCCAATCAGCCAGTCATGTGGCAGCAGCACAATGCAAAATATTAAGCAGATACAGGTCAAGAGCTTCAGTTGATGTTCACATAAAATATCAGAATGGGGAAAAAGTGTGATCTCTGTGACTTTGATCGTGGCATGGATGTTGGTGCCAGATGGGCTGATTTGATTTCAGAAACTGCTGATCTCCTGGGATTTTCACACACAACAGTCTCTAGAGTTTACAGAGAATGGTGTGTAAAACAAAAAACATCCTGCATGCGGAGGGTCTGCAGGCTGATACACCTTTAGAATGACCAGACTGGTCTGAGCTAACAGGGAGTCTATAGTAACTCAAATAAGCACTCTTTACAATCGTGGTGAGTAGACAAGCATCTCAGAATCCACAACACATCAAACCTTGAGGTGGATGGGCTACAACAGCAGAAGACCACATCAGGTTCCTCTCCTGTCAGCCAAGAACAGGAATCTGAGGCTATCATGGGCACACACTCGCCGAAATGGGACAGTTGAAGATTAGGGGGGAAAAAAATCACTTGTCTTTTTCCAGTCTTCAGCTGTCCAGTTTCGGTTGTAAAGAGTGCTTATTTGAGTTACTACAGACTTCCTATCACCAGTCTGGTCATTCTCCTCTGATCTCTCTCATCAACAAGGTGTTTCAGCCTGCCGACCCTCCGCTCACAGGATGTTTTCTGTTTTTTGCACCATTCTGTGTAAACTCTAGAGACTGCTGTGTGTGAAAATCCCAAGAGATCAGCAGTTTCTGAAATACTCAAACCAGCCCATCTGGCACCAACAACCATGCCACAGTTAAAGTCACAGAGAACAATTTTATTTCGTCCTGATGTTTGATATGAAAATTAACTGAAGCTCTTGACCTGTATCTGCATGATTTTATGCATTGTGCTGCTGCCACATGATTGGCTGATTGGATAACTGCATGAATGAGCAGTTGTACAGGTGTTCCTATTAAAGTGACTGAAAAGTGTAAGTTATTACTATATACAGGTATAGAAGAGTAAAGGCAGACAGTATAGTGTGCTGAAAGAATGCACCACGTTCACAGAATCCTGGCTTTAAATGTCATTAAAAAGTGTTGTTTGAAGTAGTTAGTGGTGAGTAAACAAGAAAGTAGGTGGTTCTTGGTCTTCTTTATTGACGGACCACCATACTGTCTGGCTTCGCTAGAGGTCTGGCCTGTGAGATTAACCTTACTGTTGTATTTGGTTTTTAGACTTGAAAGTAAGCTCAGGCTCTGTAGTACAAGATCCTGTGATCGGCTCAGAAAAAAATCACTAGTGTAGTATGAGGTGCACTTAATATTACAGAATCATTTACAATTTAAAAGTCCTATAGTGGGACAGTCACTTGTTTGTGTTATTATGATGGCTCTTTCAAATTTGTGTTTAACCTCAGATTAATATTTGGAATAGGTGGCTCCTTGTAATAAAATACTGTTGTTAAGCCTCTAGGGTGTGAAATTTCTTTGAGTGTGTGTGTGTGTGTGTGTGCATTGTGTGAAGGCATATGCCTCGCAGACATTCTAACACTTAATCAGAGTTTATTTGCTTCCATTATTGTACGGGCCTGTTGCAATTATTACATAATAATCCAACCTCAATTATATTTGAACTGATCTGGATTAATTGAGGTAATCAGGGATTAATTGTTATATTCTGCAATCATGTTGCCATATAAATATATATATATATATATAAAACACAACACTGATTCCAAATTCGTTTCGTTATACTGTATAATTATATAATTTTACTCATTATTCCATTTGTAATTATGTTTTGTGTTGCTGTGAAGTTGTCACTTCGTCGTTGTCACCAATTTGCATGTCTTCCATTTGCAATATTGTAGTACAGTCTAAAAGGCCAGCAAAAATCGCATTAGTTTTCAAGTTTTGATAAATGGTTGTTCTTCACAAGGTTTATTATTACTCTGCTGTTATTCTTATAAAAGTGCCATAAAGTCCACGGAAAAGACTACTAAATTATTACTCATATTTATGCGTATGCTAATTGTCAGCCAAAATTTTATAATCATGACAAATCAGTTATTGTGTGTGTGTGTGTGTGAGAGAGAGAGAGAGAGAGAGACAGAGAGAGATGTTTAATACTATCCCAGCATTAGTGTGCACATTTTCGGTGTTTTGTGTATGAGGTATGGGGCTACATTCATCAGATATTTGTCACCTAGTGTCTGTGAACTAGTTAGCATAAGTGCTGATTGACACACAAACAGACACCTCTGAAGCTCTCACACACTGCCAGCTTCACAGTTACGACCGAGAGAGATACAGGTATCAGAAGCAGCACTGCTTTTCCAGACTCATATATCACGTGTCCTCTGGGATATACCGGATACACACACACACACACACACACACACACACACACACACACACCACACAAGTTTTACACAGTCAGCATTCCACTAACAGAAGGGTTGTTCAATTTAACATGACCCCTCTCTCTCTCTCTGTCTCTCCCTCCATCGCTCTCTCGCTCCCCCTCTCATGCTCTCTTCCCCTCTCTCTTTGTCTCTGTGATCTCTCTCTATTCCCAATCTGCTTTCATTTCAGCTCTGGCAGAGGAGACATGAATCAGTTCTAATGATTCCAATTCCCTCCGACTCCATGGGTCTAATGCAATTAAGTGAACAGCAGAGCAGATTGAGAGAGACGACGTACAGAAATACACCACTAATCCAATCAGAGAGAGAGAGAGAGAGAGAGAGAGAGAGAGAGAGAGAGAGAGCACTCAGAACGGATATCCAGTCAACGATATTCATTATAACTCTCACTATTCATAGGGAAATCGCAGCCTTCTCATTTCTTAAATGAGGTATCTTAAGCTATTTTAGCAGCTCCAAATTATGCAGTTGTGGTGTTAGTGTTGACATTTAATAATTACCGGGTGGTCTTTTTCTCCTTTCTTCTTCTCTTTCTCTCGTTCTCTTTATTAAGGAAATACTCCAGCACTTTTTACACTAATTGCTATCCACCACATCTCTAAAATGTAGGTGATTAACACAGATAATAACCTTAATGCATTTCTCTCTACTGAGAGAAGATTGAAAAAACCTGCTTACTCACTTAGAATTGTAGACAAAAGGCAGTTGGTAAACTCTAATAAATGTTTAAAATATGTTTGCCATCACTAATAAAAGTGGCACATCATATTTTTATCCCTTTATAATATACATTTGATGTTGTAGAATGTCCACAAAACAGGTTAGTTCCTGTTATCACTTATGTTATAGCACCTATGGCACCTTTGTTCCCTCGCCACTCTCTGTTTTTATCTCTGTCCCTCTCTCTCCCACGCTCTCTCTCTCTTGAAGTTAATAAGAGAAAAAAAACTGCAGCTTGTCATGTTACTGAGAAATAACACAGAGTAACACGACAAGCTGTAATTTTTGTTTTATTACCTTCGTGCGAGAGAGAAAGAGAGAGAGAAGTGTAGTAACAGTGAACTTGTTTCATGGACGTTCCACAACATGTAATGTAACTAAACAAAAAAAAAAAGAAGAGTATGATGTGACATTCTTTGATTAATTAAAAAAAAAAAGAATATTTGACAGTGTGCTGTGGTATAAGAGCATGTCATGTCATGGCGCATCACACCACTCCGTTGTTGATTAATGTCATATAACACCATGTCCTGCCGTGTTTTATTCCTTACATAACACATGCGCTCAACAATAAAAGTCTGAGAATGAGATAGACATCAGGGAAAATTTGTTCTTTTGAATTTTTATCCAACTTTTGAACACTGGAAGCTCCACAGTAAGAAATGATTCCAGTTATTTACTAGTGTTTTTTTTTTTTCCTTTTGTGATATCAGTGAGTAGTCTGTGAGCCAATGAGTCATCAAGTCAAAAATCATTATTGAAATATGAAAAAAATATTCCCAAATATCCAAAAAAAAAAAAAAAAAAAAGCATACACACGCTCTACATATGCATCGATTAAAAACAGAGTTGGAAAACATCAGAGATATGTACAGAAGATACAGAAATCTTTGCAGAGTGTTTTTTTTTTCTTCCCTGATAGTTGTTGGGTCTTACAAAGACCTTTGAAGGATTCTCCAAGAGGAACAAACTGAAGAATCTTCACTGATTTTTAAACATCTGTTTTCCTAAAACGTGACTGTAGACACATTGGCAATTTGTTATAAATACGTTTGTATTTGACAGTTGAGTTGCAATAGCACAAATGACCGGTTATTTGCTTTCTTTAAAACATGACGGAGTCAGTGCTGGGCTCCGTAAAACCCCCTTTAGTCCCCATTCTTATCTATGTCGGGTCCTTCAGTGTGACTTCTGTGTCACTGACATGTTTCAGTAAACCCTTTGGACACGCTTTAGACAGAACTAACATTATAAAAGAGAAGCAGGGCATTTCGGACAGAAGTCCTTCACCAGCCCCAAAGCAAAGTGCTTCTGAAGTTTAATCAATTTTGTTGCTCCCGTAGGGACAACTAGTAATACTAATGGACCTAAGTCTTTAACTCAGCACTCCACATGCATCACAGGAGCTGTTTATTGTCTTTCCTGCAAGAGACGCAGTCAGCTGTACATCAGGGAAGCCGAGCGAAAACTGGCTGATCAGTTTGTTGAGCATTAGAATGAAGGATTTCTCCTTTGCAGTGGCGAGACTGTTCAACAGTGATGGGCATAGCATTAACGACATCTCGGGTTTGAGTGAGAAACATAAGAAAATGATCTCCTTTTCACTCCGTGAACCCCGTAGAATAAACATTATGCTTTGGCAACAATTATTATCGTCAGCTAGTTTCAATGTCAACTGCTTTCAACAGCGTTTGTCCAAAAAGGCCTGTTTTTAGGGGAAAAATTTGTGTTATGCTGAACTTTTACTACATCTACTATAACTATAGTACAGTGAAGTGAGAGATTATTAACAATCCACTCAATCCACTGAATAATGTATGACCTGTTGTTTTGTTGGGTGAGACAACTTTCCCTAGAAATACATCCTTATACCTACACTTGGGTTTTCTGTATAAATGAGCACTTTAAGAAAAGCTTTGTGATTCCTGGACAGAAGCCAGCCTAAGAGAGCATCATTTAAGCAATTTCTACTGACTCTGAGCTTTGTTTAATTAAACAAACAGGATTGAGCTTCATCATGGCTGAAAAACTCGAAAAGTGGACCTCATGACCATATGGCATCTTCTGATTATTTTATTCATATTGGTTCTGCTAACCAGTGTGTGTGTGTGTGTGTGTGTGTGTGTGTGTGTGTATTGCGAGAGGTAAACAAGGTTTTGATGAGGTTTTGGTTTGGCAATCAGTGAAAGCACTGAGACATAAATAAATAGTGATGTCAAGCTTTACTGCACTTATAAGACAAGAGCAAATAAACATCCAGATATGAAAATGGAAAAGAAATAAGGCTTCTAATTTGATCCCATTTTTCTTATTTTAGTTAAATAGGCTTTATTTACATGATTGCTCTACATTCTATTTACATCATACATTCTATTTGCATATGTGTGTGTGTGTATGTGTGTGTATATATATATACAGTGCATTGCAAGAGTATTCATATCCACTGAACTTTTCCACATTTTGTCACGTTATAACCACAAACAAAAATGTAATTTATTGGGATTTTATGTGATAGACCAACACAAAGTGGCACATAATTGTGAAGTGGAAGGAAAATGATAAATGGTGT
>CM075006.1:21224984-21239657 GCA_037576675.1 Pangasius sanitwongsei | reverse complement strand
AGGTTCACCTTCCAGCAGGACAACGACCCTAAACATACAGCCTGAGCTACAATGGAATGGTTTAGATCAAAGCATATGATGTGTGTGTATTCATACAATTTATACTAATTTAATAATTTCTTAGTATTTAGCAAGTCCTTCTTTTGCCTTAATGACAGTGTACTCGAGCTGGTATGGACCCCACATAAAACCTGACAATCCTGACAATATTAGATCAAATCATTCGTTGTGTTACTTGAACATTTGACAGAAGGGATGAAACTTAAGGAAAATCTGACTTTTTCTTTATTTAGGTCTAAAGTGGTGCATCAGCACTGGGATCCCAACAAAAACACCACATGAGCAAGAGGTTTACTTTCATGCAAGCGAGTGGCCATATATGAAGCTCATGGGATAAACAAATTTAAACACTTTGGGCTTAAATCTGAATAGTTACAGTTACAGATAGTTATAGATACAGATAATGGAACTGTTACACCCCTAGTTCCGACCATGCAGTCTGATTGGTTGAGAAATGTCATTCCATTGACCAAGGGTTGCTAAGTAACAGCAATGGTTCCATTCCTCCAAGTTGTTTCCAAGCGTTACCCATACTTTAACATATACAACCTTTTTGTAAATGGATGTATTTGGAAAGATAGCTTACATTGTTGTTGTTGTTTTTGTAACAATACTCTAAATGGTAACTGCGAGCGCTGAGTATAGGTTACAGGGCTGAAGTGTTGTAGGGATATGTATGTGCCAAACTACAGCCCATAGCAGTTTTAACCATTGAGATCAAATAGAAGTTTGTCCTTCACCACCTTTTGTGGCACTGTTTTTAATACATTAAATTAATTCTGCTGCTAGATAGAGAACAAACTCGATTCAGATTCATCAGTGTGTTGTAGAAATTTCTCTCTGATACTGGGAGGCAACCTGCATCAAGTTTATACACGAGGCTGAATGCAGAGCTCAAAGAATAGTATATTAATACCTTAACAACAGCAGTAATTGTCCTCTGCGTGTGAAGTTTTATAGTAAGAATAACTGTGTATGTGAACACACAAATACATACAGCCAGGTCCATAAGTATTTGGACAATGACACAATTTTCATCATTGTGCCTCTGTACACCATCACAATGGATTTGAAATGAAGCAATCAAGATGTGATTGAAGTGGAAAATTTCAGATTTAATTCAAGGGGTTTAACAAAATATGGTTTTAACCATTTAGGAATTAAAGCCATTTTTCCTGGATTCCTTCCATTTTCACAGGCTCAAAAGTAATTTGACAAGCTAAAGTCATAAATATTAGAAATGACCAAATGCTGCCAATGACCAAAGGCTGAGTTTCCTCCCAGGAGATGCTTTGCCAGGCCTTTACTGCAGCCGCCTCCAGTTGCTGCTTGTTTGAGGGTTTTTCTGCTTTCACCCAAACAGCATGCTCAGTTGGGTTGAGGTCAGGTGACTGACTAGTCCATTTAAGAACATTCCATTTCTTTGGCTTAAGAAGTTCTTGGGTTGTTTTTTGTGGTACGATTTGGGTCATATCCATCTGCACTGTGAAGCGCTGTCCTATCAGTTTTACAGCATTTGACTGTTTGTGAGCAGAAAGTATAGCTCTGTACACTTCATAATTCATCCTGTTACTTCTATCAGCAGTCACATCGTCAATAAACACCAGTGACCCAGTTCCTTTGGGAGCCATTATATGCCCATGCCATAACACTGCCTCCACCATGTTTGACAGATGATTTGGAACATGAGCCCTTCCTTTCTTTCTCCATACTCTTCTCTTCCTGTCATTCTGGTACAATCTTTTTTCCAGAACTGGGCAGGCTTTTTTAAACCTTTTATATATATATATATATATATATATATATATATATATATATATATATATATTTCTAAGTCTAATCTGGTCTTTCTGTTTTACCAGTCATTTGCATCTTGAGGTAAACCACCTGTATTTACATTCATGAAGGCATCTCTTGAGATGGCCGAGATAGACTCTGACAATGATACACCTACCTCCTCCAGAGTGTTCTTGACTTGGCTAGATGCTGTGAAGGGTTTTTTTTTTCCACCAAGGAAAGGATTCTGCATTCATCCTCTTTAGTTTTCTTCTGTGGTCTTCTAGGCCTTTTGGTGTTGCTGAGCTCAGCAGTGCATTCCTTCTTTTTAATAATGTACCAAATTGTTGATTTGGCCACTCCTGAAGTTTCTGCTGTCTCTCTGGATGGTCTGTTTTGTTTTTTTTTTCAGCCTAATGATGGCCTCCCTCACTTGCATCGACACCTCTTTGGACCGCATATTGAGAGTTCCTATGAACAGCTGTCAAATGCAAACTCAACACTTGGAATCAACTCCAGACCTTTTATCTCCTTAATTTTTCATGAAATAATGAGGAAACAGGACACCCCTGGCCCTAAATCTGCTTATCAGTCAAGTGTCCATGTACTTTTGAGCCTGTGAAAATGGCTGTAATTCCTAAACTGTTAATGCAATATTTTTGTTAAATCCCTTGAATTAACGCCGAGAGTCTACACTTCAATCACATCTCGATTACGTCATTTCAAATCCATTGTGGTGGTGTACAGTATCACTGTCCACATACTTACGGATTTGACTGTATACCCACATGCAACAAACAAACCAGCAGAGATACGAATACATTATAACAATAGAGAAAAGAAGCTGTTATTGGCCGTCCCATAACAACAACAAATTCAGCAGCAAGGGATGTGTCTTGTGTCATCTTCTTTTAACTGGGAGAAATGTGATGATTGTATTGGTTTCCCTGAAATATATCTAATATTTCTCTCTCTTTCTCTTCATCGCTCTCCCTCCAAGGATTACACTGAACGGGATGAAGGTGTCTCGACCAGATGTGAGGATCGGCCGCTACAGGATGATCAAGCACGAGAGGGACAAGCACAATGAGCCCAATCCCCAGAGGTGAGCTCTGACCTTCTAACACACCACAGCATTAACACACACTGCCTCGTAGCATCCTCACTTAACCTGACTCTCTGTGGAGCCATCATATTCACTCCCACTCTTTGTTTTCTCATATATTGATCTGAAATGTCCCGAGGCGGGCGGTATAAATTTTGCATTTCACAGGCGTTTTATGTGAACGTCGGCAGGTAGCTTTTCTCTGCTTTCCTGCGGAGGTGTAGGAGGTGCTGCTTATTTAATTGTCGTTGCAGTAGGTGAACAGTGCCAGTAGACTTAAAGGTGCTTCCTTCTGTAATGAGCTCTGTGTAGAATGAAGAGATTAGTGATTTTAAAATAAATAAATTATACTTGTAAGAGAAGCTTTGATGGGGATTATTTTTAATCTGGAATTCAGTTGATCTAACGTAACACAATTTATTGCCCCTAACTTCAACCTTCAAAGAGAGACAGACAGACAGAGGAAATGTTCTTCTCTGTTTTATATTCTGTGTTCACAAAATCAAATTATAGCCTTCTATCTATCTATCTATCTATCTATCTATCTATCTATCTATCTATCTATCTATCTATCATGTTTGTTCTCAAAATTTGTATCCAGGCTTTGGCACTAAAATGTTAATATTTGCCATAGCAATATTAAATTTTGAATGAGAGAGAGAGATGTAGAGAAACAGAAAGACAAACACACACAGAGAGAGAGAGAGAGAGAGAGAGAAACTATATTTTCTATTTTATATTCTGTTTTATTCTCAATGTTCAGAAGTTCAAATTATAGTATTCCATCTTTTTGATTGCTGTTTATTTGATTGCTATATAATTGTTTGTTTGTTTATTTTCACATTTGTTTTTTTGTTTGTTTGTTTGTTTCCAGTGTCGTTTTTCTGATTTGTTCTCACAGATTGTATTCAAGGTTTGGCAAGAAAACTGTTAATATTTGCTACAGCAATAAAGCGAAATTAGAGAGAGAGAGAGAGAGAGAGAGAGAGAGAGAAATTGAGAGATTACCCTAATTATAAATTGAGAGATTACCCTGATCTCAACTTTGGGAGTAAAAACTGTAGCTGTATTGTCTTTGTAGTTGCATTATACCTTGTAAGTTGCTGTGATTTAAGAGGAAAGAGACACCCCACAGAGCGTGCTGTTATTGGAAAGGAGTCCTCTTCAGTGTTGGTAGCAGTAACACTGTGGTCACATCACACCACCCCATCGTTGATTTTCCAAATAAAAGCACGCCACTCTGTGTTTTATTCCTTAGATATCGAATAAATAATTTCAGCACACGACTAGAAGACAATATTTTTATGTTGTTATGAACCCGTACTGCTGTGCTACAGCAGTTGTGAACTGTTAACTTTAAACGTGCAGTGCATATAAATTCACAGCCGTCCTTCCCACAGTCGTTCACACACTTGATTGTGAGCGTTTATGCTGAGCTAAGTGCATCGTGTGCCTGAATAGTCCGGGTATGAATGGGTATTGATGAATATAAAAAAGGACCAATCAATGGCTCTGGGGTTGAATGTTGTGTTGCAGAGATGGATTGTTCTCGGGGAAAGAAAATGCATCGTAGAGCAGCAAATTGCAAAACAATTCCAGCGGCTGCCACAGGCAGTCAGAGGTTGGCTCGCTCCTTATCAATCCTAGATGGAGCTGTGGGTAAGAAAGCAAGACGAAAGTGTGGGGCAGCCATTAAAAGTTGGCAGTGGGCTTTTCTCCACTCAGAACCATTCACTGCTGACATTCACGTTTTTTTTTTTTTCCTCTTTATTTTTCACTCTCCCTTCTTGCTGTGTCTATCTGTCTGACTCTCCTTCTTGTTTCAGAGCACTTAAATGAGATTTAGATGATTTCTTTGCAGAACAGCTACAACAAAAAAGAATTTGATAATCCCAATCACCAAACTAATTAGATCTACTGAGCTATTCTCTCGCTTTCTTTCAATTCTTTCTGCCCTCTCCAAATGAGCTAATGGAAATAATGAGCGCCACCCACTCCATTAGCTTCATGCTAATTTTGCATGCACGCTGACACTAATGAACTCGAGCCAGTGGTTCTGCTTTCACATTTGTTTGGGCTCTATCATGCTTCAGATAGACCACCACCACCACCCATCCATACAGACTGTTATTCCCTAAAAATAAGCCTTAGTGTTCTTGGTAACCCCTGACCACTTCCTCTTTAGGAATGCACACTAAAATGGTTAACAGGATGTGTCGAGCAGGGTGATGCAGCGTTACACGCCTTATTAATGGAAGGTATTATATTCAGCCCTGTGGTAAATCACTCTTTTGTAATTGTCAGCGTTCATTGTAATTGCAGCTGCTTTCATATCCCCAAGACAAGTGGAAAAAGCTCAGTGTGAGGCTATTAAGTGTTGCGTGAGACAAACCCCACCATACAAATGAACACAGCCATCTATTGAGAGGTAATATCCAATGGAAATTGCTCATCAATTGGTGTAATTTTCCTTATGCTCCCACTCCGCGTGGTCAATTATAGAGCTTTATCGTTCTGTTGTTCTCAGCGGATGAAAAAAAATTCAGATTGATATCACATTCTCTACTTCTGTATTTAGTTTGCAGTTTGCAGTTAGGGCAATAGATATTAGATTTATGAGCACTTTATAAAAGCATGTGTCAAAATACAGTATGTGATAATGTGCAGAAAGAGAAAATCACTTTTTTTGGCCAAAAGAAATCACATTTCAGATTGTTTGATAGTTTATGATAGTTTATGTATATATATAAACTATGTATATGTAAGTATGTATACATATATTGTATTGATTGACACAGGCAAAAACAGATATGCAGAGCTCTTATAGCATCATCATCATTACTATTACTGTAGTTACTTCACGGCCACAAAGCAGTCAGACTATAAAAGACACAATCTTACAAGATGATGAAGACTAACTTGCAGCAGAGTGCTGAGTAATAGACATAATCACAAGCGATAGAGTCATCAGTCACCTCAGTTAGTAACAGTACTAGCAAAAGAGAACACACCTGAGTAAACTTTTAATCTAGCACTGCAGTGAAATGAAAAATCTTTCTCGAATGCAAAATCTGGGCTGAGAATCAAAACCCAAAATCGATGCTTTTGTAGTAAAAATTTTGACCACTACTACTACTACTACTACTACTACTACTAATAATAATAATAATAATAATAATAATACATTGGGGTTTTTTTGGTAATAATTATTTCTCATTTTTATGTGTATTTTGCTTTCGTTTCTATTTTGATGCTTTTAATTAAAAAAAATTAATGAGTGCTTAAGAGTTTTTCTCACCGCTCATTTTACAGATACATTGACTTTCACATTAATGAGAAATCCAACACAGAAATATAAGAAACAGCTAAAATTAGGCTCAAAGTTGAATGCAGCGCAGCTATACAGCACATTTGCGCTGAGTTACGGCAGAGAGTCGGCTCGGCTAGCTAGCTGTCTGCAAGCATGATGATGATGATGATGATGACGATGATGACGACGGTGCTGTTAGCATGAAAGCTCAAGCTTTGGAAGCTAAAATGTTTGAAAAGAGTGTACAGAGAGGAGGTAGAGTTAAAGCTAGGGCTGTCCCACTGTCGCAACTATCAGCAGGTAGTTGAACGGCATTGTGGGTACTGTGGAAAACATATAACCAGAGTGAAAATATACCAACATCTCTATGAAAGACATCAATTCAGAATGTCATTACAAAATAAATCTTGGACACCATCGGAGATCATGTGTTAATGATCAAAATTACTATGCAAGTCATTCCGGGGGGATTTTACCTCTAAGCGAATGTAAAATCGGGCATTGTTCTGAAAACTGAGTGTATTTAGCATGAAATATGTGATGAACTTTCAGTGCATCAGACCTTTACACACATCTGCATTCAGTCCTGAGGGTGTTTTTTGATGTTAAAGTGTTCTTGAGCTGGGCTTTCAGGCATATCTAGATGCTTATGAGGGAACGTGCAGATCAGAATTAGTGAATATTGTAGTAATTGTTCATATATTAACATCATAAAAATAGTGCGAAATTATTAGTGCCTTCTGGGAGACAAACACACAACACCGTCATTAGCACACTTGTGCATTATTTCAAAATGTCTTATTCTGCATGATAAGAGGTTTAGTTTTAGATAAAAGGCTTAAGAAGGTTGAAGAGCCTTTAAGGGACGCCTGTCTATTTGATTAGCTCATGTTGGTCCTTTTTTATTTCTGACTTCCTATGTTTAGGCCTGCTGCTTGATTCAGTGTATAAGAACCTTTGCTCGATTAGGGCTGGTTATCTCATGTATAAGAGCGCTGTGTCATATCTCAAGCATGGATTAATTTTGAGGCTAATCTTGTATGAAATAGGCATATTTGATATTTTGTCATTTGTATTTCCCTTAGGCACAGGCTGAAAATTTGCTTATGGGAAAATACCACTAGTTTTCTAAAACACTTAATAGCACCCAAATTCTGTTCGCCTGTAAATGGACAAGTCTGCATAGCGCAAGTGAACTCAGAGTGTTGTGAGTGCGCAGTCATGTGTTATGATACTAGTGGCTTGTCCTTAGATAAAATCCAAAAAAGGAAAGAGAGATAGGTGCGGAAAATGTACTTGCATTCTCCAAGCAAGGCTGATGTTTACCTGCTGATGAATGTTTGCCCTCTTTACCACTCTATCACTGCCATCGCTGCCTTTGTTTTGGTCACTCCAGCGAAAGAGCTCAGTAATGAGACACCACGCTCGCCCGAGGAAGACAGCACGCTATTTATCAACATTGCACTGATTAGTTAACATCGATGCCGCCTGAATATTAACTCCGGTCTAGCATGAGCCCTCTCATAGACGCTGAAACCGTTCCACCTGAGGACATAAATCGTCAGCTTTGACCACTCTAGCGGCTCTAATAGGCTTTGTAGCTTGTCTGATGATATGGAAGCTGATAGCAGGGTATAAATCATGCCAGGCTTTATGAGGACTTGTTTAACAGTGCTCCCTTGTGATTTGGCCTCTATAGGAAAAGTTCATCATCAATTGAGAAGAAAATCTTCAAGGAAACATCTTTTTGTTAGAACTTGTCTGGCATTGAAAAAATAAGAAGGTAGGGCTTAATAGTCAGGTCTGCAGGTTCAGACAAGGGTCCTTACTGTAGTGAAATGGACTCGTAGAGAGATGCAGGTTCTAAGGGCTGTAAGCCAAGTATTCTGGCACATTAGAAAGTCTTGAACAGTGTAGAAAGTTGCTATTATGGCTAACATCAGATAACGATAACAGAACATTCACTATTACTGACACTAGCTAACTACATGCAGTGTTCATAATAAACTGAAATTTCTAATGTAGCTGAGTACTAAAGGGCAGCTAGCAGACCTGTAAGAAGTGTTTGTGTGGTTGCACTAAATATTTTATTGTACATTTTGATGCATTTTTATAATTATATTAATACATTTGTTACAGTGAAAATTTGAAAGTAAAATGTCTAGGAACAATTTCAGTTTTTAAAAAGTGAAATTTTTATAAAACGTATATTTTCAGTTCTAAAATGGACTGAGCCTCATTCAAAGCTGTTCGTTTGCCGCATCACAAAACTTGAATTCTGTATTAATGCGACAGGTTTTAAACCAGTAAAACCATGAATGTCTAGTGGACACGCTATTATTTTCAAAATCTCAGAAATGCTCTACTGCTCAGACTGCGCTACTGTTATCACTCGCGATCAGTTGTTTTGTGCAGACTATACAAGCAATCGTGAGGAGGCTCACACACTACGCACACATGATCTTTTAAATGGAAAATAAACCTAAGACCTGTGAATCTGCTAATATTTACTGATACCAGAAGGATTGTTTGGGGAGACCTGGACAGCAAGGATTGTCTGTTCCGCAAAGAGAACTAGAGGTATAGTGTAAAGAAACAACACTACTTTTATACTGGCAGGAATTATGTGACGTTTGTTTTTATTTTTGCTGTTCTTAACAACCATTTGAGTATGACCTGCCAA
The DNA here is from genome assembly GCA_037576675.1 of Pangasius sanitwongsei. Classification (NCBI taxonomy): domain Eukaryota; kingdom Metazoa; phylum Chordata; class Actinopteri; order Siluriformes; family Pangasiidae; genus Pangasius; species Pangasius sanitwongsei. The sequence goes on along the minus strand of CM075006.1, from coordinate 21,230,723 downwards.
ATAATTTCTTATAGAAGCGATATTATTGTGCTTGTACATTGTGCTCTCGCCCCTCTCACACAAAAAGATGAGTGATAAACTGGATTCAGGGATCTGCTGTGCATGACAGCAGATGAATTTGATTTGCTATCAGACTCTCATTGACTTTTTCTCAGTGCTGTTATTGCTACTTGTCCTAGAGGGTCTCACACTACAGATTCAGGCTACGTTTACACGACAACGATGTAGTCAAAAACGGAAAAGTTTTACTCATGCGCTTTCAAAAAGTTTCACGTATACACGACAACGTTTTCAAAACGATTCGCGTTTACACGTATCCGCAATAACGGCCAAAAACGCTGTATTACGTATGCCAGGCCAGTAGTTGGCGCTGTCACCTTGTTAGTTGGTTGTAATATTGGTGAAGTAAATCCACACTTTGCTGAAGAAACGTTAGCAAACTCTTGAGCAGCAACAACACTACCATGTACTCCGCCGTTGTTGTGTATGTTTGTTCACGCTTGCCTTTACAATAGACACGTACTGCGCATGTCTACATACCTAACACGTACTACGCACGTGCATGACGTCACCGTTTTCAAAGGTTCCCGTTTTGGGTGTTTACATGGAGACGATAACGGCGGCGTTTTCAAAAACTTGCACTTTGAAACCCGTTTTCAAAAATATGCGTTTTCAGTCCCCAAAACGCCGTTGTCGTGTAAATGAACAGGCAAAACGCTTAAAAAGTTTCCCGTTTTTGGCTGAAAACTTTGTCGTGTAAACGGCCCCTCAGTGCCGAGAATCCTAGTGTGTGACCTAGTGAGCCAATATCAGAATGTATTTTTGATAGACTTCAAAGCACTATTGTAAGTCTCTCTGGATAAGGGCGTCTGCCAAATGTCATAAATGTAATGTAAATGAGAATATCAAACATACTTGAAAATATGTTCTGACTGTGGAATGCTCTAATCTGCCCATTCCGCTGCTTAGCAACCAAAGCGCACTGTTAAAAGGTTACATTGTGTGGTGGAAGAGTTGTTTAGTGTGAATATTATTAATAAAGTTTATTAAATTCAATTTTAAATTAATTAAAATGTTATTTAACAATTTTATCAGGTTTATTTTTTTGTGTGCCTAACAACACCCTTACCCTAGATAACTTATCACTGTAACTTACAAACTTCAGGTGGCACACTGATTTATCGTAGATCTTAGAATAATACATGTAGACAAATAAAACGTACTGAAACGCATGTATGATCATGGTCTTAATAGGAGAAAGTGGCTTCCTCTGCTGAGTTTATTGCCATTTATTAGTTATTTAATGACATTAAGAGATTGCTTAATAAGAAACAGGTATAACCTTGTGAAATCAAAACAGTATTTGGCCTTGAATTTCAGTAATCTAATTTCGAAGTAACCTTAAAGTGTTGTCCATGTTCAGATATTACTGTACAAGTGCTTTAGAGTTTTTCCTAGCTGGACTGTCAAAATATCTTTGTTGTCACATATCCCAAAAAAGCTCTTTGCCTAGATACAACAATAATCATACTGTGTGATAAAATAAAAACAATAATTCACCCTATTCTTACATCCTCATGATATTGTTTATAGGTGTTTAAATGTCCTCACTGTAGCTCCTCTGGTAGAATGAATTGCTTTCTCTGCAAATAATCTCCAAAAAAAAAAAACTTCATCTTGACACCAGCAACTTGCTGATAAACTTCCAAGAAGATCCAGCCTTTGAGTCTGAAATTTGACTTGATAACACTTTACTTGAACCCGATTATAAATGTATTACGGATAATGTCCTGCACTTTAATAACTTTCCATAACAGTTTATGCCCAGGTGTTTAGCAGCGCCTTATTATTTTTGGGTTATTATGATAGCTAGATAACAGCTTATCTCACGTGCTTGTTGTGACAACTGTGTTCTTGTGCTTGTTGTGACAGCTTGATGTGTTATATTTACTTTAACCTTACAGGAACTGTCACTTGGTGTGCATGATTTCTCATAAAAGATTGTGAGCAAGAGCATAAGAGACAGAGAATATAAAGAACATAACTTCTGGGCCAGGCAGAAGCAGGAAGAACTGATATCCAGCACTCGATTATATGTTTTATACCATGAGTGCTTTCGACATGTGTAACTGAAATAGCAACTCCATGTTACTTTATTTCTCTAAAATTACAGATAAAATTGTTACCATTTTAAAATGTTTATTATAGTTGTACCTTTTGCTACCCATCATGACTATTACTGATCATGTTAATATGACGCTCTTATATCACTGGATCTAAACTGTCATGGCAGAGCGTCATAACCGAGTCAGCTATCTGCCATGACACATTTATGACAGTTACATTATTCGGATCTACAGACCGATAAATGTTCTGTGTATGTTCTGAGGTCTAATATGGTTTGCGGTGTGTATAAAATAGCATCCTACCAATAAATCTGATATTAATTATACCACAGTGCTGTAGAATTTTGGATTCTGATTGGCCAGAAGTTTTTGGTTTTCATTTTTCTTTTATACTACAGCATGGTTGAATTCTAGCGTCTCATTTTTGCACAACAGCACGGGTTGGACATGTTCTGGCTGTAACATGAATGATAACTTTCTATTATTGCTCTTGTTCTAACACATTACTGTATCTCTTCTGCAGAAATAGTTCATACACAGGGACTTGTATGGTGGACGTGCCACATGATCTAAGACTAATAATTAACAGATTAAAACAAAAAACATGTTTAACAAAGAAGAACATGGAATTGTTGATGACGTGAAGTTTCTTGTTAGGAGACGTATTTGTAACATTTAGGGAAGGAGTCTCGTGTTCCTGGGCTTTGTAACACTCGTGGTGCTTTATAAAGGTTCCCAGCACAGGAAAGTCTTCAAGACAGAGGAGTTTATGCTTTGTGGTTTCTTCATAAAATGACAAGCTGCATATTTTGAGAGAGAGAGAGAGAGATAATGTAAATGATAACAGTATCCACAACATTAAATCTAACCATAACATGTTAAAATATGTAATGAGTCATTCATTAATAATCATTGTAATCCTTGGCAAATCACTGTAGTACATGCAGACCACGTGGTTATACGAAAATAGTCCACTTCGAGGTAGCACTTGCGCGGCACTCCGCGTCATGTCAGACCGTATCACGCCACCCAAGCATGGATTATTTTCGTATAACCGCACGGTCTGTCATGTGTTGTTCCTTATTTATACCACAGTGCTGTTGAATTCTGGATTCAAATTGGTCAGAAAATATTGTTTAATTTTTTTTTTTTTTTTTTTTTTTTTTTTTTAATAACTGACAGTCGTGCTTGCTGCAAGGCAAATCACAGGATTATATTAATGTACACATTCTGATACATCATTTCTACACTAACAGCTAATCCACAGCCTGCTAATACATGGAATAAAAATGTGTTGCTGTTTAACAAAGAAAAACATATAAACATTGATATGGGAATTTATTTAACATTCATGGAAGGAGTCTCCAGTTTCAGCACTTTAGTAACAGTCAGAAATTACAGCTGTTCCTTTAAGTTTTCCAGTATGGGAGTGTCTTTACACTAGGACAGAGGACTTTAACTTTTGCTCTTTCTTAGTAACAAGCTGCATTTTTTCTGTCTTATGAAGTTAGAGAGAAAGTGAAAGGAGAGTTATGCAAAGTGAAATTTCTGAGCAATTTGTAGTGTTTGATAGGTATGATGGGGCCAGCACATTCTGAGTCATTTCAAATCATTACTCAGGTTCCCCAGCAGTCTGTTCTAGGACTGTTGCTATACTTTATATTCTCACAGTGTTATGTGATTATGGCTGTACCACATTGTACAATATCATTACGGAAAAAGCTGAAAGCCAGGTTACACAAGGAACAATTTTATAGGGATTACATTACAGTGCAGTTTGAAGACCAATAAGCCAAGACAGATCAAAGAGTTAGGTTGGTTTAGAGTAGCATTAGGGTCCAGATTGCTCAAGAACTGCGTCCACATTATTTCTCTGTCCCCTGTGCTATTGAGTTTGTGTGCTAGCAAGCATTTTCCTATGCGCCCTGTCTAATAACTTCAATGTCATGAGACCTTGTGTCATAGGACCTGAGACCGACCCACATTGTATGTTACGAAACACACTGCATACTCTGCATAGTTATTAGATCATTACTGTGCAGATAAATGAATATGCAAGGCACATGCTGCATACATTTGGAGTAAATTAGTATGAGAGCCGCAAAACCACTCAAATATGTGTAAGTGCAATTTATGTAATGCACTCTAATTCCCCCCCCCCCAGATACAGTTGGCCTTGTTCCTGTAACCCAAGTGTGGCCCTGCCAGGAAGCTCCTGAATTACTGGCATGGTTGTACGTTAGTCAGCTTCCACTCTGAGATCATGATACCAGTGTTGGATATGATAAATTATAAAGACACCCAGTCATAGTCTAATGATAATTGCCTCCTGCGAGAAGTCATCTCTACAGTGACAATTTAGAAGTGGTTGGCAAGTGTTAGGTCTTAACATATTCTCTGTGCACAGTTAGAGAGCCTATTGTACTTCAAGGCCAGGAGGATGCTTTAAGGATCTTACGCCAGAGCCACTAGCTTTAATGTTTGAATCAGTAAGACAAGCACAGGCTTCACTTTGACAGCTGAATCAAGGCAAACTTTGTACTGCTTCACCCGGATTTGTGTGGCAGTTTGGGAAAATCTGTCAGATGCCACTGTGGCTGAAATCAGCCAAACTGAGTAACAATCAGATTTCGACCATAGGTGCGTTTTTCCTGAATATTATATACTTATATATACATCTCTGCCATATATCTCCAACAAAAGGATGTAGAAATGTTTTATTATCTTAACTTGCCTAGGCTTTCTGCAAAGGTCAGGTGAAGTAGATAAGTGGCCAGTTTATAGGTGCATTAGGTAAAATATATATATATATTTTTTTTCAGGATTACAGTAAGGTAGGTCGACAGTTGAATGATTCCTACCCATGTTCATGAAGCTCCACTCTCAGGATCTTAGCTGGTGCATGTAGTGTTTATAAAATGACTGACGAGGAAGTGCATCCAAACACAAACAAGCATTCTGGACGGGAAGTCAGTTTTCCAAACGGGTTTTCTCAGTGACTTAATGAACTTTTGCTAAGACTATGCCATTGTTTGTTTTGTGTGTTTTTTTTTTTTTTAAATCAAGTTCTACTTATATCTTCCAGGTTATTTGTATAAGTAAAGAAATAAAAAGTCGAATATTACACCTTTTTTAAAAAAAAAAAAAAAAAGAAGCTGTAGGCCTTTTAAACGTGGGTATAAAGTCAGTTGGTGGTTTCCATGGTCATATTTATTATTTATATATTTTATTTATTACGTTAAATTAAATGCAAATGAAGTCAGTACATAGCATTTGCACAAATAATGCATTGGTATCTAAGACTAATAATAAACAGATTTTTAAAAGACATGTTTACCAAAGAAGTTAGAAATGAAGTTTTTTTTTTTTTTTTTTTTTCCCTCCAGACTATGCGTAACATTTATGGAAAGAGTCTCCAGTGCCAGCACTTAGTAACAGTCCTTTATAGAGTCAGTGGATTGAAATGGAACCTTGCAATTTTCTCCTATTTTGCTTTTGGAAATAGCTTTACTCCTGGTTGAGATATGTGAAATAGCGAGACATACACTATATTACCAAAAGTATTCGGTCACCCATCCAAATGATCAGAATCAGGTGTCCTAATCACTTGGCC
>CM075006.1:21162834-21224884 GCA_037576675.1 Pangasius sanitwongsei | reverse complement strand
GGGTTAGGAATGGGATGGCACTTAAGTTCATATGTGAGTCAAGGCAGGTGACTGAATACTTTTGGTAATATAGTGTATTTCAGTTTTAGGAAAGCATGTAGGTTTTAGAACTATATATAGTAGAGAACTATTTTTCCAGTCCACCACAAAAATGTGTGCAATAGTTTGCAGTAGTGTTGTTGTGTATGTGTGAGTGTAGAATAAACTTCTTGCTAAAGGACAGGGATTGACTGCTCTTTTATTGCTTTGCCAGTTCTGCCATCTTCTGGCTGCTGATGTTACAACAGTCCGGGAAATGGAAAAGCATAAATGGAATCTTGGATCTTTTTCATATATTCAGGATAAATAGATTTCCTCAGAGTGGTGGTGTTGACAGAAAGTGCATACATGTAAAGTTTAATCATTCGGAGCATGTCAGGTCTTTTGGCTGTAGATGATGATCCGGGAAAGCTTTGTTGAGGCATGTGTTTGCACTGATAAATACCAAGTGCCACTGATTATGCACTGTTTTAACACGCCATCTTGTGATGCCTCTTCAGAACATCCACGACAGTAGATGATGAAAATATGCAGCAATCCACCTTTTCTTCTTTCGTAAATTCCGCTTAAAATTTGCTCTCTTGCTTTTTTTTTTTCCTGACAGGTTCAACAAAATCCAGAACACAAAGAACACCATGAGGAAGGACGGCATCAGCTCGCTGACATATCGCCTGGTCTCCATTAAAAAGTATCCGCTCTACACCAACATCTCAGTGGAGATTGGCAAACCCCCTCCCAGACCACTCAGAGGATAGACCACGGCCAGGTTCACACACACACACACACACACATATACGACCCACGGCCGTGTGCCTCTGTGTGCAGCACTGATATGCTGAACAGGTTAGTTCTCAGGAATACACTGGACTTGTTGTGGATTTATAAACACAAATCCACATGCAGATTTTGACTCCAGTACAGTATCTTGTGATGAGGGGGACTGACTTTAGAGCACGGACAGCCATAGCAATGTGGAGGATGCTCTAACAGACCTTCTGGTCAAACCTGGAGGACACAAATAAACATTGTTTCTGGGCACAATCTCAAAGGAGAACCCTGTTCACTCGATGTAAATCAGTTGGAACATTTCAGAAACGAATGTGGTTTGTACCTGCAGCTGCTGCAGCGTCCAGCTCGTTTTCTCATCATATCTTCGAAGCTGGAGATGATAAAGACACTTAATCGGATCATCTTCTCTGTCAGTTTTCAACCTTTTTTCTTATTTTGTATTTCTACTCTTCCTGCTCTGTGACTTCAACCACGGAAGCACTGATTAGGCTGAAAGCTTAAACATTTCAGTGACTGGATTTGGATAAAGTGACAACGCGTGCACAGGTGCTTCGGCAACCTTTTTCTTACTAGAGCCCTGCCTTTGGTGGTCTAGAATTGAGTAGAAAGGGATTCTGGGAACTCTCACTTGGAGACCAAGGGAATTCTGGCAAAACTGTACATGGTCACTGCTGTCAATTGCTTAAAAACAACATTAGAAGCTATGTGTTTGTGTTCTTTTTTTTATTGGCTATTCACCTCTGCCTGAAGTTTTTTTTTTTTTTTTTTTTTTCAGCTTAATGCATCTTAACATTAATTGCTGTGTGTGTGTGTGTGTGTGAGGTCATGCTCATTCAAGACCACAGTGAACTATTGTCAAACACTGGGGATGAAATCTGATTTATTTTGCAATCCTGTTCTTTCCCCCCTTTTCTTTTTCTACTTGTTGGTTCACCTTTTTCATTTACTGCCTATGCACACCATACTGATGCCTTCAGACATGTTATGAGGTGCTCGAGTCGTGTTTTCTTCTTTGGATGTCTGTGTTAAGTTTAATCGGGCCACCTTTTTTTTTTTCATGCCATTCACCCAGCCTATTAAAGAAATACATTTCATTCCTTTTTTTCCTCCTGTTGCCTTCTGTTTGACCCCTTGTCATTCCTCTTTATGTGCCGTGTTTTTCGTCCACGTGCCGAGTAGTTTCTTTTGGAGAACACGTCTCTCAACAGCTAATTGTGTTTCTGAAATTTGGCCTAGATTTACAAAGCTGCCTTGTTTTTGCATTATGGGTCAAAAGTTCCTAAGCAGGAGAAATGTCTAATTCCGTAAACTTTATGGTCACATTTGTGGCACATTTTATTTAAGCTGGTCATTATCTTAATATTATATTTATAATATTATACTACCACAGCGTTGTTGAATTCTCGATTCTGATTGGTCCGAAGGTAGTAGTGCCAGCTACAAGGCAAATCACAGGTTTATATTAGTATAGAAACAGTTTACACAGGGACTGGTATGGCCACATAAGAGAGCTTTGCGCTTTCTCAGTAATATGACAAGCTGCATTTTTTGTCTTTTCTAATGTCAAGAGGGAGAAAAAAAAGCAAGGCTGGTGAGGGAACAACTGTATAGCTGCCGTAACATAAGTGATAACAGGGACTAACTTGTTTCGCAGGCGTCACACAATATTAAACGTAACTATAAATAGATGTGTAAGTGCGACGTGGTGTTCTTTAATGAGTAAAAAAAAATTGTTCATGTTAAAAGATTGCTGTGGTATAAGAGGAACCAAAAAAAACAGTTCAGGACATGCTGTTAAATTTTTTTTTTTTTAGGAAAATAGTCAACTTCACATAACGCCTCCCCACTGTTGATTATTTTCCTATAACAGCACGTCCTGTTATGTTTTATTCCTTACTTATAATATTATATTTATAATACTATACTTATATAATCCTTATACAAATATACAGTATACCAAAGCTTATCAACCGTGTTGCTAGTCGACTGTGGTGCAAATGTAGCTGACATACAGTTTGTGATAACCCACATGCAAAAATCTCTTATATAGTGCAGCGTAAATAGGCCTACATACATACAACACAAACTCAAACATAATAAGCAAATATAACATTATAACAGCAGTATTGGACACAACGGCATTATAGTCTACTTTTTTAAAAAACGTATTATACGCAACGTTATGGTTTTAAATATAGCACAGACCATCATGCTGGATGGAAGTAAAAGTTTTGTTTTTTTTCCTTTCCTGTTCCTGTTGTTGGTATATTCTGAACAGGAGGAACAAGAGCAGTACGTTGAGCACATCATCTTTTAAATTTTAATTTCCCATAGCAGCTATGTGTGGGGTTTATGAGATGTCCGTCCGTCCCCCGTCCTGTAGGCCCCCCCCCCCCCCCATCGAGGCTGTCTTATGAATTGCAACACACTGCAGGCCATCTGGAGCAGTTTTGTTCTTATCTTTGTGCCGTTCTTTTTTTTTTTTTTTTTAATTTTTATTTATTTTTTTATTTTATTGCTGTGAATGTGTACGTATGCGACAGTGAGGAAAATAATGAGATCTGTCCGTAAGTTAGAATAGTGCATGTGTGCTGCTGAATTGAATCTACAGTGTAGATGTGAAGGTGCACTTTTTTTTGTCAGTCTGGAGGGGGAGAAACTTTGTCGGAATATAATCTCACTGTGGTTTCTGAAAGAATGTGTTCTATTTGGAATCATCTACACATCATTGCTGCTATATCATGACGCTAGCAAGGCAGTCATCTCATTACATGTTTTGCACAATGCAAGAAGGAAGAAAAGATCAGAATCACTAATTATACATAATACAGAACTACTTCATATGATCATCAGCTTTCAGGATGATATCTTTTTTTCTTTTTTTTTTGTTGGAAGTTTTTATGTCGAATATTCTCCCTCTCTAAAGAAGTAGCGCACTGTGTGTAGCTCTGTCTCCCCCACGTCTTGGTGTTTATGCTTCCCTCTCTTCTCCTCTCCTCTCCTCTCCTCTCCTCTCCTCTCCTCGCTTCTCCTTATCCATCCCATCCCTCCATCCTCGTCGGGAGAAAGTGAACCGTACGAGAGAAGGGCAGGGGCTCTCCGAAATATTACACCTGTAAGAAACAAACTCCGGTCTTCAAGCTCGGCGTGGCTTTTTAAACACCTATTGGATCTACTTAGGGTTTTTTTTGTTTTTTTTTTTTGTACATTGAATGTCAACATATGGTTCTATGTAGAATGCATTATGTCATATCGAACATACTTTTTGTATACAACAAATAAAGAAGAGCTGTCGCTTGGAAACCTGTGTCTTCCCCCGTGATACTTATTTGCTACACTGTGTTACTTTCCCCTCCTCTGTAATGTTGTGTGTGTGTGTCTCTGTGTGTGTGTGTGTGAGTGAGTGAGTGTGTGAGTGAGAGTTTACAGAGCCTCAGACTGTCATGGTGTTGACAGTATCTCACATTAAGGGGACTTGTTAAACGCCAAGCCGTTATACCAGCAGAACTTATCAAAGCGTGAGCTAAAGCGTTCTGATGTATGCAGTCTCATATTTGCACTTTTTTTTTTTTTTAACAGGATAAATCCAGCGTATGTCTGAGATTACACCCTATTAACACCCTGTTCACTATTTCACACATCACTGTGGGAGCTGTGTCCATATACCCTGAGCATTTATGACGTCCCATAATGCACCACAACAAGGTGGTGTACGAGTCACTACATTAGAGCAGCGGTTCTAAAACATTTCGTAGCCAGCAACTTGTGAAATAAACTCCACAGACATACTCAGTATGGAGTTATTTTATGAACATAATCCAAATATAGGCTAACAGGCTCATTATTCAAATTTGTACAGTAAGATTCGGGCTATGTATTGGAGCCATAGAGCTTTTTTTGTTCCAGAAATGTCCACCCACAGGTCCAGATTGACATGGCTACTTGTTTTTGACTTATTAAAGTTTGGATTAAACCCATTCCACTGAAGTGACCAGTCAAGCAGGCTAACAACTGTAAGAACTCAATAATAAATGATTTCCACTGCTGGAAGACCATGTGGACTAAACAGTGAATAGTGTGTGCTTTTAGACATATCCTCTAACATAACTCACCAATATAACTTGACATTCGAGTCATGTTCGCAAACTGTCTCACAGATAGAATAAGTGAAGAAGATTTCTGTTTTATGTAAAATCGGTTTTGTGTTCCCGGACAGTCATAAAAGGGCATTTCACTCCACATCATACTGTGTATGGTTGTGTGTGTGAGCAGTAAAATTAGATTTGATTTGATCTGATTTGAGTTGTCTGCCTGTTCATGCAACTTATGTCGAGAACCACACTGGATATCAGATGTTATAGTAATGTTCACTAGATACGAGTCTTATAAATAGGTAATAGACACAGAGGCTGTATCGCATTTCTAAATCCTGAGATCTTTCTCGCTTGAGAATCCCTTTTTTCCAGCGTAACACAGAATAACATACAGCTATAGAAAAATATATTCTGTTAGATATCTTACTGCATCAGTTTTCACATGAGCACTGATTTATTTAAAAACAAACCTTGTAGGTTGTTTCAGAGTTTGAGAACTCGCCACGGTTCTTCTGCAGACTTCGGCTCTCACTTACTGCTGTCTATGCAGGTCCCAGACGACCTTAAAAGTTGCTTTCTTTAACATTGTACAAAAAATTTCTTGGTTCAGTTTTTCTGGAAAACATTTTTTGCTCTTTTCATTGACTGCACGAGACATAAATATCTAAAACAACATTTGCTAAAAAAAAAAACTGAGGTAGCCTAAGATTTTGCACAGTGCCATATTACTGTATACGATTTTTTTTTACATGTAGTTGGTCATTTGATTACTAGATGTACACGATAAAACACATTAAAATCAGATTAAAATCCTGGGCTGTAGTTAAGACTTTATGTTCTGTTGTCAATTTGTTGTCATTATTCGTATGTTAAGCTGTATGGTTCACCACATTTATAAATGGGAGAATGTAAAGGAATAAAGTTACATTTCTAGCTAGATGGCGTTGAATAACATTTCTGAAAATCCCGAAAGTCTGCTATGTAGTTAGCTAAATGTTATGCTAGCTAAGTCTTGTGCAAAGTCCACATTTTCCAAGCTATTTGACTCAAATTATAAATGCCAATGTGTTCATTTCTTTCTTACAGGACTTGCGACATGCCTACTGGCCTTTGCTGTATCCACAGACTGTAATTTTAATTGTCTAGTATTGTTTGCCAGGCATGATGGTGTAATATTTGTGATAATCATTTGATTCTCATAGAAAGCACATGCTACCTGCCAGTATCATTTACATCCAGTATTATTAAGATTATAAAGGTTAACTGCTTGTGACTGGAGTCACTATAAACACAAGGAAAACTGTTGAATGCTTCATTTCCTACTGAATGTTTAGTCCACTTATACTGGAACAATCAAATTGTCTCTCAGTCATTTGTTTACAATTTAGCAGATTTTCAAAACTTGCTGATAGTTAGAACATTAGAAATCAAGATTTTCTATACAAACTGATTGATAGAGGATAAGAAAAAAAATCTGGTAATCAAGACAAAACAGCTTTTATTCAAAGTGGTTTATTTATCGTTGTGTACCTCAGTATATCTCAGTGCTATAGGCCAAATCAAAACAATGTTGATTTACACTGTTTAATTAAAAAAAAAAAAAGGAGTGAATTTCTGAAAAAAAATAATGCACTCTGAATTTTTCGAAACAATGAACAGGAATTAGCCAGGAACAAGTTTTTTTTTTAAAAAATGAAATGCTCATAACACTGCTTACTCCATTAGCTACTTCCATGCCTGCATGGGACTGGAGTAAGTGTTAAAAAAAAATACAGCACTTTGTGGTTATTATTTTTTTGGTTATCAGGAAGCTCAGGCAGACATGCTTAAACTTTATGATTATGTACATGTGTGTATGATTATGTAATCTTTAAGTGTATAATATGCGCATTGTTATACGAGCATCACTTCTGTACGTATTGTAGGTTCCAATGCAAAATCTGGGATTTTTTTTTGAAGAAACTTGTTCATCAATTGACTCATAGTTTGAAGGCACGGGTTGAATCGTTTACAGAATCATTTTCAGTTTCTGGAATATTGCTCTGGTTTTGTTTCGTGTCATGTTTTGTTTTTTGTTTTTTTTCCTGTAAATATTTGAGAATGTATTTACATGTAACCTCTAACAGCAGAAGACTTCCACTGATGTGATGGCTGGTTAAACAGAAACATTGCAGGAAATACAGGACAGTGCATTGTATTATACAAACCATTAACAGCTCTAGCTCTGTGTGTTGTATGTATGCATTTTGTGATGTATTTTTACATTGTACCTAAGTCTAACTTCTTATGCAATAAGGCTAAACAACATTCAAGAAAAAAAAGAAAGACTGATGTCACACGTATGGCACCCAATTCATGGAGTTTCATAGTTACTAAACAATGTCTAACACCTACAGTAGGGTCGGAAAAGTTGCTTAATATAATCAGTAATCAACAACTAATACTAATACTGTGCAACAAAGTCATTGCTATTGGTTCTGTATTAGTTTCGAATAGCTGATTAAATATTTTTGGAAGCGTGCCAAGACTTTTGGTCCTTACTCCAGTCTACATACTAGGGCTTAATTTGGGAACATCCCCTACAAGGCCAAAGCGACATTCAGCCGTGTCATTTAACATTTAACCTCAGTGTTGGGCACGTTATACAAGACTACTGTTTGCAATCACAAAGGCTACAAGAGGCTATAAGAGGCTACAATCAGCTACGCGAGCACAAGCCGTCTTCAGCTTGATATGCAGGCCCTGCTGAGCTTCACCTTCTGCTACTGGAGAGCGTGTGAGTCTTAGTTTCCCCCCTCGCTGACTGTGCAGTTGCGGAGGCGGGTGCATGTGGCCACTCGGTTGCCCTCCCAATAGCCGGCATCCTGCCCGTCATGGCATCGGCATTTGGTGCAGGAATCCACCCACACTGCCTCGCCTCCGGGGATTATCTGCGTCCGAGAGTCATCCACATAGCAATTGGGACCTAAAAAAAATGACACACACACACACACAAAGTGACCATGGACTGGAAATTATTTTATCATGGCAATCATTATGACTAGGGCTATGATGATATAGCATGATATAGAAATCTGAAATGTTTCCTTTAAATAATAAATGCTAGAATCATTTAAAACAGAATGGCCCACTTTATAAATACCATAGCGGGTAAGAGGTAGAGGATACCACTACTAACACTCCTGTGATGATAAGCATTGTATTTATCACTGAGAATAATAGCTCTGATGAATTAGAATCTAGTGCCCCTATAATCAAGTTAAGAAGTATTGGCACCTTCTGTGAAAAATAACAAAACAGGAACAAGTTTATGCAGAGAATTTATGGAGGGAGGCACGGTGGTACAGCGGGTAGCGTTGTCGCCTCACAGCTCCAGGCTTGTTCTTGTGTTTGGGTTTCTGTCTGTGTTGAGTTCTGCACGTTCTCCCTGTGTCTGTACGGTATGCCAGTGTTTGTACGGTATGTAGTGTCCCATTCAGGGTCGAATAAAGTGGTTACTGAAGATGAAAGCCTGAATGAATGTATATAATGAAGAATATTGCACTAACAAGTAATATTACCACAATATGTTCAAGTAGTGTTTTCTGGGCCCCCATATTTAATGATTAATGGTATTAAAGGTATACTGCTTAGGCAATTTTTTTTAAATATCTTTTACTTAAACTGTGGCATCGATTAGTGCTGGGCCAGTGCCAGTATGTGGATTGGCTCCCGTAAATTCTAATGAGTGTGTATGATGCCCTGCTATGAACTAGCAGGATGAAGTGTTTACTGATGATGTATGGATGAATAAAGTAATTACTTGACTTGTGCAACAAGCCAAGCAACAAGTCACCATGGAGAAAACCAGAGGACTTGCAACACACAAGAGATTTAAACGCTTTTTGGTGTTAGCTCAATGTGATGGATGATGGAAGTTCAACAGGTCAAAGACAACAACAGCTTTTTTTTTAAAAAGCATAGCTTGTATTTGCTACACAATTTAGACAGAATATAATCATTTAATAATTATTTTGTGAGTAGTTTCTCTAATTGAGAGGCATATCTGTAATTTTTGTACAGTCATTTTTTCCCCCCCATTCCCATGAAGGGTGCCAATAATTCTAGAGTTTAAATTATGAATTAAGTTTTTCTTGAAATTCTAAAATGTCTCATAGGAGTAAATCAAGGTGATATTATAATCTTATATTATAACCCTGAAGACAAAGAGTGGTGAAACATGCTATAAGTAACTGTCTTTGACGTAATATTACTAGTAATTTTATGGTGCTACATGATACTGCCTTAATTCCTTCATATGCTACACCTTTAATCTTCATAATCATACGCTAAAAAAGAAAGAAGAGACGACTACAAGTAGTCTTCAGCTGGCGTGCAGGCCTTGACCATATTACTACCTCAGTAGCATGGTCTGCTGATTTAGCTCCCTAGAGGTTCTTTCCTTTTTGTCTGTTTGGATGAATGCCATGATCACCTGCTTCCAGCGTACACAGCTCACAGTGCACGCCTGGGTGAATTTCACAAGGAGCAATATTACAGTTCCTGACTGGAAACTGGCACACTCATGTTCCTGCATCATATCCGTTTTCTCGAGTTTCCGATTATGTGCAAGTATTACACCAGGGTTATTACATTTCAGAAGAGAAAAGAGGAATGCAGATAAAAGATGGCTATATCACTGCCTGGGTATTTTGACTTCGGAATAATAGGATTAGTAATACACTTTGATGACAGTGTTTGGAAAAGGGGCTTTCTCCCCCTAAATTGGGTTTATCTACAACTATTTAAAGCAGCTTACCATCTTTGCAGTCTGGGCAGCACTTCCCTTTCTGAAAGACCGGGTTCACACATGCAGGGGGGGCGCAGTCCGCTACCAGGCACCTGGCAATGCCGTCGTTGTCACAGGTGCACTGCTCACATTCTGATGGCTGTAAAATATACACATACGTTTGTCAGTGGAACCTAGTCTAGCCTAGTCTTGAAATGTAGTATGCAAAGCACATAACATCTAAAGCCACATTTATCATACAGAAAATCTTTTTTTTTTTTTTTTCCCTCAGTGTATAAACGAACCAAGGCAGCTGACAACTAGCTTCTATATGTAGAGCTCTTGTACTTTATCAAATGTAGAGGCATTACCATAAAGGCTTAACTTTTACGTTGCACATTTTTACACATTGTCACTAGCTGCTCTGCATCATTTTGAGCTTTTCTCACAGAATAGTTTATACAATATGTTCTTCTCCTCTAGGGCAAAGAAATCACAGGCCAGCACACCCACCTGCTGTTTAAACAGCGACAGCGTGCCACCTGCAGTTCAGATTAAATGGGTTGACAAAAAAAAAAAAAAAAACCCACATCAGCTGGGAAAAGCGCTCGACTACAAACCTGCTTTGATTACCCCCTCAGGTTTCTTCCATTCCCTATAATGATCATAATAACTATAATAACTGAATGAGGAAGATAACGAGGCATATCTAAGACTGATCTCTACTGTGTGCATCCTTGGCTGCAGTCCCCAGAGTTATTTGTTTTTTTTATTACTGAATGGAGGAGTGCTACTCTACCACCATTATACACGCAAGAAAGGGAGAACTTCTGAACTCCAATTGTAAAAGACTATGCAGGAACATTATAAAAACATCACATGCTGTCTCTGCACATCAGTGTTCTGACGTGCTTCCTGTAATGTCAGATCCAGTCCAGCATCTACATTCACAATTATTCACAATAATGTAAAGCTGCTTTAAGACATTATGTATTATGAGACACTACAACAGTATATGTATATGACTATAAAAGTGCCCCTACCTACAGGCAGATTTATAAAACACTAGATCAGGGTTCCTCATTTCCAGGCCTGGAGCGTTAGGGTCAGCATAGTTCAGTGATTTTCCTACTCAATGATGGCTGATTAAACGCAACACTAGCTAGGATCAGTAGGTGGTTTAAAGTGAGGACAGTATTCAAGACTAGAGTTTGGGAACCCTGGATTATATAGTAGGGCTGGCCCCGAATAGCATTTCACAGACTTCGAATATGCATTGGTCATTCAGAATTAACCGTAATTTTCATTATGTTCATTATCGTACAAACTGCTATTCAATAACTTAATGATAGCAGTAGCTAACAAATAATAAGCCAAGAGTCATCCGATGGTGCAATATTCACCCACTATCCACTTTCGTAGGTACACCTGTACACCTTCTAATTCATGCATCTATCTAATCAGCCAATCAAGTGGCAGATTACTTGGGCCAATGTATAAAATCTGACACAGGTCAAGAGCTTCAGTTGATGTTCTCATCATACATCAGAATGGAGAAAAAAAAACGTGATCTCAGTGACTGTGACCATGGCATGGTTGTTTGTGCAAAACGGGCTGGTTTGAGTCTTCCAGAAACTATTGATCTCCTGGGATTTTCCCACACACACACAAAAGTTTCTAGAATTGACACATAATGGTGCAAAAAACACCCAGTGAGCAGCAGGTCTGCAGGCAGAAACGGCATTGTGATAATAGAGAACAGCCAGGCTGGTTCGGTTAGGATTGGTTAGGCTACGGTAAGTCAAATAACCACTCTTTACAACTATGGTGAACAGAAAAGCATTTCAGAATGCACAACAGCCCGAAACTTAAGATGGATGGGCTACAAGAGCACAAGAATGCATTAGGATCCACTCCTATCAGCCAAGAACAGGAATCTGAGCCTACAGTGGACACGGGATCACCAAAACTGCACTGCTGAAGATTGAAAAACATCACCTGTTCTTTTTCCAATCTTCAACTGTGCCCACTCCAAGTGTAGTGGAGAAACCATTATTTCATTCCCTACATGGAGCACTTATATAAGAAGTAAGAAAGTAAAGATGAAGCTATAGATAATTAAGAAAGGAATACCAATGTAACAAATGAATGCTCAAGTATTGGCCCAATTGTTCGGGCCAGTCCTACTGTATACAGTTATAAGAAATAATTTCTTAGTCTGAGTTCCAGGTTATTATGCATATCAAATATTCTCATATCATCTAAGGATGTCTGTGGGCAAATCCCTTGTTACCCATTTCCTTTACACCAGATTCAGTCATACTCCACAGAGAGCATGTCCAGAGTCAGGTACTGTTTGGTGATTTCCCTGTTCAGGCACATCTAATTCAACTCAGTAAGGTACAGGATCACATTTGGGCTTTCATGCTCTCCATAAATAACCTAATAAACTACACTAATTATGACCTGAACTGCTAAAGTACTTTTAAAGAACTGATAAAGTGCATTTTTGCTGTACTGAATGTATAGGATATGAATAACCCCAGATCAGTGGACACCAATACTTCTCATTTTTACCAAGCAGAGTTCAGTATCAAACCAAATCTAATATTCACCTTGTCCAATGTCTTCTGAAAGTGATTAATTGGATCTGGTGCAGTACAATATGTCTCAGTATGTGCAAGAAGGTAAATCTTGAAGTGGAAGTGGAGTAGTGACCACTGATCTCACAATGTACAGCTGTTATTATGAGGAAATGAAGGAATATTTAGGCTTTAGGTCTCTACTCAGCCTTGACTTTGACCATCTTTCCATTATAATCAGAGGTACAGAGGGGGTTGTGAGGGGGTAGGCCTCTGGGAGCCATCAGAAAGACAGCCAGATTCTTTATGAGCCACATGATCTTAGTGATTGAGTATATCACTGAGATAAACTGCATGCAAGAAGATGCAAAGTGCAAACACGGAGGTTAAACTTTGGTATTAAGCATATATAAAACACTATACTTTACCTGCTTGGACAATCATTCCTGGATGAAGGCTCGATTTAAAAAAAAACAAAAAAACAAATCCAAAATCTATCAAAAGTGACCAATAAATAGGATTGCACTGTGGGGAAGTACCATTCAGAGACCTACAGTGGGACAACCGCATGGTGGCACCGAACTTTCCAAAAGAAATATTCATCTTTGCTGACAGTGCGCCCAGGTTCCTTGAAGCAGACTTGAACCAATTTTCTGGGTTACAGTGTTTAGGAACCAATTGTCTGAACTACAGTTGGCCTGGGAAACATCTGGAGAAGTGCAGAGAACATTTAACGCACATACAGATGATTCCAGAAGATAACAAACTTGGGCTTGAAAGCCAGTCCCAGTTGTCTAGCCTTAATAAGCAGTCAGGCTGTGAACACTAATTCAGAAAGAATGATAACTCTGGTGACTAATGCTGATGTCCATACCACATACTGCTGTGTGTAAAAATACCTACAGTATGTACAAATAAAAAATAGTATTTAAAAGGAAAGCACCCGAAAAGGAGAAATATAAAACAATCACAGTGGGCCACTTCTTACACACTGTTCATTTAAAAATATATGGCAACAAGAAGCTGAATTGATGCCATGCTGTTTTATTTATTTATTTTTGTATATTACCAATTGTATGCTTTTTACGTCTGTTGGTTTAATACTAAACACAGGTTCCCATCCCCGGTCCTAGAGTACCCCTGTTTCCTTGTTCCCAACACACATAATTCAACTAATCAGCTAATTACAGTCTTTCCTGAGTTGAAGTCATGTGTTGAAGCAGAGAAATCACTAAAATGTGCAGGACAGGGGGTACTCCAGGACCAGGGTTAAGAACCTGTGCCATTGAATATGGCGGGAAATACTACTTACTGGCATAATTCAGCTTTGGGATGTTCAGTGGGCAGCCTAAGAGTGTAAACAGCACAAGAAGTAGATTACTACTATAATAAACTGTATAATAAATTGTAACCTCTGCTTCAGTTAAGGGGCATGGCCACATGGGTGGCACCAGGTGGGAGCTGCCTCCCTTAAAATCAGCCTCGCCACCCTAACTGCCACCTCAACTCTGACCTCAGATCACAGCACTGAAAGATCTACTATGCCTACTGTAATAATGAATCATATCTAGCTCATGTGGTTTTAAATCATTGGAGCATTGTAGATATTTTGACCAAATCTCTTCAGTACACAACAAAGGTTACATCTAGCACCACAAAGGGGTTTTGGTTAGTTTCTCCGTGAGAACCTTTAATTGTTCTACGTATAACCCTGCAACAGGGAAACCCTTTTATATTTAATAGTGTATTAGGAAATATAGGGAAATATAAAAACAATGTCAGTACAGTAGGCTAATACATAATTAGGTTGTACCAGCCGTTAGTGTGCTTTTGTTCTTCATTTTTTCTCCTTCGGGAAACCCTTAAAGGTGCACTGGGTAAGATTTGTGGGGGAAAAAGATCTCCAATGGTTAACTGATTGGAGTTGAATAAGATTTGAATGATTTTTTTTTTTACTCACTGACCCTGTCCCCATTTCCACCCATGTACACAAAGCTCCACCGCCAAAACTTACGGTGGTTCAACTGGAGTTAGCATGCTAACTAGAGTTACCATTAGCAAGGGCGTCACTTTCAAGCACACTTGGACATTCAACTGTTTGAAAGCCAAGTTACACACCATTACAAATAAACATGCAAAATTCTCCTCATAATGATTTAAGAGGATGTGAAGGGGCGTTGGGGGCGTGTCTATAAAATGTCTGATAGGAGACCAATCCGAATACAAACAAACATTCCGGACCGTAAGGCACGTTTCCAAACTCGTTTTTTTTTTTTTTCAGCTACGTAATCCAATTGTTCTCAGACACTGGCTACTTTCACATGCACATCAAATTCTGTTTAAGGTCTATATTTGGGTTGCAGCCATATTCTGAATATGATGTTTATATGCGTACAGACAACGGAATATTCCTGTATACATGGTTGTTGTACGTATGCCGATCTACACGTGTGCTTTTCCTTTCCGCTCTTATTTCCCAGAAGTTTCAAGATGCTGCTGTTGGTTATAGAGTATGCTCAGTTATTAGTTTTATCACTACTTTTTCACATTCATTTAATTAGGACTCTAACCATCAAAAATGCCCAACAACACCGCCTCGAAATGGAAAGCGTTGGTTAAGCATTTGTTAAGCTACGCATCTGTTAGCACCCACAGTTCCTTGTGGACTGAGTATGTGCATATATTGAAATGTGTGGATTTTCTGAATAAGGTGTTTACCTGCAACAAATTTTCGACTGAAACAGGGATGCGAATCAGAATTTTGGGAATCAGAATATTGTCTTTATCTGAATCAGCCAATCAGATTGCAGCGTTTACATGACTCAATACTAATTAGAATATTGCCAAATTCCGATTAATATCAGATTATTGATGTGCATGTAAATGTAGCCAGTGGCTTAAACTATTTTTTTAAAATCATTTCTATATAATTGTCCACATTATGTGTACTAGTAAGAAATGCAAAGTATTGACTATTGCACCTTTAAGGCTTTATGCAGAAGCCATCAACAGAGGGGTTCAGTTTCAGACAAAGTTCCAATTAGAACCATTTTAGATGCCAGAACTAGTCCTTAAACTCTCCAAAGAACACCTTTTCCTACCAAACCATGCTGAAAAATGTGTTTACGACACATCCTTGCTCCTTTTGGCCCACTTTTTAGCAGGTTTGGGACGTTAGCATTCGGTTAAATCTGCCATCTGTTTAACACTTGATACTATTTAGTGTGGAAGTTTGCGCTTTGGACGCCGCCGGATTGAGACTTTGACTCAGTGTGCATTAGAGCAGTGATTCATTAGAGTCATTAAACTGAGAACACCAAAATGATTCGACTCTTTGATTCATTGATTCATTACTGCCTTCAGGTTTGGGATGGAGGTTGTTGGTAGAAAACTTGTAGAAAATCAAAGCCAGGAATAGTTTCAGCAAGGCATGCTTAGTTAAGAAGTGAGCTGAAGCAGGAGGAGGAGGTTTATGCTGCTGGAGGGATTGAATCTTTTTTGAATCAGTGTAAAAAGATTTGGTCGATCATAACGACTCTCTGCTGACTCTTTTTTGTTTCCATCCTCTTCGGTGCAGCACTGTGTGGATTGCAACGCTCACCTGGAAGTTCTGGCCGAGCTCGTACACCTCGCCGCGGTGTTCACAGCCGATCCTCTCGCAGCGCGGGCAGCAGTCGCTCGGGTAGCGGCTCACGTGGATGCAGGCGGCGGGCAGCGCGGTGCACTCTGTCCGCGCGCACAGCGCTCCCTCCGCCGTGCACTCACACTGCGTGCAGTGCTCCGAGTCCAGGAAGTACCACTCACCCACATAGTACACCGAGCCGTTAGCCTCACACGTGCCGTCCTGCCCTGCCACTGAGAAGCACCAGACGCCCTGCACGCACAGCAGAAACGCCCCGATTCCGAGCCACGCAGTCCGCTGCCTCAGCGCCGCCATGCCCACTGTTCTGCTCAGCACTAGGTGCAGTAGGTGGTTGTGCTTTGCTATCAGAAAGTTACACAAAGAAAGCGAGCTGTTACATTGTAGGCTGGTTTCACATGTGCGCTCTTGCTGGCCCTCTTACCGACCCGGAGTCAGACTTCTACGCCTCTCGGATTATGTTTCATTTCACACGTGACAGAGGAATAGAGGGATACTGAGGGGCTGTGGAGAGGCAGTGCAATCCTGCGCTCCTGCACGACGCCCCAGCAATATTCTATACATGCTCATATACTGTAGGTACATAGTTGCGCGCGCACATATGTGTGTGTGTGTGTGTGTGTGTTAAAAGTCATGGCTGTCTGCAGTCACTCAGAATATTCCACACCACTGCTTCTGTAAAGCAAGCAAAGTTCCTCAGCTCTGTAGATCAGCTCAGCTCTACTTTTTAAATGCAACTACTACCTGCTTTCTTTTGTACTTCAGAAATACAGGTCTTATTTATTGAATATCTGGCTCTATAATGCCTCCATGACACACAGCTCAGTGTGCACAAAGTTGCCAGAGAAACAAGAATGGACTAAAGTCCTTCATCATCTGTGCAAGCAAAGTGCCTCAACAACAACAACAACAATAATGATGATAATAATAATAATAATAATAATAATGTTCATTGTTGCATTGTGGAACGTGGAACTAAGGAAAAACATTTAACTTCATTACGTCACATGTATGTAGTATGTATGTGACAAATAAAGAACCTTGAACCTAACAACAACAACAATAATAATAATAACAACAATAATATTAATTGCTGTCTATATCAGTATCATTATTGGTATCTGTGTGTGTGTGTGTGTGTGTGTGTGAGGTTTCCCAGCTCAAGAGCACCTGTACCTACATTATGTGTGAGTGAAGGAATCAGTAAACTGTGCCCATTAATATTAACTATTATTAATAACTAAATATTAATTATAATAATAATAATTATTAGCACATTAATATTCCCTGTCACATGCAATGAGATTGATTGATTGATTAATGTAACAATTTGTTTGAGTTTTCTTTCTTTAAATGCGTTTTCTTTATCTTTTATTGGATTATTGTCTTTCCTGATGAAAAAAATACCATTAAAAGTCAGTTGTTTCCTGATGGTTTATGGCTTGTGATGGTGTTTTGTGTTTTTCAGTCTGGGTTGCACACTGTAGTGGCTTTTACACGTATAATGGGGCTTAAGCACATAGGGAAACTAAATATGGATATATGATGGAATTTTAGGTCATTTAAAAATATAAAATATAAAACCTCCTGGATATTCTGAGATTAAATCCGAATATTAAAAAAAAACAAAAAAAAAAACGATCTGTATGTGCTGTGGGCTCTTTTCCATGTAATTTCACTGTTTCTCGTTTGTAACTGTAATCTCGCGATAGTTTGTTCCTAGCAACGCACTGTTTACATCGATACAGGAAGCGGCGAGGGAATTAGGTAAGAATCAATCTAACTAAAGCACGTATTTAAGAGTGTTGCTACAAACAGTGGAAAAAGAGTTTTAGCCAGGTATTTTAATATTTTTTCATGCTTATGTGCTGTCTGGTTATATAAATAACTTACTGTAACTGTTGTTATTAGCCTTGTATGTTTCCAAACTCATTGTTTTCTGAGCAGCTTAGCTTTACTGACTGATTTTCATGCAGTGCTTATTGTATATTATACTACAGAGGGCACATAATGGTGTTAAATGAATGATGTCAGTGGCTTGATGGAGCCTGTCCAGCAGCAGCAGTGTGTCTGGAGCCTGATAAAGGAGTGTGTGCCAGACTCCGAGCTTCCTGAGATAAGGGCTATACTTGGGGATGCACTCATAGACATGTACACAGAAATCCACTCTGAGGTAAACCAGACTGTAACTTCCACTGAGTCACCAGGTATAATGATACACAACAAACAAACAACAACAAAACACTTCATCTGCTTTCAAAAAAGAATGCCTAACTGTGTTCGCATGTGACCGACTGCATTTTTTTCCCCCAAAAAATTTTTTTGAAGAAGGGATTGTCTGTAAATGTGGCACGCATGAGTTAGTAGGCCTGTGTAGATGTTTGCCTTGGCATGGCTTGGAGTCAGTGAACTCAGCCAAACTAAACCTACAACTTTTCCTGTATTGAAAAAGAAGCTGTTCCTTTTCTGTCCTATTTGCAGGTTTCTGTCAGGTTTGCAGCTTAGACACATATCTAGTGAGGCTGTCAGCTTCATATTTACTCATCGCTTCATCAAACCTTAAAGCTGTAGCAAAAGCAGAAGTTTTTAGCAGCAAGCCCAAAAGTGCCGGACTTGAACGTTAAAAGTCATAGCTGTCTGCAGTTACTCAAAGAATATTCCACACTACTGCTTGTGTAAAGATAGAGAAGTTTTGTGTGTGTGTGTGTGTGTGTGTGTGTGTGTGTGTTCACGATGTCAGTAAAACCAGCTCATGTGAAGATGCTTCACATGTCAGTGTAAGGTAATTTAGAGCTCCCAGAGGTGCACTGTCACACATGGCCTAAATGTGTGGAATGCCTTCATGTACATTACATGTATTCATTTGGCAGACTAGTGACTTACAAGTGAGGCAGAATCCAAGCATAAATTTGAGTAGTTGTTGTTTAAGGGCTTTGCTTACGAATCCAAGAGCACTGGGTAGCAGTGGGTTTTAAAATCACAATCTTCCAAGCATGAGTATAGATCCCGCAAACTTTATTTCTGACTTGCTTGTGTTTAAGCCAAGGATAAGCAAGTCAAGAAAGCTAAACATATGTATCTGCTCAAGTGCCTTATTTTATAATACTGTAAATAGTTAACAGTTTCTTTCAGTTGGTACTTAATAGTAATTGTTTTGCGGTTTATTTATCACTGAGTCACAAATTTAAGACTGAATGTGTAGAGATGTGAGCTTAGAAAAGAGCTAATCAAGGACTTTAATGCTCCAGTGTCATCCTGTTGTTAAGATTATTTAGACATAAAATAGCACCTTCTATGATGTTGTTTGTAGGATATTTAAACTTGGAGCAAAGTAGACAGCTGATAAAAAGGTTACCTCCTTCAGAAGGTTTCCAACACAGTTGAATCTTGTATTATGAAGAAAAGTAGTAAGGTATAAACTTAGTAAGGTTTTGGGTCACCACAAGCCAACAGAACAGCTTTAGTGTGCCTTGGAATGGATTCTCAGGAACTGTACTGGAGGGATGAGCACCGTTTTTGCAAAAGATATTCCCTTGGTTAGTGTTTTGATGATGGTGATGGAGAGCACTGCCTAACACATCGATCCCGAATCTCGCACGGGTGGTCTGCTGGGTCGAGATATGGTGACTGTGAATGCCATAGCATGTGATTTACATCGTTTTCATACTAATCAAACCATTCGGTGAGTCCTGGTGCCCTGTGGATGGGAACAGTCATCCTGTAAGAGACCACTCCCATC
Organism: Pangasius sanitwongsei; assembly: GCA_037576675.1. Taxonomy (NCBI): domain Eukaryota; kingdom Metazoa; phylum Chordata; class Actinopteri; order Siluriformes; family Pangasiidae; genus Pangasius; species Pangasius sanitwongsei. The sequence goes on along the minus strand of CM075006.1, from coordinate 21,205,233 downwards.
AGGATTGAGATGTTTCATTAAAATGCAGTACAATAACTTTGTATCGATTTGCATGCCAGCAAAATGCCCCCCACAGCATTTTTTCATGCATGTGGACCTCATTCAGCTTTTTGCTCTCTTGATAATTGTGAGTGTTTAATTACTGTGAGTCAGAAAGGAATGTGTAAGTGACAGAACACATGGCGTATACCGAGACTGTTGTGTACATTTCAGCGGACACGGGGTTCTGTGCCTGAGGTTTGGACATTTGGCTCTTGGATTCAGAAAGCTTCCTGACGTAGCTTTCCTTAAATCGGTTTATCTTTGTAGTTCAAGTAGACTAAGCGCAAGACAAGCGGCGAGGCCTGACTCTAGATCTAGCTCAGCTCTACTTTTTAAATGCAACTACTACCTACTTTCTTTTGTACTTCATAAATAAATGTCTTGTTTATTGAATATCTGGCTCTATAATGACTTGCATGACTCACAGTATGTAGCTCAGTGTGCACAGAGTTTCCAGAGAAACAAGACAATCCTTCATTGTCTGTGCAAGCAAAATGCCTCCTATAATAATAATAATAATAATAATAATAATAATAATAATAATAATTGCTGTCTTTATTAGGATCAGTGTTGGTATTGGTATTTGTGTGTGTGTACACGCACTGAATGTTGTGTTTTCCCATGTTGGCTCACTACAGGTGCAGATGTGGGAGCAGATGTGGCATGAGGTGCATGATGGAAAATCCCAGATGCCCCATTCCTCTCTTGCTGACCCTCCAGCTGTTAAAGAGCTGCTGCGTTCTGAGCTCCAGCTGCTGCTGCTCAGTCTGAGACAGCAAGCCGTTACACTGGGCAGGTGAGGAGAAATTCCACTCTGAACCATTACAACTAAAATAAAATAAAATGCCAAACACAGCGAAGGAAAGGCTCTCCACAACAACGATTAGCAGCACAGCTGAAGCTCTGTGATGCTAAAAAAAAAAAAAACAGTACAAGGAGCACAGGAGCACTTGTTGCTGTGTGATTGCTGATGCAGATTTCTGTCTCTGAGTGCCTGTGTGTGTATGCCTGTGCTCATTCATTTATTATGACCTTTGTTCCTCATAGTTATTATGGATATATGGATGTTATTGTGTATCATTTCCAGTGCTACTGCACCAACAGTAGGCACCAAGGAGTTAAACTACGAAGCAAACTGCAAATTATACAGTCATGTCGAAGAAGTCAAAGAAGGCTTTCTTGAAATAAATAAATAATAATTAAGTCATTTTTCTTCAGGTTCTCTGGTTTCCTCATACCACCAAAAGGCCTGTTTGTGGTACAAGGTGTGGTTCAATGGCTACAAGGTGTGAATGTGTGTATGATTAACATGCAGGGTTTATTCCCAACTTGTGCCCAGTTTTCCCAGGATAGGCTCTGGACCCACTGCTAATCTGACAGGATAAAAGCGTTACTGAAGATGAATAAATGAATGAATGAATGAATAGTTTATATTGGATGGTGGCACCCTTGAGAATAGAACAGCTTCACACACTTTATGTTGTCTTACATGTTGCTCCCTGATCCTGATATGTCATTCCTCTGTGTACATGGGTATGGCTGGGATGACACTAACCCTTTAACAGGTGGCTCAACCACACGGTTACACACTATTATCATTGCAATTCCAATATATATAGTGTTCATAAATTCATCTCTAACTACACCTTGGAAATCGGTATGATTTCCAGACAAGCACCTTCATTAAGTTGCCGAGCTAAAATGCCAAAAGTTAGCGAAAACACAAAAGGCATATCACAGTCATGCTCCTGTATTTATCTATGAGTTGTTGTTAAAACGTAGGCAAGCACACAAACTGAGTGGCTATGAACGTTTGTGAGTTTTTTTTTTTTTTACTAAAATATGTAGAATAACGTTTCCAGCTATGTGTATAGGATATGTAGTGTATTTTAATTAGTTGTATTTGTCTGTTTTCTATAGAAGGTGATAGTCATGGTATCATCCTGCCTAGTGTGTGTGGGAGACTAAATACCTACAAATATTAGATTATTTTTTTCATATCTAAACATTTGGAAAAGTTTACCATCAAAATTCATTACATGTGTAGTTGCAAAAGTAAAACCAGATTACTGGTCCGTTGTGCTCAATAGGCGCTTCCGCTGTTAAACAGGGAACTCAACCGGGCAGTACACATCCATAACTGATAAAGGGTAAATCTGGGAAAGAAAAAAAAATCTGTTGAATGTTAGATTGTAAGAACTAATATATATAAATAATTCTTTTGCACAAGCATTTCATTGAGTGCCTGTTAAAAGGTTAAAAATGTATTTGACTTAACCCGATTGGTCTGCATTAACAAGACTGATTCTTGTCTACTTGAGGTCTGACCTCAATGAACAGTCATGCATGAAATTTCAATCGTCGAGTGCATGGCAGGAGATGTAAAGGACTGAAACAGGAACTAAAACATCCTGCAGTTTAACAAAGAATCCATTTAAATGGGTGTCTGAGATAACAGAGGGAGAAGAAACCGGCGAAATTCAAGTCCTTTCATGTGAATGAATCAGTCTTTGCACTAATCCAGGCTTCATTTCTATTCTCAGCTCTCAGTTGGCCTTTAGATTCACTTTCCTCCCAAATAAATGTGCTGATAAATGTGCTGAGACTACACTGGTCTCTGAGGTGTGGGTAAGGATCAGGACCCCAATTTGTCAAATGTGGACAAAGCTCCAAAAGAGCGAACGCTGGGTTTTAAATCATTTATTTGTTGGAGCCAGTAGAAACCGGAACGGAGCGGAGACAAAATTTAACCCAGTCTTTAGGCAACTTCACGCATAAAGGAACCTCAGCTATGCTGCTGCTAATTGTTTTACAAAGCATTTCTTTAGCATTGTTCACTCCTTGTTTACTTTTTTTTTTAAATTTATTGCATTTTATGATAACATTTCAATTTGTTGCCTGGTTACACCCAGTATAGAGGATGCCATGTGGCAAAATAGCAGGCTTTTGGGTGGCCTCGCTTTTCAGTGCAACAATGCATCCGGATGACCGTTTAACTCTTTCTAAAAGAAGTTATTTACAGGTACTACTAGAACAGAAGGAGTGATCGTATCCAAGTAGTGGAAGGATGGTGGAAAGAATGCTGTGTCTGCCAAAGCACTTCCTTCTAAATAGTGGTTTTATGTGTTAGTCCTATAGAATTTTTTTTTTAGACATTGATGTCAAACTTCACTTGACTTTGGATGCATTGTAGTTACAAACTGACGGTTAAGATTAGAGGCCTGGTTTCCCAGACGTTGCTAAAGCCTAATCATGGATTAAAAGGCTTTTTCAATGCCGAATACCAACCGCCTGTAATTTGGTCCACCCACGGCTTAATCTGCATCCGGAAAAGTGTTCATTAAATCTTTGTTTGGTGCGCTAGACCTCATTGTTGGGAGCAGGTGCACAGCAAACAGTGAGGCACTTAATCAGAGAGAACACTTCGGATGTTTACAAATAGTTTTAAAGCATAATTTGTGAAATAATTCGCCCCAGTTGACACTAGCAGATGCCGACCATATGATGGCCTCACTGTTTTTCAGTACTGTTTGTTTTGTTTGTCATGCCTGCTCTCTCTCTCTCTCTCTCTCTCTCTCTCTCGCCTCTCTCTCTTTGCTTGTATAATTAAGTCTCACACTGTAAGTCAAGTGCTTTCAGATGGGGTGTGGATCTGTGCCCACTGGTTTGCTCCAGGCTTGTGTTTTTATTTTTCCCAGCACATAACAGGAAACCTTTGACTCAGTGCCACTTTAGTGGGGGCGGGCTCACCTTTTAAAACGAGCCTGATTTACAGGAGTCGACTGACAGCAGTTTTTTTCCCCTCTTTCTCCCCCTGGGTTTCACCAGCTTCCCTCCCCTCTTGTGTGGTCAGCCTCCACTTATTGTGTGTGTGATTTGTTATGGGTGAAGGCAGTGGAGCCGCACCTGTCCCTTTACACTGAATGCGCATTGATCGCCTTAACGTGGCCGTGTGAACTGCAAACGCCGTAGGCCCTCAAAGCTCTCTAAATCTCCACAGGAAAGCAGAATAGCAAGTGCAGCAAGCCTGGAAGCCTGCAAAAGCTGTGTGTACGCCGTATTTTATTTCGTAACGGAGGCAATATTTTCAGCCTAAAGGAAGCAAATGAGTCCTTATTTAATGCAGATGCACAGCTTTCATGAACAGGGCAAAAAAAAAGCATTTACTATTTAATGTCTGTGCCATCTTTTTTTTTTTTTTTTTTTTTAAACGACATTAGGAATCCTCTCACTGAGAGCAGCTCTGTTCTACTCTCCAATCTACGCTTGTGATCCGTGCACAATGTAGCCTCTGTTCTCATCCTCGTCCTTCACCACAAACACACACACTAAGAGAGATGAGGATGCTGGTTATCATGCTTGTGGCCTCTTTCTGTAAAATAGTGTAAAATATACTGTACATTATATCCACCTTAAGATCCAATTTAAAAAAGGTCAGCACACTTCAGTCTCTTTCTTTACTGAAGGCCAGTTCTATATAATATATAAGTCTAATAACCCTCCATAAACATTTATTAGGGACAGATTTTTTGGCATAAGGTTGTGTTATGACCTTTTCTGTGCTGACCTACTGAGATCATTGTTATGATTGACTTTGTAATGGATTCGATGGAGTTCCGAATGTCCGAGTCACATAATGGTGATGGTGTAATATATCGAACATCACATTCTTATTTAGTGTCAGAGCGTATACATACAAAACGATGTTGTTTCAAAAGTCAGTAGTTTTCATAAATAATATATTAATGATGTATGTGTAAGGCGCATAGTCTCTGTCATTATGGTGTCATTGGTTATTATCAAAATCTTATAAAAATGCAAAGTGAGAAATCATAAAAAATACACTATATGGCCAAACGTATGTGGATATCCCCCCTGATTACTGAGTTCAGGTTATTGACTTTTAGCCACATCTATGCATAAAATCAAGCACATAGCCATGCAGTCTCCATAGACAAACATTGGCAGCAGAATGGATCGTACTGAAGAGCTCAGTGACTTTAAACATGGCATTGTCATAGGATGCCGCCTTTGCTATTAATCAGTTTTTTCTGCCCTGCTAGATCTTCCCCGGTCTACTGTAAGTGCAATTATTGTGAAATGTAAAATGCGTTTAGGAGCAACAACATCTCAGCCACGAAGCAATAGACCACACAAACACAGGCTGAGAGTTCGTCCGCCTTTTTTTCGAGCTGAGAGCATTCCGAAAATACGACATCATTTCCAGTAAGGGAACGTAGTGAGCATCGATGCTCCCTGGTTTTTGCTGTCCACTGTGGGATTTTTGAGGGCGCTAACGTTCCAGTGCACTGGAAGGATTTTGCGATTGGGACAGCCCTTAAAATGGCCGACTCAGACCAGTGCCCTGTGTCATATCATAAGTACAGTGAGCTACAACTCAGTAGTCATGACTTTTTAAAATATGTCCGAATGTCATAACACAACGTTATCCTGACAAAAGTCTATGTAACTTAACAAAATTGACAAAAGTATTATTTGACAGCTGTCAGCTATTGGAATAAACTGTCATTGTTATTTAGGGAAGTGTGTATCAGTAGTCATAAAGGGCTTACGTTTCCTCCGAGGCAGTGTAAACACACTCAGTTGACAGTGGGTTCTGTGACTAAGTCTCTTAATGAGAAGGTATTGGAGTGCCTCACACATGTCCAAACACACGGCCTTCTGCTTTCTGATCATCACACACGCATGCACATCCACACTCGTCTTTTAGTCCAGCAGAGTTTATTTCATGGCTGTGGAATTGGCTAGGGATAAAAGATGTGCTCCTGCTGCCCAGTTCTGAATCCCTCTACTTAGTCTCTGTGTCTCTGTTTCTGACTGGAACACAGACAAGAAGAAAAAAAAAAAAGGAAAAGGAAAGGGTCCTCTTTATTTTTTTCTTCCCGTGTGTGAGTCAGCTCAGCATGGGTAGTTAAAGATTGCAGCGCAGAGCCTCAGAAAACAGGGCACATTAAAGGAAGAGGCAGAGTGTTCAGCATTTAGGAGACATGCACAAACTGCAGATTCACAGAATGTGCTAAACATTATGGATGCCAGCCTTCTAGGTGACGCTAACAGCCCAGCTTGGTGTGTATGTCAAAATATGCCTGTGGTCATCTACTCGGTGTAAGACATTCCTTTTATAAACCATGTAGGTAACACTTTATAGGTCTTCATAAATCTTACAAAGCAGGGATTCCATAAATCGTTTCTATAGTGACCGGATTGGCAAGAAACATGCTGGCATTTAACAAAGTAAAAGTATAATTATTGATATGGTGAAGCTTTCTGTAAGGAGATGTTTAACATTTATAGAAGGAGTCTCCAGTGTGAGTGCTTTGTAACAGTAAGCTTTCGGACACAGGAGAGCTTCAGGACAGAGCAGGCTGGTAAGGAAATGACGGCTTCTAGCGGTTATATTTTAAGTAATAACAGGAACTAACTTGTTTTGCAGCTATTGTAATCTTTGGCAAATTGCTGTGATATAAAAGGAATAAACCACAGAAGATGTTGAAAAACAACCATGGTGGTAACAACCCTCTGCTTGGCTTTGATTATTTTCCTATAACTGCACACCCCGTCATGTTTTATTCCTTACATACCGCCCATATTTCAGTGGAATGGTTTTCATGTTTCGTCTCAAAAGTTAATGCTTATTTATTTATAGTTCATCTGCATTTATGACACTATAACTTCATAAGAAGCCCATGTCAGCTAGAAGAATAGAAATGGATAGAACATTTCTCAAAGCTTCATTAATGTATTGTTAGTAATACAGATGAGCGAAATTATTTTAAAAAAAAAAAAAAAAAAAAAAGGTTATAATAAATTATTGGTAAAGATGTCGCACTGCATAAAACATGCTGGAAGTGCATATTATTGCACACACAAATGAACCTTTCTCCACTGTTGAAACATGAATGATGGTTACACTGATTGTTATTATTATTATTATTATTATTATTATTATTATTATTTTATTTCTGTTACTGTGTGTGTTCTTTTCAGTTTCAATTCGGTTTTATTTGTATAGCGCCTTTAACAATGGACATTGTCACAAAGCAGCTTTACAGAAATATATAAATCTACTTGTGTATTATACATTATATATTCTTTTGCTCTTGTACACTAGTTCCTTGTGAAGATCCTTGTCCTCTGTGTGTGTTGCAGAGATGGAGATGAAGTCATGTCCCGGTACAGTCCCAGGGTGGTGAGTTATGCGCTTGGCACAGAGAGACAACGAAGTCCAGACAGCATCGAGTGTGCAACGTCAACTAGCAGGCCTGAGTCCAGCAGGTCAGTGTCGCACAAGCATTATACAACTACCAATCCACTACCAAGAACTGCAATCATCTCATTTCATCTCATCTCAAAAATTGATACCATTTTCCAAAATATGTTTTACAACCATGATTACATCATTTGTCATGGATTGGAACACTGAATATTTAAGTCAGTTATCTGCACTTTGTGAAACTATGCAAAGTGTGTTTCAGAATCATGTGCTTCTTTGCATCTGACCTTGACTTAATCAGAAAATGCAGGTCTCCAGTGACCCAGTAAAGTAAAAGCGCCTAGCAGCAAAGCACGAAAAGAGTGTGAAAAGTGTGTCAAAGGTCACAGCATCTCGGGCACAGACTCATGCAGGGTGAATCCAAACTCGTACAGTCCAATATCACAAGTTTAATAGTTTAGTTAAAAAGAAATAACTTTAAAATCAATGAAAATAATCAAGTGTAATAAAAAAATGAAGCAAACGGCATGTAAACAGGAGTTTCAGTTGCTGAATACAGCTTTTGCTAGACCTTTGGACTATACTATGTTCAACTATGTATGTGTTTTAGTAGCAGCTGAATTATTGAATTTATATTTTAGGGTCAGTAATAAGCAGATCTTATGTATTATGTATTATTTTATCAGGTCAGGCTCAAGGCACTCGTCTCTCTCCAGCATTGAAGATGAAATTGAAGCTCTGCGCCACAAACTGAACATCACCCATATAAACGAAGTTGTGTCCCATCTAAAGTGAGTAAAAATGAAATAAAAATATTTCAACAGGTTGCAGAAATACAGGCATTGAGTTATGCATTTCTTTATTCAGAGATTCAGTTCTTCAATCACAATTCCATACATTTTAAATACTGTTGAAATACTAATTGCCTTGTTTGAGTGACCAACGATTAAAAAAAGTTGCTATTTGACAGATGTAAGCCCATGTTCAACTGATATCCTTGCCTTTCTGCATGTTGATTAATCAAGGGACTGCATGCTTCATTTAGCTCCATTATTTAGCTTTTATTATTTAGCTATTATTGCATCTAGCGGTCAAAAAATGGGAACTAGCAGCAAGTGCAAATAAATAAAAAAGATTTTCTCTGCCTCATGCTTGGGGAGGAGCAGCAGACAGGACAGTTAAGGACAAGGTTAAAATAGTCTGTGGCTACCATGGTCTTGTTTCTATAGCAAATAACGAGAATGAAATCAAATTAATTTCTGCAAACAAAAGCAAAGTGTAAGTGCAGACAGTCTATGTACAGAAGCATTTCTACTGTAAGATATATTGCAAAGATTGGGAGAGGGAAAGGGGGATTATGGAGGGGATAATGTCTGTACATTAGAAATGCGTGCGCACCACGGTGAACATGCTTCCCACTCAAAGGCTGAGAAAATTCCTGTTTCTTTTTTTTTTTTTCGACATGAGCTGCTAGACTGTGTGGTGGATGACTGCATATTGTTGTTTTTCAATTTGCTATTTCAGGATAACTTCGCTAGACATTAGCTTCTGGCGTAAGTCAAGTGCGAGCCTCATTTCCCTGTTTCTCCCCAGAAACCATGGCAGATGCAAACCTTTACATTTTGCATTATAGATTGCACAGTTCTCTGTAACATCGTTGTAATGTACAGTGTATGATTCTACTGCGTGTAATCCATCTATGGCTCATCAGAGAAAAAAGCTAGGATTTAGTTTACAACCACATCCTTGTCGTCCAAGTCCAGGCTCACAGTGGTTGTGTTATAAAGCCTAATAGCAGTCGATTGGAGTGACTTATAGCTTCTTATTTTTTTAGAGCGCAAGCAGACGTGGCACAAAAGTTCACCTAGTGCTATAATGCTATACTCTGGGAAGCAATATTACAATAAAACCACGACTGTTTATAAAACTCCTTAACCATGCATTAAATCATGTGATATATGATTTTAAAAACCTTAAGCCAGATTTCTATTTAGAAACACAGAACACATCTCTTGGTGTGGCCTCCCACTTTATTCTATTTTGATCCAGTGAGGTAAATGTTGTGGAATGAACGTTCTTCTACGGAGATTTCTTCAGCTGCTCTCCTGGTCTGTGAACACAGAGCGGACGTGTGTGCAGATGTGCTATTTAAAGACTAAGCACTCCCCCGGTTTCTCCCTCTCCTCTGTTTCCCCTTCAGTGGCACTCCCTGTCTAGACTCGCAACCCTCTAACACAGCTTCTACAGTTATCCTTTAAGACATCAGACAGCCCAACTGGACTTTTTACTTTGGACGTTAAGAGAGGTCTTGTTAGCAATGAGTAATAATTAGCAATTATCACCCTTTTCATAAGAAGCATGGATGATGCCTGGTTGACATCAACAGGAAAAAAAACTGCCATGCATTTAACTTTAGCAAATAATATCGTGCACTATTTTGTAAGCGAAGGGAGACGGTTGGGTATTGTAGAGTGGAGAGGAAGTGGGCCAGTTCAGTCCACCAGAACAGAAACCCCCTTTGTTAGCAAATGAATAGCAGAATCAGGCATATGTAAGATTCCTGAGTCCTAAAAAAAAAAAAAAAGGAAGCAAATTAAAAGCCGACAGTGTTTGTGTAACAGGGAAAGAGTAGCCCCTTCTTTCACTTCGTTCCTGCTTCTTTTTTTTTTAAAAAAAAAAGCCTTTGAGCTTTGCAGTGAGGTGTTCAAATAGTCTAAACTAGACATAAATTTAATGTGTCTCAGAGTAAAGGAAAATTGGAGTAAAGAATGTACAATAACGAGACAGAAGCATTAGAGAAAGTGATAAAGCAAACAAGAGGTTTCAGCTCAGTGACTGTGAAAATACTGTATGTTAATCCTTTAATCATGTTCCTGTCACTCTTAACATATAATAAAGTTTTAATTTTTATCCCTGTATAATCCAAGTAAAATCATTTTTTTTGTAATGAATGTGATTGTTTCTGATTGTTTGCTTGTATTGAATGACAGATCGGTTCTTACTGAGGAGTGTGAAGTTCTGAAAAATGATGTTCTGTTGCTGCAGGTAAGATTCCCCTTTGTTACCTATTACTCATGTGAATTATTTTTTTTTTTAAACGTCCATATTGATGAAAAATGGAATAATGGAGCAATGCTCGACCATCGGTCAGTCTTCGTTAGACCTGGAGCTTTATTTTAGGTTGGAAGACCTTATCTTGGGTTGATGCCACTGCAGCTGAAGACATATGGTTTCATTAATGTGGATACCTGAGTAAAGGTCAGCGCTCTGTTATATCAGCTCTGACTACAGAAGCTCGTTGTGTTAGTGTAAGATGAGCTCAGGCTAGCTTCAAATCCCCATAAGAAAGGTTTAAATCCAAGTCAGACTGTAGTTTTCGATACTGAAGAGTGCAGCATCGCACACTGTATACCATGAAATTTTAATGGACAGGCTTGAAAAGATGGTCAGGTTTGCCTGGTTTAGCTCTAACTTGACAGACTGTTACCAGTTTGTGAGCATTAAAGAAGAGTCATCAGAGCCGAAAAATGCAGTATGGTGTCCCACAAGCTTCTGTTCTAGGCTCTTTATCATTCATCTTTTATATATAGCCTCTTGGATACATAATTCACGAACATAATCTGGATTATTGCACGTCGGTGCTGATGATACACACTTATGCCAATGAGTTTGACCAGAACAACAAAGCTACACAAAATGAGAGACCATGTTAAAGACATTAAAGCTCAGATGTAAAGAAATTTCATTCTCCTAAGCTCTCCTAAGAAATGCTGACACTGGATATTAAAACTTCAGCCCTAGAGCTTGATGGCTGTTATTTGAAAGCATTGTAGTATGGTGTCCCGCAAGGTTCCGTTCTAGTGTCTTTATTATTCATTTTATACTTTTATACATAGCCCATTGGATACATAATTAACAGATATATTGTTGGCTTTCACTTCTATGATGATGATACAGACTTATGAGTTTGGCCAGATTCAATAACAAGCGAAACAAAATGGAAGAATGTGGGAGCTGTAATAAAACGCTGAAACTTTTTTATTACAGCTAGACGTCCCCTAGAGCTTGATGGCTATTCTTTAAAGGCAAGAGAGCATTAGTGTAATCCTAAACTTGTCTATCATGTCTTTTAAATATGACGTCTAACATCTCTAAAACTACATATTAACAAGAGAGGTGATATGATTTTAGAGAGATCTCTATCACTAGAGAGACATAGCCAAAATAAGACATACTCCAATGCAGTACTTGTATTTTTAACCTCTATTTCAGCATGCTGCAAGCCGACGGCCCTGCTGCCACTTCAGAATTGCCACATCATTACCAGGAACATATCTGGGGCTATCCAGTGAGGCACTGTACTTTATGCCTTGGCCATCATCCATTTACTGAACAAGATCAAAAACATTTTGCCAGTTCAAAGTGTCTGGGCTAACACACATGAAATAATCCTCATATCAGTGTAACATAACTATCCAAAGGGGCTAAAAATGATTATGGAACATTTTGACGTATATAACGCAGCCGGAGGATGGGACAAATAACAAAGAGCTTAAAATTTGTAGGAAGATCTGAAGAAAACTTATTTTTGGGAGTACAGCTGAAGAAGGATGTAGGAGTTTAAAAAGAAAAAGTCGGAGTCATATTATCCCATCGCAGCACTGTTGAATTCCCAAATCCGATCAGTCCTAAGGTGTTTACTATTTTTTTTATATAACAACGGCTCTGAAAGTAGAACTGGCTGAAATTATTCTTCTTGTTGTCTTGTTGGGAAATAAATGATGTAATTGTTGTTATGGTGACGTTTTCTGTAAGGAAATGTTTATTTAACATTTGTAGAATATGAGGGTGTCGGCGCTTTGGCAGTAAGTAGGTTTTCCGCCATGGGAAAGTCTTCAGTACAGAGAGAGAAAGATGAAGGAGGTTATGAGGGAAAGATGAGGGAACAGCTGTTTACTGCTATAATGTAAGTGACAACCGGAACTAACTTGTCTCGCAGACATTCCATGATATTAAACGTAACATTATGGCATAAGTGTCATTGATTAATAAATGAAAAATTGCAATCATTGGAAATTGTTGTAGTATATGAGAAATGAAACACTGTGAATCATGAAAATCATGAAAAGTTATAGGAAAATACTGCACTTCGGGGTGTCATCACACCATCCTGTCATGGATTATTATGTTATCTTATAACAAAACGCCCTGTACTGTTTGATTTCTTCTACTTATGATGTTTACAGCCCGGAATGGTTGAAGAGGTGTAACCCATCCCAGGCAGCTCTTACGTCACCCCTAAACTCCACTGACATTCCAAACACTGCAAAAAAAAAAGAGCTTTTCATGATTTATGATAATTTTCATTGATAATTGTAGTACCTAGTTCATTCATAAGTGTACCTTACCAGCCTGTCTGTCTGTCTGTTTCTTTCGTCTCTCTTATAAACACACATTTCCTCCACTTTGTGTTGGCACAGCACTGAACGCAGTTCCAGATGTGGCACTTCTTACTGCTCGCACATGGGAAAACCATCTATCCACACATTCCCAGACATACATACTGTACTACCAGCATAGCACTCAGTGTCTCCATCCTCACTACTATATGATATAAAAGAACAGCTTTCAATGAGGTCCACTCACTCTTACTGAGCTGTTTGGAAAGTATTTACATTTACTGTAAGATCACTGTCAGATCAACACCCAGACTGAAACTCCTATTCTAAAAAGTGCACACTTATTTTATAACATTTTCCTCTTTGCCTTTCCGAGGTTGTGTTTCAGCAGGCTTTTCTGCACACTGGGCACACTGACACGTCCATCTGCTCCAGATTCACTGTAGGGGGGAAAATTAGCACACACTTAGCACAAACATCATAACAGCTGTGTCCTGCCCACTAGGATGCTTAGCTGTTGGATCCATGTATCAGAGCACACAAAGAGGGTTTGATGGGCCTCACAGTGCTCCTTCACCGCCAGCTAGATATCACATGCGCTAATGAGGGAGCATGTCCTGTGTCAGCTAAAGCAGTGTTGTAATAGGGCTCCTTGAAGTCCAATCACTTAGTAGTTTTTGGTTGACCAAGAATTTGTGGGGTTCAGGCTTACTCGTACATTCGATTTTGCAACGTGATGTTCCATTGATTGGTTTCTGGAAGGATATTAACATAGGACTGCACAGTTTGTTATGCATTCATATGCTTCTGTGGCAGTGTAGCTTCACCTGTGTGTGTGTGTGTGTGTGTGTGTTTCAGGAGAGTGTGGAGTTGGAATATCTGAAGCAGAGCGGCTTCATGGAGCCCACTCTAACAGGTCAGTAGGCAGCTGAATCTATAATCACACCCCACATATTTTGAATGGATTTCAATAGCCAGTTTATCCTGGGTCAGGGTCTTGGTGATCCATCTTGGGGACACTGAGTGTGAGGCACACTGGATGAGATGCCAGTCCATACACACATATCTGTGCATTCATTCACATCTAGGGCAATTTAGAGTAGCCCATCCATGTACAGGCATGTTTTTGGGAGGTGAAAGGAAACCAGAGAACCCTGAGGAAACCCACAGTGCTACAGGGAGAACATTAAATCATATATGCTCATTTGGCTGATGCATTTATCCAAAGCAACTTACAGTTGAGACAGGATTACAAGAGTTGAGGGTTATGGATCTTGCTCAAGATCCCAACAGTGGCAACTTGATGGTGCTGGGATTTGAACTCACAGCTAAAAATCAGCTACTAATGCCATTATGTGGATTGGCTACTCTTAATTGTTCCTAGGTGTGAATGAGTGTGCCAGGATAGGCTCTGGAGCAAGCATGACCTTGATCAGGTTAAAGTGGTTACTCAAGATGAATGAATGAATGAATGAATGATATATTTAGCTGCTCATTTTGTCTGTAATTTCGCTTTCACTTAGACTCACAACCGACATAAAAGCACAATAAAATGACATTGCAAGGTCAGGTATCATTAGGAATTTAATCATGGATGAAGTTGATCAGAAGGAGGCTTTGATAGACCAAATTTATACATTATTTTTTTCCCCTCCAAAATATTAATATAGAAAGAGAAAGAAAAGAAATAAGGACTTGAAACCCAGCTGCAGAATTAGATGCTCTGATTGAGGTCTTGGTCATCAACCATTGATTGTGTAAAAATAATAATAATAATAATAATAATAAGAGTAAAAATTATGGATTTATTCAAGATAATGTACATTTACTGACATAATTATTTCTGAACTGTCACATGGGAGATTTGTGCGAGACCGCTTTGAAGTACATTTTAAACCAAGTTCTTAACCATATCCAGATGTGCAAGCACAAGCTGCTGAATTGGGTTTCATCACCATCTAGTGGTTTAGTGATGAATTTATATCCCGTTTTACTGTTGTTTCACCCTCTGAATGGATCAGTGGCCTGCACAGCACAAACATCTATACTTGATTTGAGTGAAAAACACCTGAAATTAAGCATCGAAACCAGGGGACGAACAATCTTAGCCCTTGAGCTCAGTTAGTGTGTCCTGCCTCAGCACCTAATCTTTACCCCCTTTAACACAGTGACATTTTTCAGTGCCGTTTAGCTGCTTCAACCTGCTAATTATAAGAGTATATGCTGGCTCTAAATATTTGCTTTATTATAAGAGCACTAAAACAGAAATATACTTTTTAAGTGATGTTTTTATTCATAATGGGAATGGAGAGGTTTTTGGTTTAAAGAGACGTCCAGTATTCCTGAGATTGCAGGGCTTTTATGTCACTTTTCTGATGCTTATTTCTCCACAGAGCTGAAAAGGGAACGGCGACTTATCCAGCAAGACTTGGAATCCCTGAATTTGATGAATGACTCTACATGCACAGATAAGCTGAAGCCTGATGTTTCTCAGATTCCCAGCAGGTCTGATTGAAAATCCTGCCCCATAACTGATTATTATTTAAATTATTTTATGTTTTTATTATAAAACCAATTTATCCCTATTTCTGTCTGGATTTAGATACTGACAAAGTCAGTATTTCCACTAATCACTACTAATCATCTTTTTTCAGGGAAATGAAGCTGACTGGTTTGGCAAATGACTCTGAAAAGAAGAAGTCAGTCTCACCAGCCTCACCTAAAACAGATTTTCTTCACCCAAAGCCTCCTCCAGCTGTAGCACTACATGACAACAGACCCGCTCTCCTGGGCAAGACCAGGCACAGAATGTCTCTTAAGGTTACACAGCTTCCAGGGTCAACCCCAAATCCTCCACAGGAAGTGGATTTGGAGAACTCTCATATCCACCCAGTGCCGCAAATTAGCTCTGCTTCTTCAGCCACTGTACAGAGTTCTCCAAGTGAGTCGAAAATTGCATTTGTAGGATCTGCCGCCTGTAGACGTAAAGACAGGGCAGTGGCTGGGAGTTTCAGAGCTGCCCCGACACCACTGATACCTGCCCCGCCTGCAGGGCAGAGAGCCAGCAGCAGGGGGCAGCGGGTGGGCAGACGCCTGGCGCTCCATCAGACAGGAAACCTGCTCAGTGCCACCTGAACGCACCAGCTCCATAATTCTCCGAGATTAAATTGCTTGATCTGGCACCTGAGTAGACGTATTATTTACATTATAAACTTTATAGCAGAGGTTTCATAATACACACCGCATGTTTACACATTTATTTCATACATGCAATGCAATTACACAGCTCAGTTATTCCAGAAAAGGCACACAGACAGTTGATCTTTAAAATAAACTTTATTTTACCATTTGAAATTGAACCATTTAAGATACACAGCTGATGCGACTAAGACAAAGTTTGATGCAGTTTGGCCCTAAGATTCCAAAGACATGGTTAGATATGTTCGATAGAAAGTTCTGAGCTCATTTTCATTGCGCTTTACTCTCCCTCCCTGCCCTCACAGTCATTTCACCAGGACGTGACAGTAGTGAACAATACAGTAGTGGACACAGACCTTCTTTTTTTTTTTTTTTCTGCAGAACCTTTGAGTAGACGAGAATGGGTGGGGTTGTAATATATGTTGTTATTAAACGTCATAAAAACGATCATGCAAAGTGCTGGAACAGCATGAAAATGCAAGATGATGCATTCTGTTCCCAAATAAAAGGTCTCTTTACGACAGCAAGCATGTGGATAAAAAAAATAAAATAAATCACAGGTTTAGTTATTCTATACTGTCATTGTCCAAATAAGATATTGTGCATTAATACTTGGCAAACCCACAAAAAACAATAAATTCAGCTATATTTATAGTGGAAATGAATAACACACAGATGAGCAGCTCAGATACTCAAACCAGGAGTACAACATGTCACGGTGTGTTACAATGTCTCTATTGGGAGATTTTGCAGGAACTATGCAACTTTAGGGCTTGTGACATTTCAATTAAATCAGCAGCAAAAAAAACAACTGGATGATGTTATGTATTAAAATGACTAATCATTTCACAGCTGCAGGTTAGTAGGAGTCAATCATCCACTTTTAAGCATCAGTGGACCCTTTGGAAGTTTACAGAAACAGCTCAGTTCCCTAATAATTCATTTCTCACTAATTAACACGTTCAACTACTACACGGTTTGTTGAATCCAATCTAGCATACACATTTTACTTCAGGTTTAAACATGCCTCCTACAAAAAAAAAAGTGGATATGTAATGTGTAGGGGGCGGGGAAAACCCAACAGATGTCACTGTGGCTGAATTATGGCAAAAAAAATTGAGTTTTGGCTATATTTGTAATATTTGAAAGATATCCAACGTGCGCTTCCTCACACGACGAACGGCATGTTTTGATCAAGCGGAAAGTTACTTATGCACAATAGCTAAATGGATATAAGCCTAATCAGTTCAGTTTGTAATCAGATACCGGCTGTCAACTTACCCTGCACTGCAGTGAGAATGAAATCTTTAACTGCGTTTTTTTTCTCCCCATCTTCACTTTTGGGGGTAACTGGATTTGAAAATGTTAGGAAAATATTTTTCGATTCAAGAAGTCTGTAGTTTTCATGACTGTACACGGTAAGGGTCTGAATATATAATTATATACATATATATGGTAGACATTTATATACTATATAAGAACAACACCATGTAGGTAGACAGTAGTCCAACCTATATATAGTAGACAAAATTTCATCATGTGAAGGGTTTTCCCAGATGGCCCCACACACTTAGTGTCCTTGTGTCCCCTGTCAGAGTCAGCTGTTGATTTATGGTAGGCTACCATCTCGCCAAACAATAGCTATTATTAATATTAGCTAGCTGCTGATTAGACTATGTTCACTTTTCAAATTCGTCTCTTTTGTATCGGTACTCCTGTGCTGTCCCGAAGTACACACTCAAAGTTTTCTCCGCTGTTACATGTTCAAATGAAGTCTAATAAGAACTCTTCTATCAAACACTTCTGTCAAAAGAGTTTGGAGGAGTACACCTTCTGTTGGAGCAGGGTGTGTATAGAGTCATATTTTCATGCTTTAGGGAAAGCGGTTCGGGCAGAATTTATCACACTGTGGCGGAGGAATAACCCTTTAAACCTGCTTTTGTACTGTGCATTCATTGTAAAAAGAGGTGAATATTCTTTCTTAGTTGAGCACTGTGAAAATCATTCGTCTGTGCTTCAAGTTTCAGTCCAGAGTGTTAGTTTGGCAACATTTTTGATATCAGCTGGTTTTAAGGAGCTTGAGATAAAATAAACAGTGTCACTTCATATAGATAGGAAAAAAAAAAAAAAGATACAACTTTAAGATAACACAGTTTTAGTACTATAAAAATAAAACAAAAGCAACTCTCTTTAAAAAGGTAAACTCTTTCTGTTAAATGATCACGTGGCTAGCTACATACAGGTTTAAAATGACATCAACACCGATATTATTCTGTACTATGCAAAGACTCACTAGTGAAAGATTTTCACTACACATAATGCTGAGTACACAGAAACACCAGCTAATAAAAAGAAAACCAAACCAAAAAGGTCCCCGATCTGATAAAATCATTAAAAAAAAAAAACAAAAAAAACCTGCACATACACACCTGTCCAGTTATTTAATTATTATTTTTGACATCACTGTAAAATAAAACAGTACAGGAGCAGGGTGTGTTTGCAATTAGACCAAGTCTCATCATCGCTAGCACAGACACGGATGAGCTGAATTCTACACACTAACACCATATTCATTTCAGACGAAGAGGTCAGAACACCAAATGAAATGCTAAAACACAGTTTGTGGGCTACGATTCACCGTATGAACATGTCCTTCATGCATCAACACTGTGCATTCGTGTTACACGATATAAGAAATGATTACTGGCACGGGAAAGCTTGCACATGCTAATATACTTTTTCATATCATGATAATTGTTAAACAGTTTAGTCACTGCCAGTTGCCAGACGTCTCTCTCCTATCGCACAACAGCTACAGGTCAAGAGAAGGCTAGTCTCAGCCTCAGATGCCCTGCAGGCTTACTGGGCCCCACAATCCTGTACACCGGTTTCCAACGGGAAACACAGTGACACAAGATTTTCCAAAAAAACAAAAAAACAAATACAGTCACAGACATGTCTTTTAAGATAGTACAGAATTTTTGAAACATAGCGAGTAAACATAGTTGACATCATTGCAATGCCTTTTCCTGGGGGCAGTGACAAAAAAAACGTACCTGACTGTTCCTATCATTGGGATATTGCGATTTTTGAGTCTTGATGATGCTACAGCCATCTGTGGCCGGAAGTCCAAGAGAGCAAAACTGACCGTGTGCTCAGGGTGGGAGGGATAACATTACTCTCTCCTCTGTCACAGAGCGACACTAACTTGTATATGGAGGAGCTAGCACTGTTCTCCAAGATGTGGCGGTAGAGCTGCAGTCTCACAGGGAACACGTGTTAGTGGTGTGAGAGAGAGAAAACTGGCTAGTGGGTTGGGAATTGGAAATGTCCAAGCTGAGACAAAATCGGGTAAAGAAAAAAAAAAAAAAAAAACCCTGAAAGCTAAAAGACAGTCTTAGAAGAGTGTCAGATGTCTACAAGAGGATGTTAATCTCCTTTGTAATAAATAGACCTCAGACATAACGAGCATGTGGAAGTGCAGGTCAAACAGCGGATTTTCTATAAATGGCTTGATTCTTCGTATGGAAAACACACAGGTTATTTGCGAATACTGGGCCAGGGCACGTGCAGGCTTCTAAACTTTGCGATGACAACATTTTGATGACTACAAGATATGGATTATTGCAGTATATCATGGAAATGACTATGGATTCCTGCTTAACCATGACGGCTAATGTGCGCAGCATGTATGACGCTGCTGTGCTCTTTTCATTGTAAAGTCAAGTAATGTCAAATCATTGCACTGTCCAGGTTTAAGCTTGTGCTTATTATTTCTGTAAATGGCTTGCATCAAGGATTTGCACTGCGCTGTGCCCAGCTGAGCGTCCGATACCTCCCACCTCCCACTACTTCCTTTTTTTTTTTTTTCTTTTTTTTTTTTTCTTTCCTCTTTCCTATTGCTGTTTGGTAGTACCTTTTTCTACACTGACTGGGGGATAGTCATATGACTTTCATCAAGAGGATATTAAACAAAAAGGGAATACTACAAACAGAATAAAATGGCAAACATGGCACCGTGATGTACTGTTAAGAGATTAAGAAAGAAGAAAATACAACCCCGGAGTTTCATCTATTGCCTCATGAAATGCACACTGCCTTCCTCTGGCACTGTCTGGCAACATCCCTAACATAGACAAGCGTCCAACATCCGGCTGAGAATGTGGGTCACTGTGACAATAAAAGACAGGTCTTGGTGACTTTGTGTGACTGGAATGACTATAAAATGACAATTCCAGTGAACCGCTCAGGACGCCAAAAAAACACTACGACGTCTCTTTCGGAAAATGAAACACAAAAAAAATCAATTCACGGGTGAGGAATGGTAAACATTACAAAGTTAGTACACACGATCCTCTAGCGTCTTTACCAAATAAACGCACGATGATTTAGTACCATACTATACAATGACGAAATGTCAGTAACGCTCTATTCTATGCATTACACACACTACGCGGTTCAGTGAGTTCAGTAATGATGACTGATCTCTTTTCCTAAATCAGAAGTTCATCTCCAGTATTAACTCTCTGTCTCCACCTCACTGCACTTCTCGTTCTTCTTCATCAGTGTGGTGACAACAGATTTTAAAAAGATGATACTAAACACACGTATAAAAAAAAAAAAAATACACACACACACACACACACACATACAGTCCAGCAATGCCCCCAGAATGTAGGAGGTTTGTGCATATCATACCATTTTCTCTTTTTTTTTTTTTTTTTTGGAGGCAGCATGCCTCTACCCCCATGGCAATCCTTGTGTGTGTGCACACACTACAGTACTGAGTCTATGGCAACATCCCTCCTGCCATCTCTCAAGTGATCCGTTCGCTCACCATATAGCATATTTTATGTTCAAAATGGAAGACTAGTCAGAGCCAAAGAGTCGTCTCTTGAGTTAAAAATGTTAGCATGATCACAAGCTGTTGGAAAAAAGGTTTAGGGAAAAAAAAGAAAAAAAAAGAAAAAAGGAAAATTGCGCACAACCCTGAGAATGGGTTTGGGAACTTAACGTGCTTAGATCGAGGGAGTTTCCTTCAGTAGCTGTTCTAAAAGCTGAAGGCAAAATATCCTTTGTGCTTCGTCTTGTGCATCTGTTTACCCGAGTAAAAATAGAACCACTGGTGCAAAGCTACAGACAGGGGGGCAAAAAAACAGAAATCCCAAAAGAAAGATTTCATGTGGCTGAGATACGATTATAGATGGTATGTTCACTATAGTCAAAGAACATTTGGTCTTCAGCTTTTAACCCGACCAGCACTGTCACCGCTGTACGCACAACATGCCGAAACCTACAGCTGCAGCAACAGTAGTCACATTTCCAGATACATTTTACATGGAAGGAGAAAGAAACCAATATATCCCACGCTGCACTATATATACACATGGTAGGGATGCATAAAAGACTTCCTGTGTATGCATATGAACACATTTTTGTACTTACAAAAACAGCATTATTAAATTAAAAAGGAAAAAAAAAAAAAAAGAGGGGTTGGGATGAGAACCGATTCTCTCTAGAGGTTAGGAGTAATAAAGCCCTTACAATATGTAAAGGTTCAGCGGGTGTGGCCTCGCGTCTATACACTGGGTGTCGGGTTGAGTGTGGAACCGTTGCTGCCCTTTATGGTGAGCCCGATCTCTTCCTTCTTCTCTTTCTCCTGATCTTTCTCTTTCTCCTCATCTTTAAGAGAACGCACCTCCACGGACTCAGGTCCGGCCATCGCGTAGCGGCCCTTGCGGTGCTCTTGCAGCGCCGGACCCCAGCTAGGATGTGGCTTCATCGAGTTCTTCAACCGCTGCAGCAAAGCGGAGAGATCGAAATTAGATTAAGAATTAAAAGACAGACGTATCTCCCCCCCCCCATGGTATATGCTTTATCGTGCTTTCAAGGCAGTTAGAATTCTTCCGAAAAAGCTGAGTAAGCCAAAATACTGGAGCAATTTTAAATGAACGGCATGCTGATGTAGATAAGTGAAAGAAGGCTTGCTCATTTTAAAGGAACATTCTAGATTAACTGCATTCATGTGACTCTTTCATCCAAAGCATATAGCTCAGGGTTCTAGCCCTTTCCGTGTAGAAATATTTCTTTCCCCAAGACTTTGTTTTTACAGAGTTTTCTTTCCAAACTTTCGATGCTTTTCGAAATTGATTTCTTAAAATGTGATTAAATGCATTAAGGAGGCTGAATTAGTGCAGATGATATGAGAATAGCTAAAGACAACAGCTTTTTAACCTTAGTGTCTCAAGTCTACTTGGACAACAGACAAACAGCTTTTCTGAAGTTCCATACTTTTCCAGGTCTGCCCTTTTCAGACTTTCCAGATCTGCACAGGAACTCTATGTATGTGAGCCGCTGAGGGTTTCTCTCTTGCACTCACAACCTTCTGGTTACTAGCACAGTCGTGTCGTGCTAGCGGTGGAGTCGTGGTGGATCTGGAGCGAATCCCGGGAACACTGGGCACCAGGCGCGAAGACACTCTGAATGGGACCATTCCAGACCATTGCAGGGCATCATGCACGCACATTCACAATTCAAATCACACCTAGGGGCAATTTTAGCATAGCCAATCTACCAACTGGCTTGTTTTTAGAAGCTGGGAGGAAGCTGGAGGACCCGAGGTACTCGTCCTCGTTTAAACGAGCACTTCATTTGAACAAAACGCTGGCTCGACGCGTTACATCTCACCTCCAAAATCGTGGTTCCATCAGACATGGCAATCTTGAAAAGGGCGTAGATGGGAATACAGATCACCGAGGACAGGGCCATGCAGAAGCCGATGACCAGAGACCAGTCTGGGTACACGTAGTCATTGTAAGTGATGGGTTTGTACTGGATCACCGTGAAGATCAGGATGAACTGCACACACACACACAGAGGAGGACAGTGTGTTAATGCTAACTGAGAACTGAGTTTCACTACAAAGCTAATATGCAATTTTACTTAGTTGAAACAATACATTATATACAGAAAAACACAAATTCTTATTTTTACCTCCTTCCTATATACTACAAAATCCCATTTACTTCCTTACTGCGTGGTGACTACCAATCTGGCAAAGGCTCACACTTACCGAGATAATAAGCGGAGAGATGAACCTCCAGCAGATCCTGAAGAACACCGGTGGAGGGAAGCCCAGCATCATCTCCACGTCCTTAAAGTAGTTCCTGTGGCCTGCAAGAGGAAAACACACTGAACCCTACAGCCCTATCCACACACCAACAGATAAACATCAGTAAAAGCAGGAAGTGGAGGTGCCTGACTTACCATAAACATACATGATGCAGATGCACATGATGCAGGAGATGATGACTAGTGAGAAGCTGGCAGCGTAGTTATCCATCAGCAGCAGCCAGTATATTCCTGCCTGCGACCACAAGAGGGCAACAGAACATGACGCACTGCATGGGTCACTGATTTTTTTTATTCTCAGGTGTACGCTCAACTCACCCGTGTGGTCAGTGGCACTCCCAGGAGAAACCCGAGGACGGCCACTCCAAGCGTGATGAAGGTTTTGTTTCGGATGATCCAGTCCGTGCCGATCTCGTCCACTATGGCTGTCACCAACGTCTCCAAAAGACAGAACTGTCCAAACACACACACACACACACACACACACATACACACTAAAGCAAGGGAATACTGCACTCTTCAAACATTCTGTGCTGAAGCCTGGACTGTCTGACAGGCTCAAAATAATCCTCGACTTTATTATTTCCATTTTTCACATGTTGTTAAATGTATGTAAAGTGCAGCGCTGTTGAATTCTTGATTCTGATTGTTCAGAAGGTATTGCTTAATTTTAAGGCTTTTTTTTTTTTTTTTAGTAACAATAGCACAAACAGGGACATCCATGGTGAAAATAAACATTACCAGTCTAATTTCCATTTTGATTGCAATTTTTTAGATTATTTATTTATATTTTTTTTTATTTTAGGCTGAATTTCCGAGACAATAAAGACAGACTGGGTTTACCTGTGTACCAAGACCCAGCAGGATGAGCATGAAGAAGAAAAGCAGCGACCAGAGAGGCGAGATGGGCAGCAGCGTCAGGGCTTCTGGGTAGGCGACGAAGGCCAGGCCTGGACCGTGGTCAGCCACTTCGGACACGTCCACGCCCAGGTGCTGCGCCATGAATCCCAGGATGGAGAAGATGACAAAGCCGGCGTACACACTTGTTGCACAGTTCGTCACGCTGATAATGATGCTGTCTCTGTTCAGCAAAATCAAAATAAACTGTCAGAAACCCAGCTAAGGTTGTCACAGGACTCAATGCTCCTGCTATAACTGGGACTTAGTGTGAATTCTGCCAGTTCTGAAAATTCACACTCCAACCCAAGCTCTAGGCATAAAGCTTTTATAGGGCTTTTTATTCATGGTGTAGCCATTGATTTCGTCTGATTAAAACGGTTCTTCTTGTTGGCCATGTTTTGATGTTTTCACAGACTGTAAATCTCCTTAAGCTGCATTTCATAATGTACAATAATATAAAACATACCCTATAATCATTATTTATATACTTTTTTTTTTTACTGTGGTCAGTTTGGTGAGATAAACATTTCCGATTAAATTATGAATAATCATTTCTAAAACTTGCTGTGCTAAAGTAAAATTGGGAACCAGGCAATATTCAATATTATACAAGACATCCAATTCATCAAATATGTAAAGAGAATAATTTCACTGTGCTGTATTTGTGTATGTGACAAGGCTTTTTTTTCCCCCCAAATAGTCAACCCAGCCTGCCATTTTACTTATTCACAAGCAGAATGGTATAAAAATGTCATGTAAACTCTTCAAGACAGTCAGAGTGAATCATGTCCAGTACCTGAAACAGTTGTTGTGAAATTTGTTATAGGAAGCCATGGTGATGAGCCCACCCCAGGCACAGCCCAGAGAGTAGAAAATCTGAGAAGCAGCATCACCCCACACCTACAGGACACACACACACACACACACACACACACACTGTATTATACTGGTGCTAATTAATAACATTTTTTCAGCACACAACCCACTTCTTATTGTTAAACTTCCTTCCATGTCAGTGGTATGCTGACCTTGGCATCCAGGATTTTCTGCCACTGTGGAGTGAGGTAGTATTGAATTCCACTGATGGCACCATCTAACGTGATGCCTCGAATGAAGAGAATGGTCAGCACTACGTAGGGGAAGGTCGCTGTGAAGTACACCACCTGAGAAACATCCAATACAGCAAACTTAGCGCAAAGCATTTTTTTTTCCTCAATAAGTTCTTCTATTCTGTAGATCAGGGATCATCAACTCTCATAAAGACGCAGCAAAGAATTTCAGTGGATGAAACTGAGTACAAAAAAAATTAAAAAAAATAACACAACCAAAAAAATTAAAATTTAAAATGACTAAATTACCTCTAGTTTTCTATACATGAACCAGAAGATCCTCTGTCACAGCTTACAGGACTAGAGACCATAGGTCAGTTTACATAGATTTACACAGATTTTTCATTTATTTACCCTCTCTGGTCTCTGATAAGTGAACTGACATGAAGGCTCATTTAAAGAAACAAAAACAAAAAACAACATAATACACAAAGCATATGCGTTTATTCTCCCTGCACTAAATTCAAGACAGATGTGTCTCATCTGTTCAGAGTCCATGGTACTAGCCAAAATTGGTAATGTGAAGAGTCACTATGATACAAAACCAACCACTTTGAACTGTCTATATTGGTCTATATAGACGTAAACTCATCAGTAATGGTTAAGCATTACTTGTTAAGAGGTACTTGTTATCACCATTCTGTCATGGTAATTGCTAACTGAGGCTCTCGTAAGCAAGGAGTGTTATGTAACGGGACCTTTACAAATTTTGTCCCCTTTAACAATGTGAACAATGGCAAAAGTGCTGCATGGAAAAATATCACGTATTGTGTTGAGTGTTTTGAGTGAAAAAAGAATTCTATGCACAAAAAAAAAAAAAAAAATCACACTCAGTCATTTAGAATTTCTCCACTGTATGTAGTTTGTGAACAGATGGAGGACAGTCTGGCTCACCTTGCCAGAGGACTTCACCCCACGGATGAGGCAGAGGAACACCACCACCCAGGAGATAGCCAGGCAGCCCAGGATGGGGAGGCGCACTTCACCAAAGTTCCCTATGCCGTCTGAGATGTTCAGTACATAGTTCCTGAGAGGACAAGCCAAACGAGTAATGAGTGAAAAACGAATACATATTTTAACCCTCGTGTCTGTTTATGTTATTTTCTACCAACACAATTATAAGATTTTAAAATATTCAGCTTTCTCTCAATTATTGGCAATATCAGCAACATTTATAGGAGCAGACACGTAAATCCTTCAGATGCTCGGGGATCCTCCTAGAGGCAAAGTAACTAATATAGAGAATGAAGTCTTATAAAGCAATAGAGATATAATTATTAAGAATAATTTCCTGAAGAGAAACAGCCAGTTTCATGCAAAGTTTCATCTGGAAGTAGGGTAGTATTTAAAAATGTCACTTTGAACATAAGGCTTCTGAAAAACAGCATACAAAGTCAACTGTTCCTTATCCTATTACAAAAGCAAAAAAAAAAAAAAAAAAATTAAAATTAAAATTGGAAATAGAGGCAGTATACTGACTGAGAGGATTTTCTCTCTCCTGCTTATTCCTTTGCTGTAGGTTTTCGTTTACTGAGGAAACACTATGTCACTCTGAACCATGTGTTTAGTAAGGACTTTGCGCACAGACAAAAACAATCCAATATTTCAAGACCGCTGCCCAATCCAAACAACTCTGCCCTCACAACCAGTGGTCTGGGGAAGAGAACAGCAGCAACAGAAACGCCTTTCATGGTAGAGTAACAAACACAACCCGAGGAGCTAGGCACAAACCATCCAGAGGATGATTCAACACAGCGCACACACCTCGCTGTCAAAGCTTCCATTCTCCACACGCTGACAGTGGAAGTATGTATACAGAAGGACTACACACACACACACACACACACACACACACGTACATTCACGTGTGCATGCACGCGCATGCACAGGCATACACAAAAAACATTAACGCTCTGCTGTTGCCAGCCACATGTTTAATTCTTTGAGCTGAAGGCAGGCCTGGTGACTCAAAAAAAAAAAAACTCCAACAATCATATCTATGAGCTCCAAATCCAAAACTTGCAGTGCATTTCCACAGCAGAAGAAAACTGCAGAGACAGTAATTTCATACGCTAATGAAAAAAGGCAGTTTATCATAATAATTATATCAGTTCATTCATTTTTAAGCACACTGCAAGTTTAACTGTTACAAGCAGGACTGTCTCTGAACTTTCTGGGGCCCTAAGTGACATCTCACAGAGATAAAATGAGCCTCATCTTCTCTTCACTCGACTGATTTCTGTCCACGCTAACGTCAGTAGGGAAATCATCGCCGATTACGGGAATCTTATGAGCTCAATTGGGTAAGTTTCATTTAAATATTTGGAAATTTTGTCCACTGTTTCAATGATGTGATGGCGCAGGAACATCAAAGACATTTTTTGACTGCCGGTATCTGATTACAAACTGAATTGATTGTGCTTCTGCCCATTTTTGCACTGCCACCTAGCTATCTGACATCCACTGTGTGAGGAAATCACACTTGGCTAACAAGGTTTTAAGTCATCCTTTAGGCAGGCTGACTGTTTTTTTACTGCTTGCTCCTTCTGCAACATGAACTTTGCAGATAGAAAGCCAAGGCAAGGTTATAAAGTACCCTAAATTTAAAAAAAATCTCCTTGTTTTGGGAAAATATATTCATATATTTCTCAAAGTAAAGAGTATATTACCGTTTTTTTTTCTTTCTCATTATATTTGGCTGTTTTCAAGAATTCAGCCATGGTGATATCAAAAGAGTTTTTGCCTCACAATTGTAAGATATTATAATTGAGGATGTTCGGTATGCTTGGATTGGATAAGATGTGCTAATTTAGAGAATACTGGCCAATCTAAAGCCTGCATTGTATTGAATTGAACAGTACTGAGTATTTATGTATTTATGTACCTTAGTACACACTAAAACGTACATTAGATTTTTTTTACCTTAGCAGATCTTTCGCCCAAAGAATCTACGTATTTATTTCATACATCATTTTATCAGAAGATGAACCTGGTATAAACTGAGAACTGAGAGTGGATCAGGTGGAGCTACATGGTCTCACGTGAGGCTCAGTCATTATATAAGAACTTACAATGAATACAGTAAGTAGTGAGTCTAGCTTTTACATCTACTGGCAAATAGATGTAGAGAAGCATGTGTGGGTGCAGCCATAGTGGCCCATAACACAAAATTAATTAAACAGAATACAGTTGTTCTAATACATTATATATATATATATATATATATATGACCAAGCCCAAACTGAATAAGGTATAAGGTAAATCCTATAAGGTTTAAAGAAGACAAACTCATTGGTGCCATGCTAACCTCCAGTATTCCTCACTGGGACTTGTCCTCTTGTTGCGGCTGATCACCTCAGTGAGGCCTGACACTACATTAGCGGTGACGTTGGCAAAGGTGGCATTTGCCCGCGGTGTGCCCACTACACCACTGCAGTCTGGGGTGTTCCAGGGGTTGTCGCAGTATGTCCATGGCAGCAGATTGGTCATGGACATGAAAAAGTAGTAGATTGCAATACAGATCACCACATTGTAATAGATGCCAATGTAAGTGGAGACCACCATCATTCCATAGCCAACACCTGAGGGGGAAAAAAAAAAAAGTGCAAGGGCAGTATATTATATAATCTGTCAACTATTTACAAATGTAATCTCCTACTGATGCTGGCTGTCTACCTTCATACTGCAACATGTAACATTTATTCTAAAATGCTCAATATATTTTCACGTCAGTTTTTAGAAATATAAACAAATCAGAATCCTACTAATAGCAGGTAGTACAGGAGGAAGTGCAAATAACTGATGGGGGTCATGTGACAGGAACTAAAATCAACCTTTTTGCTTCGTCATTTGTCATTTGTCAGGACTTTTAATTCAACTTCAGGTCAAAGTAAGCTGGACATAGTCTCCGTAATGTAAAGACTTTGCATGTTTTGTTTTCCAATAAAATTTTTTTTTGGCTCATTAGAGAAATTGAGACAAGCACATTTAGCTTCATACGGGCAAAACATTTTTATATCTGTTAAGCTTTTTAATTTCAGAATTCACAACCAAACAGATCCTGAACATAAGACAACAGGTCTTGGTTAAAAGAAACCCTGAAATTTAGACCATAAACCTAAGTGGTACTGTTTACGAAGACTCACCTTTGAACATGGGGCTGACCTTCCACACTCCCAGACAGCCCAATGAGGTGAACTGGCCAAAGGAGAGCTCCAAGAAAAACAGTGGGATACCACAAAACACCAGCATGATAAAGTACGGCAACATGAAGGCACCTGACAAACATATAAACACATCTGATACTAAGTCCTTTATTTACATCAGGATGTTTCTTAGTTAAATAACTGATATACCATCTGAGCAAATTATTCTGATATACCAAAACATGGTTGCAGTTAAAGTTCATTTTCAAGAGAAATAAACAGACTTTTAGAAACAAGGATTAATCCACAATCATAGAGCACTCTTCCCTTTGTTTTGTCCACCTGAAGGATCCCTTAATGGTTCCATCTAGAACCCAACAACAGAGGGGTTTCCTTTTCAAAAAATGTTCCAAAATATAGGAGCCCATTAGGAAGTGAAGAGACCATAACTTTACAAAGATCTGTTGAAAAACCCTTTTTTACTAGTATTCATGGGTGAACAAATAATAAACTAGACTAAAAACTGGTAGACGACACAATGACAACACATAACATATGGCGAGCTAGATAGTTAACTAGTAACGTGCACTGATTAAAAAAAAAAGTAACACATTGCATTTGCACCTTTGACAAAAACTCTTTGGTCAATGTTTCAGCTATAACCTGTGGTCAGTAATGTCAATAAGGAGTAGGTTTTTTTTTTTCTTTTTATGGTTGTTGAATCCACTTGTCCGTTGGGCAATTCAATTCAATTTTATTTGCATAGCGCGTTTAACAATGGACATTGTCACAATGACAATGGCACAATGGCAATGACAAATTAAAAACAAAATCTGCTTGTCCCGGGCTCCTGGGATGGTGATTTGTCTATTTCGGAGTAGTGTAGGCTTCATCAAGAAGCAAGCTAAACAAACTAACACCACCCACAAATACACGCAGAGGCATTGTGATCCCAGTTTGATGTGCTGGGATGTGCTGGGTGCTCTGTAAATCCCAGTATTGTCTGAGTTTCTACTAATTCAGTGTATGACCCCTCACTGGAGGTGGCAGTCACTGAAGCTCATAAAGGAAGAATGAGTGCTACTGGATGCTACTGGAGTCTCGACAGCACCAGGATACTCTATTTTAAGTGAACTGGCCAATTTGATACTAGAGGGTCTGCCTTTTTATGGCAATACTGGGTAACATAACTATTCACCACACACTCAGTGTGCAAACTCTTTGATTCACTGTTGCACACTCGATAAGATTAAAGGCAGGATATGTGGCTATAATACAAGACAATACAAACACACTGAATTACACAGTAATCTTTTTTTTAATGAAAATAGAAAACCTGTTAAGAAAACATAACAGGAGAACACATGAAAAACAAAAAAAAACAACATAGTCACCTCCACCATTCCTGTAACAGAGGTAAGGGAACCTCCAGACGTTGCCCAGCCCCACTGCGTAGCCCACACTAGTCAGGACAAACTCAATCTGGTTCCCCCAGTTTCCTCGTCGGGAATTCTCGTCCTTCTTCACTTGTTCCCCTGGAACCGCTCCATTCTGCACCACAAACACACAGAAGGATGTGGGGTTAGACATTTCCAAAAGAAAAAAAAAAAAAAGGGAATACTCAAGGGTGAAGCTTGCATTCTTCTTGCATTCAGTACAGCTAACTCCTCACAATTATTTGCATATTATCAGCTCTCTTAGCCCTATTAGCACGCAAATCGTGAAGGTAGATCTCTGCAAACCCTGCAAGGTGCCACGTGAGTGAGGAGTGCAACTGATGTGAACCAAAATGACTGTTGACTCCAGAAGACTACACTTCGGTCCTGTTGGCTCATTTCCTCCATCTGTTCTTGTCAGATGGTCTTTGACGTGACCTCCAGAGTGACCACTAGAGAGGCCCAGTGAGTGTGTGTTGCCACAGTCGCAGCAGGAGCGGAACTCACAGGCCTTCTGCTTACACAACTGTCTGGGCTTTTCAGGTTTCCCACGAACAACTTAAGCCGAACAACATTTAATATAAAAAAAAAAAAATGAACAGAATAGAATAATAATTTTAAAAAACCACCTGAGCACAGAGAACACAATTGCCAGATAATTATATAAATAACTAGTTCAAAACATTTTGTGTATGCAGTCCATTGCAAAAAATGTCATCTTAGCAAGTGAAAATATCTTGAATATAGTCAAATGTTTCTAGCATTTCTTATTATAAGATTACAATAAACCAAAAATAAGATTATTAAACCTATTTTTGGACATTATTAGTCATTTCAAGCGTGTAGTTTTCTTATTCTATTGGCAGATAATTTTGCTTCTTTTTAAGAAATAAATGCTTAAAATGAGTCAAATTATCTGCCAAGACTATTTCAAGCTTGAAATGAGTACAAATGGCTTGAAATAGGTTTAATAATCTCATATTTGGTTTATTGTAATCTTATAATAGGAAATACTAGACAAAGTTGACTACATTCAAGGTATTTCCACTTGAAAAGATGTCATTTTTTGCAGCGTCTGTCGTTCACGTTTCCTTTTTTTCTTCGTCGGTCCAAATATCTAGAACACATCACATTTCTGCATCTCTACAACCCTGTTCTTTTCACTCAGTTTGCATCTCGTGCCATCTCGTGGTTCCACAGCTGGAATCCACAGAACAATGAAGCCCTCAAACCGAAATATGTCATGTCGATTCATTTCTTGCAGCTGGATCGTTTGAGGTTGGAATCACTCCCTCAGTGCAATCAAACAACATTAGAGTTTGCTTGGAACAGGACCGAGACCACCTCTCTCAGATGGTCACGTGCGGATCATTTTGGGTACTGTGTTCTCGCCTGCTTAAGCTAATTGCAGGGTTAAAACGTTCCGGGGTTTATTGAGGGCAAACGAATAAACCCTGCGTATTGTGAAAGTACCCTTAATTAACATGGGAAAGCCTTAGGTGGCCTTTGTACCTGGTCAGTTCTGAACTCCTTGGGCCAAAGCCCCCTGTAGACATGAGCAGGTTACTGAAATCCTTTCAGCATGTCAACACACTTCATATTCCTGCGTTTTCATTCTTCTGGAATAGTATAGCTTGTCCTGCAATGAATAAATGAATTGGTCTATTTTCATCCCCTCTGGGATATGTGAGGGTTGCCTATTTTTTTTTTTTCCCTGTTAGATTTGCTAAGTTTTGGAATGCTGTCCGTTTGCCGTGTGTAAATTCGTTGCCTGATCACCATGTAGTGCCAATTCTGTACTGCTGTCCAAATTGTCGGTGGATAAATTTTATTCCATGAATAGTTTACTGCATTATCGCCCATAGCACACCACAAATCCGGTATACAACTGACGCACTGTACCTCCATACCACAATGCATAAAGCTTTCTTTCAGCTGAAACTTACCTGTGAGAATGAAAACAAGAAGTCACCTTGTGAATGGAAATAAAAGACCTATATAAAAATATCTGCTTGCGTTGCATTTAATACAGAAAATCACTTTTCTTCTGCTGGGTAATTTGTAGCACCTGGTGGATCATGACCATGTTTTTCTGGAACACTCACTAGTAATTGTCATCTGAATTCAGTCTGGTGTAGAGATGCATGAATTTTTTTCAGGTATGAGTATGAGTACGTATTTTTTTAGCGCTTGCCGATACTGATATCAATAGTTAATTGAGTAATCGGCTTAGTGTTAATCGATCAGGGACAATTTTATTTATTGGTTTAAATAGTGGTCATAAAAAGTGCACATGCATGTTCAGCCCTTTAGGCTACTCGTCTTCTTCTTAACAAAGTTAGCAAGTTGTGCATTAGCTAGCTACGTTAGTTACCATGGATTGAGTAGGGCTGCAGTGTACTAGTACAAGTTTTGTTTCACTTTAGAAAACAAATGACGTTTTATCTGGTTACTTGTATTGCAGTCTGGTGTCTGCATTACTGCTGCTGTATAGTAAATAATTTGTTCTTTCTTTCATGCACCTTCAGTAACTGCTTTACCTCTTTATTACTGCATACTGATCTGAGCACCAGGGTTTATGGTATTTGCACTTTTCTTGTACTGGATATATTCAGCTATATTTGGTTGAACATTAAGGTTTTGAGTCTAATCCCAAGGGAGATTTAAAAGCACCTGAGCCAAATAGCTGATGGCAGTACAGGCCTGATAAAATGCCTTGGGTGTGGAAGCAGCTGCAACACTTCAGAAATGTGGATTGGCGAAAGGTCCTTTAAAAGCAAACACCTTTTTTTTTTTTTTTTTTCTAATGTAACAAATATACCTATACACTCTAACCATTTCTACTATTACTCTCCATATTTGTCTGTCAGTGAACTCCTTGCGCTGAGTTTTATATTTAAGATGTGTTTTCAGGTTATTTGTATTGCAGGAAGATGCTGTAGCTCGTCCTTTTGGTGTTTTCTTTCTTTTATGCCTTCATTGCCATCATTAATCATAAAATACATCCGGATCGCTGTTATTTTGTGTAGTCTGTTCATCTGCACGGCAACATACACTAGGCGTCCGTCACATAGTACCACCTGGTATCGGATGCTGATACCAGAGCTTTTTTTTTTTTTTTTTTTTACAAGTACAAGTAATTGAGCACTGTATCAGACCAATACAGATATCAGAATCCCTAGGTTGACATACTGCTGCCCCTACATAGTTCTCTATCAGAACAGTCTATACAGTAAACAGTTCATTTATTCATTCATGCATCTTCAGTAAGCACTTTATTCTGGCAAGATTCATGGTTAAATCGGAGTCCACTCTGGTGCGAGATTGGAATACATTCTGGATGGGAAACCAATCCATCGCACTTTATTTTGTACACAGTCATCAAATGAGTGAGGGAGCCGTACCAGACACAGCACCAGGTCTAACGGTTAACTTCTTGGAATTCTTTTTTTTTTTGCAGATAAACCACTTATGTGTCATGATTTGTACAAAACACATTGGGTGTTTTGGTAAAATGCACTTGGTTTATTTGTATCTTGGGGGAAAAAAAAAAAAAGCTTAGGAAGAAACCAAGAGAAATGTGGCCAAGAATGATAAACAACCTTTCAGATTCATTGCTGAATGTCTAAGTACAACTGCATGCAAACTCGGCTGGACAGCTGGACGCCTGCTCTCCGTGATGAAGGCATGAAGAGTGAGTTGGGGTTGTGTGCTGGAGAAGACATGGCACACCTGCACTGCTTAAAGTATATAACCAGAGAAAAGAACAAGGAGGGGGCACCTAAACACAAGCACTCCTTCAGAACGACCTGCTCGAACCATGTTGCACAATTCCCATCAAACTAGTCAGGTTCTGGCAGACTGGTGATCTGGCACTTTGCTTATTAAACACTCAAGCATAAGAAGTTCCCACAAGATCCCAAGAGTGCATGAAATTCATAATGCTGTGTGTATGCTTCCAAATCCTGCCACATTAGGATTATTACATTCTGATCTTGTGATTCTCTGAACTTGTATTTCCCCGCCTACAGCTGGTAAACCCCCCCCCCCCAAAAATGCCCCTTCGACTTGAAATTTCGGCTCGTCAACTTGGGATAGTCTTCTCAGCTATCAGTTCCTTCCTGTCTACGGAGTGATGTCAAATCAACATGGCTGCGCACACTGTGAACAGTGTAAAATCTGCTTTCGCTACTTTTAAATTCGTTTACAGCAGTATTAGCTTTAGATAGTCAATTTCAACACGTTACTTGGTTAACTCTATAACACTTACCATACTAACCGCTGTTTTGAGAAGGTAATACTCAACATTAGACTCATCATAAAATGTTAGCTGGCTAGCTTGTTGCTAAGCTACTTGATATTGCCCGTGTTTTTTAGCAGTACTGCAATTTCAGTCCAAAACGTTGCATGGATGTTTAAATTTCACTACAGAAGAACAGAACCAACAGCCACTCAGGCCTGTAACTGTAAAAGTGCAGTTAAAGTAGTTTTTAGTTTTTGACAGAACAAACAAAAGACACACTTTCATGGAGGCATCCATGTTTTTTTTCCCCCCACTTTGCACGTCGAATGTACCGATGTAGGAATTGACATTATTACAGCTTACCAAATTACCACTTACACCATGAATGCAGCTATATTTGGTTAAACATCAAGGCCTTAAGTCTAATCCCAAGTCAGTTTCAAATGTAGCTGAGCCAAACAGCTAAGCCGTATACAGACCTGATAAAACGCCTCACCTTTCATCTAATATAAACAGAAGCATACCTAATGTTTTGACTACTATGCTACTTTTAAGTGTCTGCATAGAAATAAATGAGCTGAATATCCCATAGTCATTTCCACTCATATTATTTACTTTTATAATGCCTACTCGATAAAGTAATCTATTTACTCAAGTAACATCAATGCTTAGCCTTAGATTTCATTTAATTGATTTTGCTCAGTCATGGGAACCATCATGCTGTGTCCAGGCTAGCTGTTTTTAAAAAAAAGCACTGAGTGAGAGGGAGAGAGACAGAGAGTGATCAAGAACTAAAGATCCCAGCTGGGATCATCTGCCCTGTTACACAAGTACGCACACACGCACACACAAACAAGCAAGCACAGTTGGACATATATATGTATATGTATGTGCATTATTTCTCGAACAACTTTGCAGCAGAATGAAGATAGTAGGATGGCACAGAAACAAAATATGGGAAACTGCAAATACAGGAAGAATAGGTGAACTCATGAGACTCGTGAAAAAAATTTGATACAGGTAGGGAAGATAGGGAGTAGCTGGGCTTTTGAAATGAGGCGAATGTTTGCCAGTCCCTTGGTGAGACAGCTCAAACAGGTTAAAGGTCATTGGCTTGCTTGTAAAATACCAAGTAGAGAAAGTTGATCTAGTGATGGTAACATATCAAGCAAGATGCATGACATGAACAGTGACCAATAAAGAAAAGAGTGTATTCTTTGATATAGTAAACATTATCATCATCTCAGGGAGCTTTTCCTTGCCAGCGCTGCCTTTGGCTTGCTCATTAGGGAAAAATTCATATATTTAAAATGTATATCCTGGATGTACTGTATATATTTCTGTAAAGCTGCTTCGTGACAGTGTCGATTGTTAAAAGCGCTATGCAAATAAAATGGAATTGAATTGAATTATGGAGACATAAGCTTAAAACACATGAAAGACAACCTGAAGGACAGCGTTTTTCTCAGAGTCAAGGCACCATATTTTGAAACAGCTGAAGCCATCTGTTCAAATACTCCGGTTATACAAGGTTCACCGTTGCTGGAGGGCTGACCTCCTGCTCAACCTTCTGCACCCAAATGACCCCTCGAGGTCATATTTCCACCACCATGTTTTCCATCGTTCTCTCCTTAGGGAGAAATTCCTTCACCACAGGAGAGTAGAAGTCCCAGTTCAGAGCGAGTGCAACTTCAGCGGGTCACTGAGTACTACAAATATCCAAAAAAGTGACAGCGTGATTACCATGGTTCAGCTGATGTTAATAATACAGGGTGTCCCAAAAATGTCCAGACATAGGGGAAATGAACACTTTTTTTTTAATGAACTCGTGTTAACACATCTGGTGTTAAGCATGTAATTGCATTATTGTCCATCGCAACCTTGTGACAGCTTCATGATTCAGCCGTGAGAATGATTTCAATACGTTCTTCTTTTGTCAAAGGCGTTCTTAAAGACTATCTGAAAAAATATATATATAATTAAACTAAGTATAAAAATTTTTGGAAGACATTTCGCTAAAAAGTGTTCATTTCCCCCCCATGTATGTAGACTTTTTCGACACCCTGTATAATAATGTGAGCTTAATAAGAAGATTTTCAGAATGCTCAAAAAAACAGAGGAAAGAGCTCAATGCAACAATCTTAAAATAGCTGCCTTCTTTGTCTCAAAAACTGAAATGTTGATGCCTGGCTGAAGCAGCATGTCTAAAATGATTTAGTAAATGTAAAAATAGGTTCAGTTCATCATATCCGCATTAGACGTCAGTCTTTCTTAGACCACCATCTGCTTTAGGCCCTCAGAGTTCCCTAAACATCATTCAGGAGGTAAATAAGAGGGGCTTCGTTCTCCTCCAGTGGGATTAGATAAAGTTGTGTGGACAAAGCTCTTAAAGGGCCCATTATGCAATCCCTGTGAGGTGAAAGTAATTCAGCCAAAGACACTAAGCGTAGGCTTCTCATCCTGGAAGTGGTGGGCCACATTTCTGCACCTTCATTGGTTCATAGCCTCTGAAAACAAAGTAGTTGTTTGATGAATAACTTGCAAGGACAACTGGGCTTGGAAGGGCAACGTTGAGTTAGCATTAGGTTGCCGGGTTAGGAAAGAGGGCAATGTGGGGTCGTGTCAAATCAATCAAAAATGGTCTTGATGTATTTGTGTTGCTTTGGTTTGAAGTTAGATCGAGCTAATTCTGTAGCCAAGTAATTGATCTGCAGGCTTAAATATATACTCAAGAGAGTCAAACTCAAACTTGAAACTGGTACTTAAATGATCCCCTAGACAAAAAGGACACAGTTAACAATGCCAAGGTCGAAAAACCTTGTAGCCAAGACTGTCTCAGAATAGACCAGAGGTGTTAAACTCAAATTCTATCCGAGCCACATCAGCATTTTTGGGGGACCGTGAGGGCCATAACGTAAGACTATTCATTTTTTAAAACATTATCTATCCTGTCGATTAACACCAATATCCTAGGCTCTAAAAGTAGAATAGGATGAAAAGAAGGACTAACAGAAGCTATTCACTATTAGGCATAGATGATGTTTACTAAAGTAATTAAAACTTGGTTTTTTTTTATTATTATTATATAGTGTGTATGTTTTGCAAATGCTGAATATATAATGTTAAGAAAGACATTTAAGAAGAACTCACCCAGGTTTGTCACTGCTAAGAACATACATGTCCTTAGTCTGCCCTCTCTATTGTCTTCGCACTCCATCAACATTTCTTTATACAACATATACATTTTTTTTTTCCTATACTGAGTGGTACATTTTCGGATTTGGAGTCAATTATTAACTCACACCAAAGGCCAACACCTGATGTATTTCTGAATCGTTTGTAGATGTGGGTCTGACTTGCAGAGCAGATAAACGTTGATTTTAACCAGCATTTCAGCCCGTGTGCACTGTACACAGGCAGGTAAACAAGTGGTCGCTACACTATGGGTCTGATGTGAATTCTAGATGTAGTAGGTACTACAGGCTGTTTCAATTTGAAACTATTCATTCAAACGTATTCGAACTATTTTTGGCAAGTTTGCACGAGCTGAATGAAATGAGGCAGCGGGCCATGTTTGGCCCATGGGCCTTGAGTTTCACACCTGTCTAAGACTAAGACAAGACCAAGACCCGTGCAAACAGAGACTAAGACTAAGAGTGTGACTTTTACCACTCAAGACCAAGACGTGATATTGGTACACTAAGGAACCTGCAGCAAAGGCAGAACTAGAGGAGCAGGACAACATATCCATTTAAAAAAAGTAATAAAAAGCACTTTTAAAAAAAAGTCTTTTAAAGTGTATTTTTCACATAGTGTATGATTTCATAATCATTGTCTTGACCATATTAAAAGACTTATGCACAAAGATGAAATGGAGACAAAATGGCTTTGAGACCATGAGGAGATTAGGGTACAGTGGTCTCAAGACAAAACCTTGAAACTATTACTTATCATTAGCTTTTCACATACACGAGTAAGTAGCAAGCATGTTTAGGAGAAGGTGTCTTGATTTATGAAGTTAAAAAAAAAAAAACCTTTAGAATTCTTTCAGGCACCAAAACCCCCATCAGAATCACGTCCTCGTGCTTACCACTGAGCTCTGAACAATCCAGTGCTTATGTACAGGTGTGAGTGAGAGTTCACTGTGTGTAGTCCAGTCTTTCCAAACTGGTCCTTGTTCAGGTCAGACAGTTCACATTTTTGCTCGTTTCCAACTGTACCAAGCTATTAAGAACACAAGATAGCCGGCTCAGGTGTTGCATAGAGAGAGAAAACATGAACTCTTTATAAAAAAATAAATAAAAAAAAATTAATGGCCTGAGGACTGTTCTGGGAAATGATTTAAATCCTGTACAGCTTTTTCAATACACAAATTCATGTTTTTTCTTGTTTTATACACCAGCGGACATTTGCAGCTAATCCTCCTTATCCTTTACACTTGTAAGCGGTCACGTTGGAATGGTGAAAGCACTAATCCATATAATATATCCATGACAATATGGAACAGCACTGCTCTATGGATCAGCTCCTGCCATTCATATACTTACATTATAAAAGATGATCTTAATGTGATACATTCACATTCTTCCACTAAAAAAGTTTTTTTTTTTTTAAACAATGACCTCAGACATTACTACTAATAGCCAGGACCAGAAAGAAGTTTACACGTAGTAAGTTTCAGCTGCTAGATATTCGTTTAAAATATCTAAACAATAAAAACAACAACAACAACAACAACAATAACAAAAAAAAACCTGCTTACTGCATAGTTTCTCCGCCACACCCAGGTCATGCGTTTGGCATGCAATACAGTGAATAAAGTTTTCTGAACAACTGTAAGTGGAGTGAGGAACCAGTCAGAGCTATGCTGATCAGTTTGCTCTCACTGAATATCGAGCAGGCAGAGTCCGAGTTCAGCACAGGCTTGAACATGTACAAAACTGCCAGAATGATCGGCACAGACATCAAGCTCTAGCTGGAGCTATGCACTGCACGTGCTTAACTGCATCATTTAATTAGTGCTTAGTGAGCATAGCTGTCAAGTGATGCAGGAATGTAGCCTGAGGAGTTCTGAGCCAACGCAAGCTGTTCACCTGTCCCACACACACACATACACACACACTAAAAATAGCGCGAGCACAACAAGCCGCTCTACCATAATTAATCTCCAGCACTTACAGTCGAATTATTAATCAAATATTCATGAATCCATATCTGGAAGAACAAGTGGGCTATTCTACATGCTGTTCTCTGGTTAAGACATGTACTCTGGAACCTTATTCTGTTTTCATAAAAGATATGATTAAAAAAAAAGGGATTAAATATTAAAATATTCTTAAATTGCAGCTCCTGGAAAATCCCGCTGATTTTTTTTTTCAGTCATCCACCGTTAGCATAAGCCTCTTGCTGTTTCTAAAAAAAACATATAGTGATCCATCAGTCGAGGCTCACTTGGTGATACACGGAATGAGTTGATCTTTTTGCCCATGGGTCGATTTTTATTTGTCCACAGCTTGAGGGTTTTTGCAAACATTATAGCAATTAAATCTCCACGTTAAAAACGTGCATACGGGATGTGCATGTGCAGTCTCCCCTCATATGCGCCATTCTCAACATGAGCTCTTCGCGTTACTGTATGAATGTAGGCTATTTGTGTCAGTGAACCGGTCTACACAACTTTTATTTATGACAACGTACAGTATGTAATATTACAATAATACATCAAGTTTGGAAGGGGCAAATTTTGGGTTTTGCAGCATATATTCAGCCACTGGACGGCACTGTTAAAGGAAACGTTATTATACCGTTGGATAGAATGAAATTAAAGCAGCGTGCGTGTAACAAATAAATCTCCACATATGAGCTAGAAACATGTTTGTTGGACATGTTCTGGAAACACAAAATATATTGGCTGACTACAATACATGCATTGTGTTATTATATATTTAATATATTTGAGTTCATATTTGAGTTTCTGTACACTGTGGTCACATTCATTACTTGTTGTTTGTGATGGACTGAATTGTTTTTATCCTCGACCTCTTTACTAAATTTATATTTACTATATATATATATATATATGCATCTATAATAATAATAATAATAATAATAATAATATACCTATATATGTATCAATCAATAAGATCTGATGGCTAAATTGTTTGGTATCAGCTAATAGTTTGGATTGCTTTTGTTAAATTTGGCAACCCTGGTCCTGAAGAAATGTGATCACAAGTGGTCACTGGAGACATCCGAGACACATGAAAATACCATGTGCTAATGACTATCAACCTCGGCTGTCCGCTTGTGATCGGATCACGTGAGACTGAAGTTACTACCAAAACTGAAAATGTTGACATATCTTTGGCCAAGTCATAACCTCCTGGCAGAGGCTGATGGATGACTGATTTTACATATGTGCAAGCTGATATTTGGTCAGAAAAAAGAATAGAATCCGAATGATAATTTTGCATTTATTTAAAAAATTCCTTCAGGCTGTCAATACTTTTTTTTTTTTTTTTTTAAATAATAGTCGCTTCCTCTTAAAAGCATTAAGTTCTCACGAGGAATATTTTTGTTTGATCAAAGAAGGTTGAGTAGGTTCTTCAAATGTCTGAGTGGAAATTTTTAAGCCATTGTGTATAATAGAGCTGTAATGCAATGCCACTATCTGGATCTGTTTAGTGCTCCAAATATTCATATCTGCTTGTATGTGTTGCACTCAAAAACTTGGACTAATAAACCTCCGAAAGCATAAACGACACCGACAAACTACATAATGTTCCTATTCTAGCACTGAAACTTGCCCAATCGGTGGAAAGTAATGAATGCAGATATTGCGTAGTACCAAGAATCAGTCCACCTTACTTATGCAGGCAATACTGACTGGTCTCAAATGTTCGCATTCTCAGCCTGGAGTCAATTAGCATCCCCTCCACCATCACTTCAGATCTAGACATTGGCAAGGAAACAGTGACTGAGCAGATCCTACACTACCTGCAATTTATTAACCTATACTCATCTATGGAATCATAACTAAACTGCTGTAACATAATATTCTATTCCTCAGGTATGGAAATGCCAAAGAACTTGCACATACACACTCTGCAACTCTGCATTACAGCACAGACGTCTCATTCCTAGTGGGATGTTTGGTTGAGAAACTCCCTCAGCATGCCACGAATGCTATAAAGCTAATACTGGAGGCTGTTAGGTATTAATCCGACACTAACCTCTAAAGAATATTACGAGTCTTGCCTAAAAAGTAAAAGTAGCTTAGCTGTAAATAGAATTGAGTACTCATTTGTTGATATTTTGACTTTTTAAGAGTACAAAAAAAAAAATAGGCCTACCAAAGCAGGGCTCTACAAGACTGGGAACACTGTTTTACTTCCACTGAGTCCCCAAAGGTATGTCTTACACACCATGTACAGGACGCTCCAGGGGTACTGAAGCCATATTTTGATTATTCACACCAAATACAGATCTTCTTCTTCTTCTTTCGGCTTTTCCCTTCAGGGGTCGCCACAGCAAATCATCACTCTCCACCTATCCCTATCTTC
>CM075006.1:21147049-21157924 GCA_037576675.1 Pangasius sanitwongsei | reverse complement strand
TCCCCCCCCCCACCCTGCCCATGCCCTACCCCCCTCCCCACTTTGAAAACCCTTATCTCAACAATTAAACATTGGACAAAGTGCCCCCCCCCCCCCCCCCCCGCCCTCGTCTACACTTGTGGGGGGGAGCTGAGCAGATCCACAGCCCTCGCCTCTACTTTTGCCATGAATAGATTCGTTGTCATTCCAAGCACTTTGGGTGCATACTGAGTATCAGGGAACCGCTAGCTTAGCTGCCTGGAGTTTGCTAGATGAAAGGGCGAGAGTACCACGCACATCCACAGGATTCTTCTACTTGTTTTCGGACGAGCTGAACCCAGACCACCAACGCTTCCCATTCATAGATACTTGACTCTCAAATCCTTGTCCCTCAACATTGCCAAGTCTTCAGCAACGTCCTGCTAGAGGCCAGGGGAGGGACAGACACTGTCCTCCTTCTGCGCTGCACCATACTCCCTGTAATTCATCTGTTTTTTCTCTAAAAGGCAACAGATTTCCTACTCTTTGTTGTTGTGGGCCACAACCAGTCCATAGATCCATTGCAGGAAGGTGCCGCTTGCCGGAAGGAGGATAACTGCATCACAATGCATGGGAAAAAGATTGTAGAGAAGCTGAGATCTTCGCACAAAAGAACGCTTTCAATGGATGCTCTTGGCCGTGGCCTCAACCGAGTATCCTGTTAGTGGTGTCAGAAGTTGACAAGCATTTGGCCATCTGCCTAATGAGCATTTAGTGAAGGTAAACAATGGTAGCAGGGTGTTCAATAAACAGGCCCCAAGTTAATATGATGAAAGGATTGATGCCACAACCGATCCCTTTTGAAATAGGAGACTGTAATATTAAATCAGGATCTCAGCGATGCATCAGAGATACACATGAAGATCTTAGAACAGCTGTGTAACAGCACGTACAGAAAATAAATTGCTGCTTAGTGTTTTTAATGCAGAATCATCAAGAGATTCCAAAAAAGTTAGATTAAACAGTTAGATTAAACAGTTCCAATCTCTGGAGCAATGCAGCAGCATATTCTGGACTGATGAACCGCTTTTCCTAGGGGTGTAACGATACGGCATATAGTATCATATTTTTCGATTCAAGTCTACATATGAACAATATATTCAACAGACCACATAATAAAGTAGGTTACTCGACATGAAACACCACTTATATTACACGTATATTGAATACTTATCTTGAAACTTCAAGACTAACAAAAAATCAAGTCCATAGTCCCTCCTCTGTACCCTGTAACCCCTGATTTATCTTTAATCTTTGATTTATCTTTAATCAGGGGTTACAGGGTACAGAGGGTTAAAAAAGACGCTTGTCCTAAGCACAATGTTTTCACGGGCCAATAAGCTAGCATACTAGCATAGTAGCTTGGGAAAAGCAGCAACGGCTTCGGTCAGCAAATCTTTAGGTCTGGTGTACGGAAGCACTTTAGGAAGCAATTGGGAAGATCATAGCTGCAGATATAAAGACTCTACGCAGTATGGTGGAGAATGCAAGATTCAAAAACATGTCTAGGGCCACAGAGAACTACGTGACTCTAACGGAAGAATGGGAATTAAAAAGCCCTGCACTTCAGTCACACCTCCTTGAGAGTAACACTAGTGAAAGCTTGGCCACAGAGCTAATGTTTAATCAGCCATGTTTAATTCTGTTATGCAGTTCTGCACTCAGGTCTCCATCAGTGGACAGTGGATAAGTTCAGCAAGCCCGACTTCATGTGAAAACTGTAATGAATTTACTGGTTGCACAATTGCACTATTCGTCCATGTAGTACACAGCTATAGAAGGGATTTATTTATATTCGCACTATCCATTATCACCCAGATGAGGATGGGTACCATTTTGAGGCTGGTACCTCTCAAGGTTTCTTCCTCATATCGTCTCAGGGTGTTTCTCCTCAGAATGTATTTATTTCTGTAAAGCTGCTTTGTGACAATGTCCACTGTTAAAAGCGCTATACAAATAAAAGTGAATTCTTATGTTTCTTTGCTACTAAGAGTATGAAAGGATCATGCAAAACTACACTGTTTCCATTATTCTACTTTTACAATGTTGAATGTTTTAGTTAAATGAAAATAAAAACCAAAGCAGATGGCAATGCTCATGATTGCTGTACCAAAAATGTCAAGACACCACCGTATTGTATTGAATTTGAATTTTGTGTATCGCTACACTCCTAGCACTTCACCGTCTTTACAGTGCAACCTACGAGTCTGTGTATGAAGAATGACTGTAACCAACTAGTGAAGGAGGAATAATTTCCCAGAGCTGTTTTTCATGGTTCAGGATAACATGGTTCCACTGCTGCCAAAACTACAGTACACTAGATTTCTAGACAATTCAATGCTTCTTACTGTGGCAGTGGTTTGGTCTTGTTGCAGTTATGATCCCTTATAGAAATGGGTTGTTGAGTGAACTGCAC
The DNA here is from genome assembly GCA_037576675.1 of Pangasius sanitwongsei. Lineage (NCBI taxonomy): Eukaryota > Metazoa > Chordata > Actinopteri > Siluriformes > Pangasiidae > Pangasius > Pangasius sanitwongsei. The sequence continues at coordinate 21,155,490 of CM075006.1, read as the reverse complement.
ACAGCCCTCCCTTAAACTGCATCAAATATCTCTGGGTCAAACAGTGACAGCAAAAACCAAATCCAATCACACGTCACCTATAGTTGCAAACAACCAACCCTGTTAACAAAAACCAAACATTTTTACAATACTACAAGGTGGTAAACAAATCGATCCTAACTGATGTAGCAGAAGCATATATAGGAATCATACTGCATATGCTAATTTGACTTGATGGGTGAGATATGAATTAATCATTTTTGTGCCAAGTATCAAAATCTAAATACAAATAGGAAGGTTATTGGAAGGACTCCGGTTTTGCTTCTGACTTTGTCATGTTTTTACAGGCAGACAGGTCTCTAACATGGAGTTGTCCATGATATCTCACTCAGCATGGCAGACCATCAGACTGAGCAGGAATATCTATCTAGGTTTGAACATGAAGCTTATATAAAGACTCCAAGTTCCTTCTCTTCGCTAACTTGTAATATTCCGTACGTCACCAACACTAGCTAACCTTGATGCTAGCTAGCCTGGCTAACTAGTTAACTAACATTTGAAATGGAGCCAGAATTAATAATTTACAATTAGTTAACTAGTTTATGATCACATAAAACATAATTATGTGATAACGGCATACATTCAAGTCTAAGCTAATAAACTCGGCCTATGAACCTGAAACCTGTTTGAAGAACAGAGTGCACAACATGCATGTAGCTAGCTAGTTATAGTACATATGCACTGTTAGGATAATTAGCTTCTGTATAAAAATTATTTGCTGCCTTGCTAATGGATTTGTGCCCATATAAATCTCTTCACCCCATCTATATGAGTAGCAGATAAATTAAGACCAGTTATTTAAACTTTAACGAGCCATCAGCTCATAACTTGAGACCTTTCTAAAATCAGGGTTAGCTACTGAATAATGTGTGTTTAAATCAGTAACTGATTATAAAGCTGAGATTTTAACGGAAAGCCTTATATATATATATTTTTTTTTTGTTATGACTATACGGTTGCACATTTTCACAGGTGCCAACATTGTCAACAAGAAAATCCTAGCTGGCAGAGAGAAAACAGACTTTTATCACAAAAACCCCAGCATATGTTGGTGGATGGGAAGGCTCTATGCTAACAGCATAAAATGTATGAGCTGAACTGATAGTTTACTGCAATCTGCAGAAATGTGTGGATTTAAAAGCAACCAGCACAGTGTATAAGCTAATTTTACACATTCGTTACTTTTTGTATACTGAGAATCAGGATACAGTTTACAGCTATTTTCCTCACCAGTGATTCAAAATCAGACCATTACAGGCAGCCCTGTATCCGAATCTAGCAATTTTTTTCAGAGTTGCAGCAAGTAACAGTAAAGTAACAGCATGGCAAAAAAATTTGGTGCGACTGCTACCGATATATATATATATTTTTTTTTTTTGACAAAAGAGACCACAGTCCCAGCCACTTATTTTCTATTGGCTCACAATACAGAGTCCCGTGAATGTACAGGTCACAGTTCACCTATTCAAAGTCGGTTCAAAGCACACTGACAAAACCTCTACTGGAAGCAAATCCTTTCCTATTCAGTGATCAGTGGTTTTCCGATTCCTTTCCTCTCTCCTATTCAGTGGTTTAAGCCAGCTGAATTTTATTATTTAGCGCTGCTTTGTCCGAGAAAGCGGAAATGCATAGTTTTCAGATGCTTGTAATGTAAAGAATAAGAACAGGGCTGTAAATGATAATCAGCCACACTCTTATTAGGGTTTTTTTCTTATTAGGATTATCTTTACTTTAACTGCTACCTAACAGAGTGGGGTAGAGACACTTGTACGGCCAATAATGTATGCACTTATGTATGAACAAGGCGGTAGCTAATATAAAGACAGAAGACTGTGAAATAATAGTGCGCTAAAATAAAATAAGCAATATCAAATACATTGCAATTCAGTGAAGCAAGTTAATCTTCTAATTTTTATGAAGCCTAATTTAAATGAATGTTCACAACAGAGATAGGTGTTAAATTAGGAATAACTCCATGGCCCAAAGTGTGTTATTACGCTTATATCACAGTGATTTGCCAATGATTACAACTGTTTTATTTATTATTGAACAACATATCGTACTATCGTACTAGTTACAGCTGGAACTCCTGTCAGAAGCGTCCTAATATACAAAAAAATTAATGCACACTTTCTGATTTGAGAGTTCAGCAGTACTCTGGTATAAACAGAAATGCATGACTGATGCTGTTTACCTGTACATGCACACTGCACATGGCACTAATATCTCCATCACCTCACCACACCTTTAATTAGGAACCTGTTGAGGTGCATCTTTACCTAAAGAGAGGGTTGCAAACGAACCTTTCAGTCATGCTAGTTAAGCTAGATAATAAACAGACGGAATGCTAATTTATTACATTCATGTTTTAATGTTCTAATAGTTTAGTCAGCTACTGGCTTTTGACTCACCATGAGTACAACAGTGACAAGCACTTCTGGCAGGTAATCCTAAATTTAAATTTACTTCCAAAATAATGTAGTTTGGGGTCATACAGTGACTTTCTGTGCATGACATTTTAGGGGAACTAGATACTTTATCCTTATCAAGAACCTTAATGAGGCCATGTAGAAGTTTTTAAATTAATAATTTTAGTTCATATATGAAGAAGCTTTCACTTCTTATGAAAGGTTAAAGGTTTTCACTTCTTTAAATGTTAAAACTGAAAAAAATAAATTAAACCTATTTTGTGCTCAATCCAATAAAACATTGCATGGTCATATAATGTGTTTCTTTCTTCTTCATCTTCTTCTTCTTCTTCTTCTTCCAATTATTATTTTGATATTGAGAATCATGATAAAAACCAATTCTGGTATCATGACCCTCCTAACACATCAGTTGTTGTTAAAAAAATCCAAAAAACCACATGGAAGCTAGTGCAAATGGAAACTTGCTAATAATACCATTGATTTCAAAAGAAATGTTGAATGAGCAAGCTACCTAGGATCAAACAGGACATCAGGACCTATGAGTGTTTATTTGAAGTGTGGTTTGTTCACGTGGACTCTCAGGTAAAACGAGTCTGCATGGGCTAAAATGTCTTCACCGGAAACCGAGTATGGCATTCGGTCCTCTGTAAGTGAGTCTTGCAGCTTTTACATTAGCACATATGATAACGTCAATCAAATACTGGAATGGTATCAGTAGCTCGGATTTATTGTAATTTTATTTTACATTTACTAATGAAAGCCAGTTTTTAGCTCCATCCTAAGTGATGAAGTGCTGAAACACCAGCAGCGTGTACTCCAGCTCCAGCATATCCTCTCCAGCTATAGTGTCTCAAGCATGGATGCGACTACAGTGAAAGAGTGTTTGTGATTCATTTTGTTCCATGTACATATGCAGACAGACAGACAGACAGACAGACAGACACACACACACACACACACACACACTGCTCCAGGCAGAGTGCTGCATCTGAGCCATGGGCCTGGCAGGGAGAGAGTTTGACACCAGCGGTCATTAGAGTCTCTAGGGGCCGCAGCCAACTCCTATTAGTCAAAATGCAGCACAGCGTCTTGCCGCCTGCCGTACAATAGCCCTCTTCTAATGAGGATATGAAGACTGGCTATTTTGACAACTCAGCAGAATGAAAGCTACGAGAACAAGGAAGGAGGAACAAAAAAGGAAAAGCATACTAAGTCTAACCTCAAAGAGGGTTCCCAAAACAAGCATGTGTTGGGAATTAGCTCTGATAATTAGATGGTTATATCAGGTACTTAGTGCTCATTAGGGAACACAGATGTCAAACTGTTGACTAAGCCCAAATTAGGAGTGAACATTCAACAGGACCTTTATCACTCTCCAAAGGTCTCTCCGAAAGAGAAGCTCTACAGTAGCTATTCTGTTTTTGTTGACTTTTAATGCAATATAAGTTTTGTCGTGTGGATTCAGCAGGTGGCACAGACTTCCCAAAATATTCTCAGAGGCTACATTGAGTTTCATAAAATGTATACTTCATTTCCTGTAAAAGCTGTAAGAATCTGTAGCAAAATAGTATCTCTGGTTTTGCTTTAAGCACATATACTAGCAAAGCACCTGTTCATCCTCAAGAAGAAACTCCACAACTAGGCTTTGCTAGATGCATAAATAGTCCTGTACTGCCAACAGCTAATGGCCAGATGTCTAGCATGAGGCACGGGATACACCCTCCAAACCAACAGCAGGTTTATAGGCAAGGAGGTTGAAGGTCCTCAAGTGGTAATTTGAGAGCATGGAGCTCATTACAATAAGTCTATTACTTAATTTGGCCATAATGCAGTCAAAGAACATGGCACAAAACGGTCATGGGGAGCAAGTAGAGGTGGAACGATACACAAGATTAAGAGACGATACGATATGATACAGTGGTGTCTCGGTATGATACATTTTCAATATAGAACAAATAAGCGTTGCCTGAATATGTGCCTTAGGTTTCCAATTTCGGTTGAAACTTAATAATGACACAGTGTTTAAGAGTCATTCAGACACTTAGGAGCATATAACCAAACAAAACTGTGCATTAGAATGTAGCAAAATTAAACTTAGTAAACATTAGGTCTCAGGCCAAGAAAGGTAATATGCACTTGTGTGCACGGTTGCCAGGTCTCAGCAAGATTCCCTCCCAAACTTCAACTCAAAATCTGCACAAAAAGAACTGAGAAGCGAGACGTTGGAAGGGAGTTAACCATGGAGCAGATGCATTTCTGATTGGTTGTTTCAAAAGTAGGCAATTTGGCATCAATAGACTGCAATGATGCAGTTGGTGCAGTTCTATATACAGATGTATGAGATAAAAAGTCTTGTATCGAAAAAAAAAAAATTCATATTCCCTATTGTTACAACCCTAGTAGCGAGCTAACCTCTTTTTTGTCTCTTTGCTTCATTATGTAGATTGTGCTTCATAATTGCAAAGAGGTAAGAGCATCATCATCCATTATTCCAAAAATTTTGCCTATTCACAACATGGACATTTTCAGAAAACCTGGAGGGTGCACAAAAAAAACTTACAAAGATTCATGACAGAAGAGGAAACAAAAGATAAGGGACACATAAGAGTGAACTGAGAATCTGGTAGAACTGGACTGGAAAACCAGAGGAAAGGACAAGCAGCCACTAAATTTGCCAGAGAGGAAGTGCAGTTTCAAGCATCTCTGCTTAACCAGGTATTTCCTATTCGAGACACGTCTGTGCTATTGACAAGCCGAACAAGAGAGCCTCAGTGAGCGCTAAAATACTACTGCTGACTAAAAATGTCACTTTTTTGAACTTACTGCGCCTTTGATGCGCCACCTCTTTCCGCCGTACTCTCGCGTTTGCAATCTCAAGTGGCATGTCCGACAGACACATAAAAACTAACACACACAAAGCAGGGGACCACGGCATAAAGCGATCCTGCACGATTCTCAGCCCACTGCACAGGACAACAATGAGGCTGGAACACTGACTGGCCTACATAGCACGTTATGCTGGTAACAAACTGTCTGATAGTATGGAGAACTAGAAACCCAAACACCCACTAGATCTAATAATCTAATAGATTAATGATTTAAGCATAAATACCGACATTCCCAACGGCTCAAAACATGAAGTCCAATATAAAATATCTAACAGTCTTTAATGCTTTACTGTCAGCTCCTATTATTCATCTTTCAACAGGTCTGTGAGAAAGGATTAATTAATTCATGTTTAGTAGGACAATGAATGACAACAGTTTCCCATTAAGCAATCAAATAAATGTAATATTCACATTATTATTATTAAAAAAAAAAATCACTCGCTACTGCTAAGAAAGGCCCCACATGTTCAACCTAAAGATCACTGTGAATGGTACCACTTAGAAACCATAAAGGAGTCTGTGGATGTATTTCCTTGAATAACCATATGACTACAATTGCTAAAAACAGTTTGTACTCAAGTCTGCATCACTGAACAGTTAATAACTTCAGTGCGATACGACAGACTTTAAGTTAAAACTATAATGAATTCAGAGATGACTTTGATGCTTATACTCGTAAGTTGCTCATAAGCTCATTAGTTCCTGTTTACATAATTGCACTTTTTTGACTATATAATACATGTACAGTTATAGAAGAGAAATTATTTATAATCACACTATAATCACACCTCATCTCGTGTCACCCACACTTTTGAGTTTGGTTCCTCTCAAGGTTTCTTCGTCATGTCTTCTCAGGGAGTTTTTCCTTGCCACTGTTGCCTCTGGCTTGCTCATTATGGAGAAATTTATAAATTTAAAATTTAGATCCAAAATTTATATATTTCTGTAAAGCTGCTTTGTGAGTATGTACATTGTTAATCATAACAATGAATAATTCATATTATTCCCATCCTGAAGAAACCCAATCTGGATGCCAACTACCAACCGGTATCACTTCTCTCTTTTCTAAAATCCTCAAATGCTCTGTCTACAATCAACTGTCTCTCTCTCTCTCTCTCTCTCTCACAGAACAACCTCCAAGATCCTAATCAGTCTGGCTTCTAAGTGGCACCTTCCACAGAGACTGCCCTTTTGGCCATCACTGAGAAGCTACATGCTGCTAGATCAGCCAAACTGTCATCAGTCCTCATCCTCCTCGACCTTTCAGCAGCATTTGACACAGTCAACCACAAGACTCTCTTGTCCACACTTATGAGTCTTGAAATTCGTGGTGCAGCACGGCAATGGTTTGCTTCCTACCTGGAAGGTCGGTCATATCAGGTGATGTGGAGGAGATCCACATCTGCTCCATGCAGACTCTCCACCGGTGTCCCACAAGACTCAGTACTTGGTCCTCTTTTGTTCTCCCTCTATACTCTATCTCTCGGTGAGGTCATATCCTCACATGGGTTTTCATACCACTGCTATGCGGATGACACTCAACTTATCCTCTCCTTCCCTCCCTCAGTCCGCTCAGATCTCACCATGTCTGGCAGACATCTTATCATGGATGGCAACTCATAAACTAAAACTTAATCCTAGCAAAACTAAACTACTGTTCATCCCAGGTGATTCATCCCCATGTCAGGAACCTGCGATTTCCCTGGACAATATTCTGATCTCACCTTTGGTCACTGTAGGCAAACCTTGGGGTAACCATGGACAATCACCTGTCATTTTCCTCTCACATTGCTAATCTGACACGCTCATGTCGATTTCTCCTTTAGAACATCAGAAGGATTCGTCCATTTCTATCCAGGTGCTTGTTCAGTCCCTTGTCATTTTGAGACTAGACTACTGCAACTCACTCCTGCCTCTGAGCCCCATTCGACTTCTGCAAATGATCCAGAATGCAGCTGCATGACTCGTTTTCAACCTTCCTAAGTTCTCCATTACTTTGCTCCCTCCACTGGCTTCCTGTTGCGGCCCGCATCAGATTTAAAACACTGATGCTTGCCTACAATGCCAAAAAAACGGACCAGCACCCACTTACCTCAAAGAACTTATCCCATCCCGCACTGCACCACTTCCCTTGTCTGTATTAATGCGCTTAAAGCCACTTTTAGCCTAGCCAATGGGACTAGGCAAGTACAGTAGAGTTTTCATTTGCCTGATTAGTTAGTAATCAGGCAGGGCTAGTTAGTAAAAAAGTAAAGTGTAAGATGCTGTGTGGAATAGGAGCTGCAGCAATCCATCTGCCTGGACATGTTTTTTAACCTTTCTAGTGAATATATATATATATATATATGCCTATTATTGTGATCAATTTAATTGCCACTCACACTGAATTATGCATAAAGATGGTGTGTAGGGCTCCTGAAAGTGTTATCCTCCTTTTTAAGTTTTTTCAATTCAGGTTCCCAAGCATAAAAAGATGCAGGTGCTCAAGTTACTGTGCAGCAGGAGACAAGAGTCTTTGGAGTATTTTAATCCTTATTGACCTGAGCACACTGATGGCCAATCATGAACCATACCCCACACTGAGGCAACAGAAGGGCAAATATATATGAAGCTGAAATCAACTTCCTGTGCCATTCCTTTAGCTTGTGTGTAGTACAATCTAAGTACATGATATGAGACAGGTTCAGCAATGTTCAGGAACAGGGGGGAACAATTTACAACGGCTGGGTTAATCTGAAGTTTCCATGATAATTTCCCCCTCCTGGAAGGGCCCCAGATGCTAATTCTGTATAAATAGAGAGCTGCTCGCCTCTGGGGAGAATGGGGCTCATCAGAGAGGCTAGGACACAAATTGAACCAGAAAAAAGCATACACATTTTGACAAACATATGGGACCATCAGCATGGACAAATGGGAGGTTGATAAGACTGTTACATCATCTTATGTGGATTCAGAAAGGAAAATTGGAAAGGCTGCACTTGTACTTTCAAGCTTGAGAGGACACACACACATACACACACACACATATATATATATATATATATATATATATATATATATATATATATATATATATATATATATA
>CM075006.1:21106032-21129999 GCA_037576675.1 Pangasius sanitwongsei | reverse complement strand
AGTTTCCTCCCTGGAGATGCTTTGCCAGGCCTTCACTGCAGCCACCTTCAGTTGCTGCTTGTTTGTGGGTCTTTCTTTTTGAAAATTGATCTTTTACAGAAAACAGTTTTAATAGGGGTGGGAAGACTTTTTATATCCACTATATCTGAGTGCCTTGCCATATTTTGACCCTTGCCGTGTTTATATTGGTTTATTTTTTGGATTATCCTCTGGCCATGTCTGCTATCCCTGATTGTGTGCTGACTTTTTGCCTGCCTTAAAATTTGTGGATTGGCATTATGATGCCAAATAAACCTTTTTTGCCCATGGATCCTAACTCTGCCTCTGAGTCTATCTTGTTAGAATATGGTTGTGTCTAGGACAATGATCCCTCTCAGGTGGTCCACAGGCACGTTTTCAAACTGAAAATTGATGAGACCATTACAAATACATTTTAGTGATAATAGGTTAGTATTCATGATAGGTTTTTCCTTACAGCTTAAACACAGCTGACAAAGTTTTTATCTGAAGTTTGGACACTGACAGTGTCTTGTTCCCCACTATGTCCCCTCTTACCCTTAAAGACAGGCTTGCCCACTAACAAATATTTATTCTTGGGTGAGAGCATAATGTTCCCCTTCAGAAACTTGGATCAATCACACAATTCCATGTCACTTTTGTGCACACGGGTTTGCATTCAATCTATCATTGTCTTTTCCTTTAGTTCCAACAGTCAAGCAGTGAAGAGCAGCACTTTCTGAATGCATGGCATGGCATCGTGTGGGAGTACCTGCAAACAAGGAGCTGTTGAACACTTGAATAAGATTTTTTTAGGCTTTCAAATACTGTTGATGATTTTTTTTTTTTTGACTTTAGCTCAACAGTGATCAACTGCTTGAGTGTAGCCTTTGAGTTCAAACTCCTTGCATATATTGTATATAAAAACAGTTTTCGAGTTGTGGCCATTTGCATTTGAATTCCTTCTTTGCTCCATATATTGATCTGTAACAACCCTTTCAAGAACTTTGAAACAGGAAGTAACGTGTATCAATTATGTTCCACGGCATGCAGCACTGAGAGCATCCACACATGATGTCAAACACACCTGTGTTTGGTTGGAGTGAGTTCCAGACCATTTTCAAGAGGACCAGGTATCAGTTCGCTAGAAACAGCTCTCACACTTGATCAAACATACTGAACACTCAGAACAAACAGCCCTAGGTCTGGAAAAAACTCCTGTGTGAAAATGACCTAAAAGCCTAAGTCTCATATCTCATGGTGCACCACACTTAGTAGTGATAGCTGCTGGCTTTGAATGGTTTCTTTCTCAGGGCCAGTTTCACTGATGTGTGTCATTCTACTGAAGCGCAACCATAAAAGTATGACAAGCACTTGTTTAGTTATGTATTACGGAATGTAATAGAGATTTCCATGTAACATCAGTGATTTTATATATATTTCTGCCAATATACCAGCTGTTTTTAAATGGGTCTTTACACTGTCCTTCAGCATATGCTTCTCCAAGGCTTTGATACCAAAGTCAATCTCATCATCTGTGCAAGAGACACACTGGATCCAACAAACATTTCAGTGTATCATGAAAAACAACTATCAGATGCAAGAAACACTACCTATCCTGGAGCTTGGTAGTGTACTCTGAGAGGCACCAGAGGCTTCCTCTCCCACATGAGAAAGCAGACCTACAAACAAATATATATGCAGGTCATACAGTTCATTTAGAACATTGAGAAACATTGAGATTTAGGTAATCGCTACTTGGATTTTTACCTTTGGCTAGGAGAACAGTACACATTCCAATGGACCGTGCCTTCTTGTGCTTAAAGGCATAATCCTGTGTTTGGCAACTGCCTGACTGGTTTTCCCAGTAGCATGGGATTTCTCTGCAGTTTTTCTGTGTGACACAGTAAAGTGTGTTGTTAGTGAGAAAATATGTGTCTACATTAAAGATTGACATCACTTTTGGAAAACGTTAAGCTAATTATGGCACAGTTCATGTTGCTGGGGTGGTACTGTCAAGGATACACAGATTGTACCTTTAGTATGTATCTTTAACCTAGAAAGGTACATACAGAGTAGAGCACTATATCGACTTTTCCAGGTGAATGATAGAGTAATGACAGAGTAATCCCACCATCAGGTGTCACCCTGAAAAAGATAGGTTCCCTTTTGAGTCTGGTTCCTCTCAAAGTTTCTTCCTCATATTGTCTCAGGGAGTTTTTCTTGCCAGTGTCTCCTCCTTGCTCATTAGGGATCAAAATCTACATCTGGATTTCTGTGAAGCTGCTTTGTGGCAATGCTTAGTGCTGGTCTTGACTACAGCCCTAGTTGATGATCTGAAAGTGGCTTTGAGACAATGTAATTCTATATAACTCTATTCTAAAATACACCTTGAACCAATAGACACTTTTTAAAACCTCATTCATAAAGCTTTTTGTATAAGTAGAACCAGAATTTTGTCTAAATTAATTGTTACATATATCAGCCTAAGACTTACCAGTGCAGCTTTATTGGTTTCCATTTATATACTCTCTTAAGGTGAATATAACAGAAATCAGGAAAGTGGGGGGCATCTAAACATGTAGTAGAGCTCTCAAGATGTAGTAGAGCTCAGTGTTTCACCTTAACATGTTTGCAGTGTGCTTCATCAGCAGCAGCCAAGCAGATGCTCCATGCAGTTTTCCTCTTCTGGCCTGGTCTCACATCAGAAGATGTTTGCAACACTGATGGTTTTTCACTCAAGTTCTCAGAAGCAGGAGACTCTGTAAAGCAGGACACAAATGTATTAATGAGAATGCATTGCAGATTACTAAGGGCCTTTCAAGATGCAGGACCAATTCAGGGCTAGTCTGTGGGAAGGATCACAGGTTTGCTTTGACATAGAAGAATTCCAAACTGTGGCATGTCATTGTGAGGGAATACCTGCAAACAAGGAGCCTTTCCCATATAAGATTTTAAGCCATGCAGGCTGGCATGAGACTTTCAAATACCGCTGATTGAATTTTTTTTTTTATATATACAGTCTCCTCCGAAAGTATTGGAACAGCAAGGTCAATTCTTTTGTTTTTGCTATACACTGAAAACATTTGGATTTGAGATGAATAAGAGATGATAGATCAGAATTTCACCTTTCATTTCCTGACAACTTAGAACATTGCACCTTTTGTTTGAATCCACCCATTTTTCAAAAGTGATCAGAAATATTGGAACATCTAACTGACTGGTGTTTCTTGCTGCCCAGGTGTGCCCTGTTAGATTGATTTATTGTTTAAACAATTAACATCTTTGTATGTCTTCTCTTGGTTTGAGTCCTGTGTTTTGCCTGTAAAGACTGCATTTGTTCTTAAAAAGGATAAACCAACATGAAGACCAGAGAGCTGTCTATGGGAGAAAAGCACCTGAGAAAAGAAGGAAAAGCTGAGAAAAGAAGAAGGAAGAAGCACTTGTGGACTAACAACCAGATATTACAGAGGTTGGTCAAGGAAAACAACAGCAGTTGATGACAGAAACATTGTAAGAGCTTTGAAGAAAAATCCAAAACAACAGTTAGTGACATCACCAACAACCTCCACAGGGCAGGGGTGAATTTATCACAATCCACCATTCAAAGAAGACTTCAGGAGTGGAACTAAAGGACATAGCACAAGATGCAAACCATTCATCAGCAGTAAGAATTGGAAGGCCAGATTACATGTCAGCTGATGTCAGCTGGTCACCAGCTTGATGCAGTTATTGCAAAGGATATGCAACAAAAATGAAGTGCTATTTACTTTACAACTACTTTACACCTGTTCCAATACTTTTGCTCACCTAAAGATTTCGTGGCCTGCCACCAAAAGAGCCATATTCTAAGTTGTTTAACACATCTGGATGTGAATATCAGGAATTGCAAGGTGAAATTATGATCTATCGTCTCATATTCATCTTTTGATTTCAAACCCAAATGTCTTCAGTGTACAGCAAAACAAAAGAACTGACCTTGCCCTTTTCCAAGTCTTTCAGAGGGGATATAGTCTATATAGTATATAGTAATTGGAAAACGGCAAGGCCAATTCTTTTGTTTTATATATATATACCACACACACACACACACATTAAATATATATATATATATTTCTTTGTTACAGATAATAAACTAACAGTATGCTTTTAATGACATTTGAGTCATCTTCTGTTATAAGCTTTTAAATATAACATTAGTCTAAGTTGAAATTTACAAGCTGAGATCAAGTCCTCATGCCTAGCTTGCGTTAATGAACTAGGTGCAAATGTGCCAACATGCCCGGACGCTTAGTGCTGATTGAAACTGTGTGCAAATCAGGCAGGGGAAACAGATCGGGTAAGCACAAGCACACTATAATTTGGTGAAAAGGTTAATGTAACAGAAAGTCACAGGGGGCCACCTTGTGGTGTGATAAGAATAGAAAATGCAATTCATGTGGCTAAATTTGTAGCTGACGTGGGAAGATCGTCAGATTTACACCATGTCAACATTGTAGAGTCAGTGGTCATAGTAGCCATTACTGTGACATTGCCACATCAACATTTCAGAATTATACTGTCAATCAGCCTGCTCATGAATTTGACCATTTCACCTATAACGTTAAAAAACAAGTCCTAAACACCGAAGGGGTTAGGTAGGCCAGTGCAGAGGATTCCTATGTCACTAAAATCGAATCACACAAATGTTTGATTTTGTGTTTCACACAAAGAGTTGGAAAAAAGAAGATATATGCATCTTCCTTTCCAGTGCCTGAATTTTTTGTAGTAGTTTCAGGTCTATGCAGCTTTTGAGATGGATGGAAATTTTGCTGAGACCTGGCATCCCTGGACAGCAGTGAAAGCCAGATGCAATTTGGCCATGATTAATTTTGTTATATTCTAATATCATGAACCTGATCCTCACTTGCATATTTGGTCTTTTATCTGCAGCCTCCAGAGGACTGACCTATGTAGCATATAATCATGGGAAAATGTTTCTAGTTATCAGGGCCTAAATAACAGTTGTGTGGTCCTCACCAAGTTCTATAAACAAATAACTTAAGGTTGCAAAAAAAAAAAAAAAACACAACAGATTTCAATATGTAGTCATTTTTCCCTAAAAAGTAACCCAATATTCAGAAACAAGGTGGGAAAAAATAAGTACACCCTATAATTCAGTGAAATGTAGAACCACCTTTAGCAACAATAACTAATACAGTAAATATTTTCTGTAGGAGTTTATCAGTCTCTCACATTGTTTTGGAGAAATTTTGGCCCACTCTTCTTTACAGCATTGCTTCAAATCGTTCATGTTTGTGGGCATTTCTTTATGCACATCTCATTTATGCATGATCCTGCTGCAGCATCTCAGTGGGATTGAAGTCTGGACTTTTACTTGACCATTCCAACACCTTGATTTTTTGCTTCTGTAGTCATTCAGGTGTCGATTTGTTGCTGTGCTTGGGATCACTGTCCTGTTGCATGACCCAGTTTCGGCCCAGCTAAGCTTCTGGACAGATGGCCTCACATTTGTCTCATGAATATTCTGGTATAAAGTGGAGTTCATTGTTGTCTCAATGACTGCAAGTTTCCCAGGTCTTGTGGCTGCAAAACAAGCCCAAATCATCACCCATCCACCACCATGCTTCACAGTTGGTATGAGGTGTTTCTGGTGATACGCTGTGTTTGGTTGTTGCTAAACATGGCACTGTGCATGATGACCAAACTTCACCTTGGTCTCAGCAGTCCAAAGGATATAGTTCCAGAATATTTGTGGTTTGTTCAGATGCAATTTTGCAAACCTAAGTCTCTTCTTTTTGGAGAGAAGGGGCTTTTTCTTAACCACCCTTCCATGAAAACCATACTTGTTCAGTCTTTTTCTGATTGTGCTGTCATAAACATACACATTTAATGTGCTTACAGAGGCTTGTAGGTTTCATGATGTAGCGCTTGGGTTTTTCTTTATATTTCAGAGCATTAAACAGTCTGATCTTGGACTGAATTTGCTGAATTTGCCCACTCCTGGGTAGATTGACAACTGTCTTGAAGGCTCTCCTTTTGTAAACAAAAGTTTACAAAAATTGTTTGGAGATGGCCTTATAACCTTTCCCAGATTGATGAGCAGCAACAATTGCTTCTCTGCGGTCATGGCTGATGTCTTTTCTTCTTGGCATGATGTAGAAACACACCTGGGTGCACCAAACTGCCAAAAGTTATGCTTTTATAGAGGTAGTAACACTTCTTGATGATTAACTAATCTTGTACATTTCTTTAGTAACACCTGGCTGCTAATAACTTTCTTAATGATTGTGAGGAAAGGTGTACTTATTTTTTACCACCTGGTTTCTGAATGGTGGTTTACTTTTTGGGAAAAAATGATTACATATTGAAATGTTTTTTTTTCACCTGAGGTTATTTGTTTGTTTGTAGAAGTTGGTGAGGACCAGACAATTGTTATTTAGCTACAGATAATTAAAAACAAAATTGAAGGGTGTATTTTCTTTTTTCCATGACTGTATATCTGCTATATGGTGGCACAAGTGGAGCTGAGGGTCATATAGTAAATTTGATCTGATTGGATATGGGAGGTTTTTTGTGTTTGTATTTGTGTGTGTGTGTGTGTGTGGTGTTTTTCCATACTTGCTTCTGACACATTATTCTCACATTCTGACACATTCTGACACATTATATTTGCCATTTGGAAAATCAACTATGTGGGAAGCTATTGAGAGAAATGAGGTTTACGAATGTGTGCTGTCTCTGACCACAGGGACCAAATTTCAAGATTGAAATTAGTCTCTTTCTCATTTTCATTGGCATGGATCGTTTAGGGGTGAACCAATGTACTGACAGTAAATGTCATAATAATGACAAATGACAAATATTCAAGTTCTGTCAGGCCAGCAGGCTAGTCCAGTCTGGGCTGTCTGCTCAAGCCCTTGTTTTCTGTGAGACTATCACTAGAGCAGTCTTCACCTTCCCCTACAGTATCAAGAACCTTGAAGGAATGGCTTAGTAGGGTAAATAATATTATTAATGTTTGTGAAATTGTGTGGAGATTTTAAATGTTAAGAATTGTCTTCATCACAAATTTTCTTTCTGTGTCTGTCTTGTAGTTGTCTGAAAAACTGCACTAAGAGAAGGGAAAAGAGTCCAAATGGCTGCTAAACCTTTACCAGCTGCTCATATAAATGATAATGCTGTCCCAGAGCAGCACATGGCATATAGTAGATATGAAGAGAAATCTGAGTTTCAGGGTTCAGAATGTGGCCTCATGACTGATGAGATCCCTGCTCTCCATCCTCGTACTCTAGAACAAGACTCTTACCCAGATGGTATGTTAGAATCCACCATTTGCCCAAAAACTATTTTGAACATTTCAAAATCACATAAGGCATATATAGTGTTGTGTAACTGGGTAACTCATAACTAAGGGAAACTTAGCTGTTGAGAGACATAGGTCAGGGAGGTGCATGGCATGCAAAAGGACTCTGAGCACAAAAAAGAGCACTAAGATATAATCTTTATATATAGAAATAAAGATTTGTCAGCACAGGTCTATGAAGCTTGTGACAATGTCCATTGTTAGAAGTCCTATACAAATAAAAATTGAATTGAATTGAGTAGGCTCTTTTATCATTTTAAATTCAGCCAGGTCAAAAATGGCTAGATTTATATGTTTGCACCATGTAAAATTTATTAGCAAGTGAGTAGCTAAGAAGGCCATATTTACATACAGGCTTCATTGGTATTTGGGTAAGTGATAGAAATGATCAAAATGATGTATTGCTCAGTGGTTATCCCTGGTAGATGCAGAGTATGCAAGCTGTAAATACATTTCTAGTACTTGTGTGCACGCATAACAGTGTGCTACCAGTGCCGGTCCCAAGCGCGGATAAAACTGGGGAGGGTTGCATCAGGAAGGGCATCCGGCGTAAAAACTGTGCCAAATCAAATACGCGGACCAGTGATCTGCTGTGGCGACCCCTAACACGAGCAGCCAAAAGAAGAACAACAACAACAACTTGTGTGCATGCATGTTCTTCAGAAATCTTCAATAAAGTCATCGCGTGACATAGTATTTGCTATAAATATTTTCATGCCACATCTTCTCTTTCCTATTCTGTAATTCATCTTGTGTACCTGTGCACCTTTGAGTTTGTGACTTGCCAGCTTAGAGTGTTACTTTACACCCCACTATGTCTAGAATAGCTGGACCGTTGTTGTTGTTGTACAGCAGGATCTCTCAGACTGTGTGCCTACTGCCCTGCTATTTACCACCTGTAACAAGGAATCTTTGGCTCAGAGACTCCCTATACAAAACCCCAAAGAAACGCCTAAAGCATTGCTCCAGCCATGGCTGCTTCAATTGGTAGAGGCTGGTCTCAGCTTCTATAGAGTTAACTGAAGCGTCAGTTCTGACAGCAGGGGACATGGCCCAGGAGATAGGTAAGTTCTCCATCAATCTGGATTGTACAGTCCACACTGGCAGAAACATACAAAGCATGCAAAGTCTGCCCTGCATAATATGCTGCTGTTTGGGGCTGTGACCAAACCCAACAGAACAAAGTGGACCAGCAACATGGCACCAATTGATTAGGTTACCAAGGGCCAGACCAATGCTCTGACATGCTCTGAAGGTCCACAGACCGGGTCCACCCTATGTGTCGGGCCCTAAGCAGCCTTTTCCCACCTCGAAAGAATTCCAAGTAACCCTGCAGTTAATGGCAGTGGCTATGGTTGGAATGCTTTGCAACCAAACACACAACAGAACCAGGAGTCTACTCAGGGAATGTTCAGCCCCTGTTGGTTATACAGTGTTTCTAGAACCACAGTTGGTGTGTCTGCGCAACATGTAGCATATCTTAAATATCTTGAATGTCTGTTTTTTCTGGGTTATTAAACAGAGACATATAAGCATATTATAAATAACACATTACAGCAGCAATTATTAGCTATTTATCAGTCCCTTTAGTCATTGGCATGATCAGGTTGCACACCTGGGCAAACCAGATGTGTAATTGCCTATTGGAATGAATCTGTGAACATTTTTTATCTGAACAAACTTTCTCAAAACAAAGACTTGAGTCACTGAAATGACTTCCTGTTTCTAACTATACTGTTTTCATCATTTGAAGCTGAAGGCCTTAATCGTGCATTTACACTTGGTTGTGAAAGGTTTTAGTATGGACTGAGGGACTTTTAAGAAATGATCTATAGACTAATTTTAGTGCACTGATTAGCAATTCAGTGCGTCAATTGGCTGTTTTCTTTACTGTTTAGTGTGGGCTGAAGGGCTGTCCCAAACACCCTACTGTTTTGAAGGATTTAAATTTATAACTGAGAAATAAGTGAGTCTATGTCTTCTCAACCACAGTAACAAGAAATATAGTCACAAGCGGTGATCTGCAAATAGAGTCTTTGTGGACAGTTCTTGCCAAGTTACCTAAAATGTTTCATGAAGATAGATAATTCTAACCCTTTTAGGGAACCATCTCCATTGTTTTCCAAATTAGAGCTTAGCACACTAATACAGTCTACCAAAGTTCAACTTGATTATGAGAAACAGTTATTTGCAGACTTTCTTGTCCTAAACATGCATTTCAAGTTCAAGTCCTGAGTCTTAATAAATAAAGCCCCACCTTGCTAAGATTGATTGGCATGCAGCAGCCATATTCTTTCCAAATTCCATAATTATTGAGGAGTCTCCATTTGCTGACACCTAATATGGTGGCTATAGAATTGTTCTAATTATTGACCTCGGTTCTCTTGCTCCATATGAAACTCACTGCACTAGAAACCTGGGTGGTCTGTTTGATCACAACCTAAAATTTGATAAACAGATTAGTACTGTTGTACAGTCATGCTTTTTTTCACCTTGGCCTTCTCACTAAATGTAAAACCCTTTTTATCTAAGAGTAACTTTCACACTGCGATTCACGCTTTCATAATATCTCGTTTAGAGTATTGCAACTCACTTTATTATGGTGTCTCTCAGTCTTCCCTTTCTCGTTTACAGCTGGTACAAAACGTAGCTGCCAGACTGGGATTCGCAGGTATGAGCCTGTTACTCCTATTTTAATTGCACTGCACTGGCTACCTGTTAAATATAGAATCGATTTTAACATTCTACTGTATGTTTACAAAGCCCTCAACAATTTGGCCTCTCAGTACCTGACAAATTTGCTCCATCTGTATACTCCGTCCAGAACTCTGAGATCTTGTGATCTTGGCTTACTTCCTGTTCTTAAAGCACGAGGTGATCGCGCCTTTGCGATCACCGGTCCGAAACTCTGGAACAGT
The DNA here is from genome assembly GCA_037576675.1 of Pangasius sanitwongsei. Classification (NCBI taxonomy): domain Eukaryota; kingdom Metazoa; phylum Chordata; class Actinopteri; order Siluriformes; family Pangasiidae; genus Pangasius; species Pangasius sanitwongsei. The sequence goes on along the minus strand of CM075006.1, from coordinate 21,119,718 downwards.
CTACCTCTCCATATTAGATTAGCCCCTTCTATTTCAGTTTTCAAGTCTGCTCTGAAGACATATTTATTCTCTCTGGCCTTCAATATTCCATGAACATTGGTTTGATCATAGTTTTGCTACTATATTTGCTGTACTTTGTTGTCTGTTTTGTTTTTCTTGTAGTTTTACTTTTTGTATTTTTCGTAGTTCTATTCTTTGTACAGCACTTTGGTCAACCTTGGTTTGCTTTTAAATGTGTTTTATAAATAAACATTGATTGATTGATTATACTAATTAGTAAAATTACGGCGTTTTATATCTTACTAATTATGTTTTGTATACAAGAACAGGTTGCATGTGTCCAAGGAGTCCTTCAACAAATTCATCACCACTGTGTGTAAGCTTACTTTACTTCTGAGATACTGCAGAGAAGCAATAAGGTCCAAAATAACAACAATTTCATAGACCAGAATTTCTGAAATCTTCATAAAGGTCAACTCTCTGAACCACTGACTCAAGATATCATGCTGCATGTGGTACAGGATGCTTTTTTTTTTTTTTTTTTTACACCATGACATCATGGTGAAGAACCTGCATATCAATACTAACACATTGTAAGTTAAGCTGACAGGCTTTGGCAACTTGCTGAAGGACACCCCCTACAGTGAATATTCAGGCAATTACACAATAGATATGGCACAGGATCAAAGGGTACACAGTGGAAAACCATTTTTTGTGATAATGCTGATGGTGCACTTTTACTCTGGGGCACTCTGGCTTTCTGGCCCCCTAATTGGATACTTGCATTGGATTATGAAGGCCATCATGGAGTCTGTTTAACTTGGTCTGTGGAGACTTCCCTTTTAAATCCAAGGATGACATTAATGATGGGTACTTCCACTTATGTCCTGGTCTGCCTAGAAATGAGAAAATGCAGAACCATTACATTTAATGAAGCTGTAAATCTTGTATAGCAAAATGACTTTAAACATAATTAGTGATTTTTAAAAAAAATTTCTATCTCAACCTATATCCTCTCTGCACACACAGATTGCGATGATCTGATAATGTGTTGCCTGGATATAGACCCTGAATTTCATCCAAATTTTGAGGAAATCCTCAGGCACGAGTGGCTTACAGAGGGACAGGATCACTGCTGAGTTCTGTAACTGAGAAAGATGTTCTAATGTAATACTAAGACCAGGAAAAAAGAAAAAAAATATGGAAAAAGGTGCGTACATCCCACCAGTATGAGTCTCAGTTGAGGAGTAAGTGCTGCATCCCAAATTGTAAATGATGCAGAGTTCCACCCCACTCCAACTTACGCAGTACCAGTGGACTTTACACCTCTGTTTCTAAGAAGTTGGTTTTGAATTACATTTTGTTCATTAGCCTATATGAAACTGATATGACACAAAGTTTTGCTTATTCTTTGCTAATTCATAATTGCAGTAAAGGGGCTCTACATTTATTTTAAAAAATGTATCAAGATTGACATTGCTATATAAATTGGGCAATCAAAAAGGTTTATGGTAACATGCAAAATGGGTATTAAAACTAACAGTTAATTCTTCATTAAGCAGATCCCATTGACATCCAAAGAATAATGTGTGTCATAGTTTTGCTGCCTTAGTGAAAATGTCTAAGTCTAAGATGCCATTAATACTTCCTTAATAAATGTACTGGTGATCACATACAGTGTTTTTGAGCATTTTCCCTCTTCTGCCTCCCCTGATTCATCTCATTAGGTAAATTAGCAAGTCTTTATTGAGCTTCTTCTAGGACTGCAGGGCTGACATGAGATGCTCTTCACTAAGCTGTGAAATGAGCCCAAAGGGTTTTGTAAAGTAAAGCCAGTTACTAGCAGCGCTTCCTTAGTGTTAAGACCTGCACAATGCAACATCTTAGCAGGCGATGACATGAAACACTGCCATCTAGTGGTGGAAACGAATAGCTCGTCATTTCACCACTAAGCTGCTAAGTTTTATTTTCACTTTCTCTTCCTTCTGTTTACCAATGTTTAGTATAAATATTTTGTGCAAAACTATATATTATTTACGTTTTTTTTTGTCCACACTACTGGAATATCTTAACACCCTAAAATATGCAAGTAGTATAGATTTAAAAAAAAGTAAATAATATATAGTTTTGCAAAAAATACCCCTGAACCCTTGAAGAACCATATTTTAGGGGTCCAAGCACCAAAGGTGCTGGAACACTATTGGTTTTGTTAGGATATTTTTTCTTATTATTAATATTAGGGGTCCAAGCACCAAAGGTGCTGGAGCCCTATTATAATTGTTAGGATTCTTCCTCTTCTTCTTCTTCTTCTTCTTCTTCTTCTTTTCCTCCTTCTTCTTCTTTTTAGAATTTTTGCTAATTTCCATAATATGCAAAGACTACTTTTACTTTTTTCTTTACTTTTTTACTAGTCAAACTGCTCAGCATAGTGTGAAACTCAATAATTATCGCAAACGTGTTGACATTTGTAAACAATATGGACGCTAATTGTCAATCAATACGAAGCCTTATTTGCTCAAACAGCTGTAACTCATGAGTGCTTGGATGGATTTTCATGAATCTTGAAAGGCATATACAGGAGGAGATTCTGAGGTCATATGCCAAGTTTTGGGAGTGGTCATGTATAGGGGCAGGGCTAAGGTCAGATAACATTTTCTCAGGAACTGAATGTCCGATCGATTTGAAATGTTGTATGCTGCATCTATGTGCTAATCTGTAAGTGGATTTTTGACGATGACCTAATTAACTAAAAATCATGGCCACCATCATCAGCCAATCAGTGTTCATCAGGCATTTGACAGGGGTAACACTGAACTATTGTCATGAAACTTGCATGGTAGGTTCAGGTATTGACCCACTAATAACTGATGCAGTACCACTCAAATTGGCCACTGGGGGTGCTATTTGTATTTTTCCACACACAAACAAGCATATCTTTCGAAAAATAAGGTGTAGAAAGAAATTTCTTTTATAGCTTCATTCTACTGCGAAAAACTATAGAAAATTGCCTTTTGCACCATTTAGCCACACCCAATCAAATTTACGATAATTTGCATAATATGCAAAAAAAAAAAAAAACTACCTTTGCAAACTAGTCCGAGACGTTTTGGCCAAGCTTCACAATATTGATGTCCAACTACTCGGGAAAGTGTGACCCTCAATATAAATCTATAAAAATTACTATACTATAAAAAAATATATTGACACTTATAAACAACATGGCCACCACATGTCAATCAATTCTAAGGAGGTGGAGCTGGTTTACTCAAACCACTTGCTGTAATTCATGATTAGTCATATGGATTTGAGCCAAACTGGAAATACATATTCAGTATAAGGTTCTGAGGATGTCTGCAATGGTTGGGGTGTGATCATATATAGGTGGTGGAGTTTAAGTTCAAATAGCTGTTTGCAAAGAACTGTATGGCTGATCAAGCTGGAATTTGGTAGGGTGCGTCTATGTGCTAATCTGTAAGTGAATTTTTCATGATCCCTAATTATTGAAAAAGCACACCTGATTAGCTTGATTGTCTTGCTCAATCCATACAAAACTGACTTTTGGAACTTCTAACGCCACCCACTTAAATTTGTGACAATTTGTATAATATGCGAAACCTACTTTTGCAAACCAGTCCTAGGATTTTTGGTCTATCTTTTGCCGTCAATCTACTCAGGAGAATGTGAACCTCAATAATTAACAAAAACATGTTGACATTTGTAAACAAATGGCAGTCACATGCTAATCTATTCTTATAAGGTGGAGCCTAATTTACTTAAACAGCTTTAGCTCATGGTTAGTTCCATGAATTTGCACAAAACCTGAAAGGTATACAGGAAACCATTCTGAGGTCATATGCAATGTTTAGGGCGTGCTCGTCCATAGGGGGCGAGGCTGGGCTAAGTTCAGATAACTGTTTCTCAGGAACCATACTATTGAAGTACTATTGAACTGAAACTTGGTAGAGTGCCTATCTGGGCTAATCTGCAAGTGGACCTTTGATGATGATCTGATTACTTATAAAATATGGCCTCCATTGGCCAATCAGCTTTTAACAGGCATTTAACAGGGTTAACACTGACGTGTGGTCATGAAACTTGAATGGCAATCTTGATGTCAAAAGCCAGAGGTGTGTTTGAACCTCAGTAATAATCAAAAACCTGTTGATATTTCTAAACAATATAGCCACCATGCCTCAATCAATTCTGAGGTGGAGACTAATTTACACATACAGCTCTAACTCATGATTGCTTGCATGGTTTCACACAGAACTTGAAATGCATATACAGGACTAGTAAGCCATGCAAGTCACTCAAATTGGCCACTGGAGGGCACTGTACGTGTTTTTTCCACACAAGTATATCTCTGGAAAAGGTTAATAGTGACATTTCTTTTTCCTTGTAATCCTGTGGCTGAAGACAAAAAAATTACCTTTTGGACCATTTAGCCATATTTATGAAAGTTTGCATAATATGCTAAATATATCTTTGCAAACTAGTCTTCCATTTTTTTGTTTTTTATTCCCAAAATTGGTGTCAAATTACTTAGCAGAGGCTAATATTCAAGAATTATCAAAAAACTGGAAAAACAGTAAGTGGGACAGAACTTGATTTACTAAAACATCTGTAACTGAGGACTGGTTGTATGGATCCACATGAAAACTGAAAGGCACCTTCAGGCCTATGTTATGAGGAGGTATGCAAAGTTTGCTGTTTAGCTGTTTCAGAGGAACTGAAAGACTGATTGAGCTGAATATTGGTGTTCTGATTTGTCCTGCTAATCTGTGACTGAATTCTAATTTCTGTTGGGTTACTTCAGAAACATGGCCGCCTTCAGCCAAATGGCTTTTGGCAACATTTTTTTTTTTTTTTTACAATTTCAGACATTTCATACTTAATAAAATTATGTTCATCATGGAATCTTTATCTTTGTTGAAGGTACTGGGACCCCGATAATCTATATTCCTAAGAGTGCAGTTGGCATATTTGGATTATATATTTAGCATAGTAGTCTATTTGCTAGATTTTTTTTTTTTAATTAAAATTTCAACTCTGTAAAATTTAAACTTTACCAGTGCAGTTATGAAAAAATACCTTATCCTTAAATGGAGTAAAACATTCTAATTGATGATCTGATATGGTTATATTGTTATCTACATGGTTAATTATTAGATTGTCTGGGTTTAAATTAATATTCTGAATTTTTTGCCTGATATTTTGAATTTTGTCATTGAAAAAAATCCAGTTTTCATTACTTTATATTCATGGTGTGCATGCTTCGGTGGTGGTCTTATTCCTAGTAAATTTTGCTACAGTATAAGAATCTAGGATTATTTTGTTATCTTCTATTAGGGTGGAGAGATACATTTATCTAGCAGTACTGTTTGCTGTTTGAAATACTACCAATTTAATTTGACACCACTTATATTCTGTTTTTCGAGTGGTCTGTTTTAAGGGGCATGTGTGAATGTTATACCAGGGTTTAATTAAAAATGAATTTTCTTTTAAGTGGAGCTACATTATGAGACTGTATTTTCTCATTTGGTATGTAGCATCTGAGTTTTTCTATGCTTTTTTTTTAGCTCGGGGAACAGACACAGTCTCAATATAGTGGAACCTAAGTGACAACTCAGTGCAGCTAGCAGACGGTCGGTTTAGCCTGTTTGTCTTTTCCCTGGCCTTGGCTCTGGATTGTCACCGATTAACTAGGGCTGTTCTAAGACTATGAGCTATGCTGCAAGAAATGAGAGCAGCACCTTCGCAGGTGGGATGGATACTGTCCCACCTGCCTTGCCCTCAAAAGTACTCCAATTATCCATAAAGCCCGCTTTCAGAGCACCACCTGGACATCTAGCAGTTCAGCGACCATAACCTGCTGTAAGCTACATTGCCACGCCGCATTGGGATGGGGCCAGAGCATATTACTGGATCGGACATCGCCTTCGTTAATTAGTAACCTCTGACTGACGAAAGCATATATCATTAACTCCTATGTGGAAAAACTACCTTTGAAAACCTATGCCTGCCTAAGACCTAAGATTACATGCTATATCTGGCGCCCTGGCTCCCAGTAGACACCTAACTAAAGCTGCTGGTGCCCCTAAAAGCCTGGCTAATTTCACGAACCTTAAGATAGTGTCTCCTATAACTAGAGCTCTTTCAGGTTTCTCAGTGGGTGCTTCACTGAGGAGAGCAAACCTGTTAGACATGTGAAGCAGAGAGGAGTGTTGCTCCTGTGGGCGAGCCTTAGTGTCAGCTTTGGCTTTGTGTTTATGCCGTGGAGTTGTCACCCTTTCAACCTGCTGTGAGGGCTCTACTGCTGGAGTTGGGGGCTTGCTAACTCCGCCTAAGGCATCCAGACTTTCCCCTACAGAAACTATGCTGTTCTCACTCTTGCTAACCCTGTCTAGAGTCTGGATGCGCACCTCTAATGCTGTAATCTTCTCCATCAAAGAGGTCACTAATATACACTTATCAGAAATAAATCTACTACTAATGATGGAGGAAGAATGACTAAACATCCTGCACTCAACACACTGAACGAGCTGAATGTTTGCCATGTTAAATGTACTTTAGTTGAAGATTTGTTGAGATTATTGTAGGCAGATCCAATGTGGATGGCCTCCATTTGCTGTCTTTAGACAAAAAAAAAAAAAAAAAACCAAAACAAAAGCGTTCTTTGAGAAAATGAAGATGCAGCAGACGGTTTTAATGTAACCACCAGTCACTTGAGGGGAAAAAAGCTGCTGCTCTGTTTTTATTAAATGTAAACACTAGAAAAGTTTACATTCACACTTTCTTATTATTTACTGTATGCACCATCTTTTTCCTAGAATAGAATCTTTGTTTTGCATAAGTTTGTTCAATGAAAGCAATCCATTTTTATGTAAATGTAATATACAAAATTATCCCAGTTCTCTCATTTAAAATAACTTAAATAAAGTAAAATGGATGATGTATTAATTATAAGAGCTCTACTCTATTGTTATGTCTCTGCTACCAAGTGGTGGAGACATTATGTTTTCGGGTTGTGCATCTGTCTGTCCGTCCGTCCATTGGTCTGTCCAAGATTCTCGCTAACATGATATCTAAAGAACAGGTGGTTGAATGTTTTAGAATGGATTTACTGTATATGGACTTATCATTGTAACCGGCAGATGAACTAATTAGCGTTTGGAATTGATCCAGACAGGGTTAAGGTCACAGCAAGGTCAAATGTTTGAAATAGTTTTTCTTCAATAGCTTGTTGGTGGCAGAGAAGTTGCCATTGGCCTTGAGTTCGACTTGTTCTATAATACACTTTTGCACTTTTGAAAAAAAATAAAAAAATCAAGGAAGTGTAAAGAAAATGTTCTGTGAAAATAGTGGTATATCACTTTTGAGGTTGATAAAAGGCACCAGATCGCAGGCTGAATGTAGTGGCTGTTCCTGAGTTTGTTAAATGTAACTAGACTGCTAAGATAGCTTGAAAATAGCATAGAAATCATACTGCTTATTAGATATTGCTTATTAGATGCAGTATATATGCATACTGTCACTGGTGACTTCTTTTATTTGTTGTGATGAATTCTAATAAGAAATCTGAGTTTGGGTTACACTGTAAAGAAAATGCTTGTGTGTAAAGCTGATTTGGGCCAGCAGGGGGCGACATTGGAAAGAAAAAAGTAACAACAAATACTGAACTGGAGTGAATTTTCCCAACGGCGTGATAGAGCCACGACTGTAAAATGGCAGTTATTTTGGTGTTTTGGTGTGCTTTTTGGTTAGTTCTTGATTAGGAGTTACTTAAAAGGTCTAAATATAATCTATATTCTTATCTCAAGAGTCCTGATTTAATATAAGATGAACCTGGTCTCAGGTCAAGGGCGATCAAGGGCTATATGGTTGGATTATATTGAATTTCATAAGAACAACCCCTAACCACACCCTTAACCATGCAGTTAGTCCAGAAATGTAGTGTGTGGCTACCCACATCATGGGTGTTTGTGGTACTGTGGTGTAACTTTTATTCTACTGCAATGTACTTTGTTGTTGTGTTTCAGGTTATGCTATTTGTGTTGGGAGCCATGTATTGCATTGAAGGCTATAGTTTGTACACCTTTGTCTTGTGTACAGCACTATGATACTGGAGGCACAAGTTACTTCCACTGTATGTGCGTACGTGAATGTAATGACCATAAAAACTGACCCGTGTTCAGTATGCTCTTACTCTTGATTTGAAACTTAAGAAAAGATGAGAAAAATGAATCAGTCAGTGCATGATTTCAACTTTTTTGTATTTTAAAACTTTGTCAGTGGTTATATACATAAAAAAAACACCATATTCAAGTATGTAGTATACAAAGGTTTAAAATATTTGCACAAAAACATATCACTTGGATAAAAAAAAAAAAAACAAAACTGCTTGAGTACCTGCTGTGAAAGTCCTTGAGTTCACACTGAATTTTATATGAACAGTTCTAACAACTCATTGTACAAAAAGGGGCATAAGAAGATCCTGAACTCTACTAAAAACCCCAAATGCCAAATTCCCCTGTCTCAGCCTGAAAGCATGAAGACAAAAAGCAATATATACAAAAATACGGGTCCTGCCCTGTTTCTTTACAAAGCTGTCTTCGATGTTTGCACTAAATAACTTATTTTTTTTTTCAACAAATCTCTCTTCTTCTTAAATACTGCTATAATTTAAAGTTGACACAATCCTCGTCATATTTACAGCCCTGCTGTCCAAACACAGGCATAGCCTTAAAGGAGTAGTTCATGAAGAAAAAACTAATTTACATATGTTTTGGTGATACTAATTAGTGGTCATGAGCTTCCATTATTGTTTTAGGTACATTAGCTAAGGAGCTCCAGTGCAAAACTAGTTCAATATTGAAGTGAGGTAAGGGGAAAATATGTATAAAATAGTTTTTTTCTCCTTGGACCACTTCTTTAACTCTGATAAAAATGTCCTTTAAAATAAGGCATGTTTTCACATGTGTCTCTTCATGTGCAGGGCCAGGTGGTCGGAGCGGGAGAATGCCCTCTCACAGAGGTGGCACTGGAAGGGTCTGTGTCCCGTGTGTTTCCTGTAGTGGCGGGTCAGCTCGTCGGAGCGGGCGAACTTCCAGCCGCATCCCTCCCAGGTGCAGTGGTACGGCTTCTCACCTGTAGGCCAAGAAAATAAGACCGGTTACATCTCAACTCTGCCAGTGATGAAAGAATGTGAATGCATTGCCATGTTACTGAATAATGCAGTCCGTGAACACATCTACTGTGGCTTTAACATGTTATTTCATCATTTTACTTCTATGGAGGTTGTTTTTGGTTACTGCCTTTCAGAAACTTTGTTTTTCAGTTTTATATTTTGATCCATCACATTGCCAATAGGGGGCGCTGTGCCAGTTTCAATCACCTACTGCATTTAGCCACTGGTGTTATACATGTGACATACTTATTGACCTAGTTATAACCTAGTTGTTTTGTGAAAGACACGTAAAAGTAATACGGAGTTTGACTTTAATTGAGAAAAGATAGATTTACACTTTGAAAGCTACTTTCTCCATCTTATTACCAGTTTTAAAGTGTGCATTAAACAGCATTAAACTGACGCCTCCTAATGCTCTAGGTGTTGAATCAGAACTGTAGATATTGGCTTTACTTACCAGTGTGCGTCCGCATGTGCGCCTTCAGGTGCGAGCTCTTCGTGTAGGTTTTCCCGCAGCCCGCAAACTCGCAGCTGTGCGTGGCGGCGCGTCTCCGAGCCCACGCGCGCCGTCCCCGCTTCGGTCTGTTCTCCTCCGTGCCGTAGAGCTCGAGCAACGGCGACGACGGTGGCGTGAGCACTGCGCCGGGCATAGCCGGGTGATGGGCCCGCATGGGATCCGTGAAAACGGCGTACTGTCCATGATAGTGCTGCGCGCCGTGATACTGCGGTGGGTACGGATAGTGCTGCTGCTGCTGCTGCTGCTGCGCCACGTGCACGTTCACCTCCCGGGACGCGTCGTGCACATGCTGGACGAACGGCTGCACGGGAGCAACACCGTGAACCTTCTGCCCATAAAAGTGTCCCAGGTAGTCGCTGGCCATCATGCACGGCTGCTCGCGACGCTCGGTCTTTATTTTGTAAGCCGACGCGTGTGGAGTGGCGAGGTGCAAGTGCGCGTGACTTCTGGTGTCCAGCATGCTCAAATCAGTGTATTCCGGTGTATCAAAATGTCCTTTCGGGTTGTAGTCTGGAGTCGTGTCGGGTCGGTAGCCCATGTCTGGGCTTAGAAGCTCGACTACAAGGCCGTGCGCGGAATCGGCGCCGTCGTACGCAGTGCTGCAGCTCTCCGGTGATTCCGGGAGCGGATACGCAGGGGTAACGGAGGGACCCTCATTCTGTGATGCCATCGAGTTAGACAGAATAAACTCGAGATCCAGAAACCTGGACAGCTCGTCCTCGTCCTTGCTCAGTGGCGGGGACTCTACAATGCTGAATTCAACCTCGACGCGGGGTTTTGTCCCTGTCTCAGTCTGATCAGTGGACCATTCCTATAACACACAAACACAGCTTTAGTCACGCATTCTGTAAAAGTCCCTTTTCATCACAGTAACGGAGTTCTTTTCAAATTAAAGGTTGACTTGATAATACAGCACCGACCACTGGATCTAAATCATCCATTTACACGCTTACGTTAACAGTCGTTGATAGAAAAGCAAACTTTATCACAGTAAGTTCTACTTACTCGCAGGATTTCTGCATGTTTTTCGTCCAAAACCTGAGTGCTGGAAAAGCCAGCAATGGACGGCAGCAGCGCATCCGCCAGAGCCATCCTTTACAAACAACCTAAACAATTCACCAACTTTACTTTCTCATCCGGGCAAAGTGAGCAGGAGTTGACACCACTGAGCTGAAGGTGCGAGTGCCTCCCGTGCGCGCGTCTGAGCCCTTTTAAGACAGGGTTTGGATGACAGGTGGGCGTGTCGTCGTGACGCAGGACGCAGTGCGCCCACCCCTCCAGCTGCAGTATCGTTAATGAACATACAGACAGCGCTTTTAGGCGGCCAGGCCTCTGACCTGTCATAAACATAAACACCTTTTAATATATAAATGGCAAGATTATTAAACTGGGTGTTTTTAAGGTCTGTACCAGGCTTGCAGTTCCTCCACACAGAGTGCTCCATAATGCTGATTTTCTGTTTGTTGTATAATCAAGCCCTGTTTGTGTGTGTGTGTCTATGTGTGTGTTTCAAAGGCTTTATACGTGTATATTACAAAAAAAAAAAACACACACATATTGATCATAACAATACCCATAAATAACCTATAACTGATTTTTAAACTACAATCAGAAAACCAGCTTTATGGAGTAACCAAAGCATTGCTCACTAGGCTATTCACTGTATTCATGTAGATGTAGAAATATATGTAATTATACGTGTAACTAAATTCTAAAGATCTTTTTTTTTGTTCTTGACACAGTTCATGATTAATTAAAAACAAAAGAGCTGAGCACACACAGGGGGCGCAAGTTTCTCTGGACAATCATCAGTCCAGTGGATTTGGGGCTGTTTGGTACCTGCGTTCCTGGTTATTACACACACACACACACACACACACACACACATGAAGAGTAATATCTACCTTGAAAGTAAACAGTGACACACACACACACATGAAGAGTAATATCTACCGTGAAAGTAAACAGTGACACACACACGCAGACACGAAGAGTAATATCTACCATGAAAGTAAACGGTGACACACACACACACACACACACACACATTAAAGGTCCACTGAATGCAGCATTGGGAGATTCAGAACAAATGGATGTCAATCCTACATTCAGATGGCAGGAAGAAATGGAAACATTTTGAACAAACAGAAAGCTGAGAACTGAAGTGTGTGTTTCTGTGAGTTTCGCCCAGCAGCTCAGGCTTTCATATTGAAATGAAGCTGATCCAGAGCAGAGCTGAAGACACGCAGGAGGCCTGATATTAATTTGTCCGAATCGAATTCACAGCTCATTTCCATGCGAAAGACGAGCTGTGAAATCTCAGCCCCATCGAAACAACATGATAATCTCAATGTCAAACAACAGACTCAGCGTAAGCTAATGATGCCTAAGTAAATAAGCCTATTCTCTTAGTTGATTATTATGCAAATAAGGAGTTTGTGGTTGCCAAAATCATGTTTAGAGACAAGGTGGGTAGTTTTACGCATGAAAACCTGCTCCTGCTACTCATCCTTTAGATTTCAGCACAGGGCATGTGTTACAGGAATTCATCACAACTTCTACCCTTCTGCATATTGCAACAGTATCCAGTCATTTCGTTTGTAAACACTTTCCCCGCAATAAAGCACATATAACATGTTATCATTTCGTTACATCTCATAATGTTAAGCATTTTAATTTAAAGAAAGAAAGAAAGGTTCTGCATTATAGGGGAAAAAATATTGATCGCAGTGTAAATGACTTGATTACAAGGATGAAATGTTGATGAAATGTTATGGGATAAATATTAAAGATGCTTTGAAACGGATTTTCTTTTCCTTTGTGCCATGTGTCGAGGTTTAAAACAGTGTGAAAATCTATAAACAAACAAACAAACAAACAAACAAATAAATAAATGCACAGTTGATGATATTATTATTATTATTATTATTATTATTATTATTATTATTACTATTCTTGTTAATATTATTGTTGCTGTGTCGAGGTTTAAAACAGTGTGAAAATCTATAAACAAACAAACAAACAAAAATAAATGCACAGTTGATGATGATATTATTATTATTATTATTATTATTATTATTATTATTATTATTATTCTTGTTAATATTATTGTTGCTGTGTCGAGGTTTAAACAGTGTGGAAATCTATAAACAAACAAACAAACAAACAAACAAACAAACAAATAAATGCACAGTTGATGATATTGTTATTATTATTATTATTATTATTATTATTATTATTATTAAAGTAATAATGAAGTGCTATGTCTTCTGCATGCCATCGGAGTGGATAATAAAAGTGCGCTGTAGTGGTCAGGGTCATGGCAGTGAGCTGAAAGAGAAAAGGAAGTTCTCTCTCTTCTTCTCTAAACACTATTAAACAGATTGTAGTATGATTGCAGTTTGGCAGACGGAGTAGCTTCCTTGTGGATACGGTTTCATTTTACGAGATGCAGTCAGATAAGTGATTATAATACACGCTTCGTTTACTGGACAGCCTGCATGTTGGTGGGGAAACGGGACACGGACGCCGAGTTTCGTTTGAGGAAGATTACAGACACTGAAAGACGCAAACACGTGTTTGTTTCCACGTGACCATTTTCAAACGTTACAGTAGTGCAGTGCGATATTTGAGCTCTGTATCATCATGCTGAAGTACCCGGATAAATCGGTGCTGCCAAATAAGCCTAAATAAAATTGTAAAAACAAAACAAAACAAAAAAAAAACTTTTGTCTTCTGACTTTTCCAAAAAATAAAAAAATAAAAAAAATAAAAAATTAATGTTAGCCTGTATAGAGCACACTAAGGGTTCTCAAACTTATTTCTAACAGGGACCCCTTTAGCTGTGAGGTAAAAAAAATTGTCTTTACCAAAAAAAAAAAAAAATATATATATATATATATATATATATATATTATTATTATTATTATTATTATAATAATAGATGTATATATATATATATATATATATATATATATATATA
>CM075006.1:21049752-21105464 GCA_037576675.1 Pangasius sanitwongsei | reverse complement strand
TATATATATATATATATATATATACAATACAGATTTTTATGAACACAATCCTCCAACTATTCAAATATCATTATATCATTATTTAAGTGTGCACATTAACATTTGGGCTAAGCGTTGGAATAATAGGGTTTTATTCCTGAACCTTCCACTCAAAGAACACATTTCAAATCAAACCTTCATTAGATTCAAGTTCCCATTAATTACAGGACTTTTTTTTCTGACTAATAACTATAAGAAATTAATAATATATAACTTAAATAATGATGAGGTGTGAGTTTTGCACAAGTGTAACAAAAAAAAAACCAAAAATAAAACAACATGGACCCCTTGGCTATGCTTCACAGACCCCTGGAGGTCCCTGGACCTCACTGGGAGGATCATGGGAGTAGGCAATTTTCTCCTTGTGTAGAAGGTACAATATGTTTATTTTAATTTAGAAATCATTTATTGATCCTTTTTGTGTTATTTTTTTCCAAGTCGTAGTCACTCATATTGTGCTATGACGTAGGTCAGCTTAGTAAGCAGTAGTAGCTTATTACTGATTCTTTAGTGAGATTTATTATATAAAATTTTATAAATATTTACCATAATTCTTCTGGTGTTGTAAGCTGTGAAAGTCCATCTATATATGAAAATGATACCACACACACACACACACACACACACACACACACACACACACACACACACACACACAGAGCCCTCTAGTCAATGGTTAAAGCAGTTGTAAATTGCAGGTGGTTTGTTGTAGTCAGAGATCACACTAGAGGAATGAGGAGATACGACTGTGAGAAGGAGTCCACGTCTCCACTCTCACATGCTTTCATACTTGTGTCTCTTTAAAGTAATCTGAGCTTGGTCAAATGTGTACGATGTATGATGTGTATGATAGCCAGTGTTTATACGACTTTGCTTATCTCTATAGACGTGTGTACGTGTGCAGCATAAGAGCCGAAATTGGATTACGTAAATTTGGCACTGCAAGAAACATTTAGCTGGTAATTGGATTCAGGAGCAGTTTTGCTGTGATGAATGGAAGCTGGGAGACACTACATTCTCCAGGGCTCCCTCTTGTGAATTTACATTTTGCATTTTCATTAAAAGTACTGCAAAATACTATGTGATGTGAGCACCATTTCTTGTGGATTAGTCCAACGGCAAGTTTTGTGAACGCCAAGTTTTTGTGTCAGCCGAGCATCACCACACAGAACTGCCAGTGCCTTTGTCCTCAATTTCATATACATTTTAAGGTAGAACATTTTTGGTCATGTAACACTGTATCTGAAAAGAAAAAAAAAAAATTCATTCCCAAATGTATTCACAAAATACAATTTTTTCCCAGCATGTAACGTTTACTACTTATATTTGGTGAAATAACCCACACTGTGTTTTTAGTGGGATTGCTGTTCATTCAAGAAACCTGTGCTTCCCCGTTCATTTATCACAGCAGTGGAATGCCCTTAATGCGGGTGGTCACCAATTTTCCAGCACCTTGTCCAGTTTGACTAATTGGTGTGTCTGGGTAAAAAAAAAAAAAAAAGCCCAAAAAAACAGAGAACTTACTTACCTTTGAACACCGACTGCATAATTCCATTTGCTAACATGAATTTAAATAAAAGTCTGTAGAAAAATGCAATGTGACTCTTGTTTGTTGAGATTGTGAGGTTTGTGGAAAGCTTGGTGTGTCAGCTGGGTGTCATCTGCATATTATTGACCTTTTTTTTTTTCCGTCACAAAGTGTTTGGCCACATGAGAAATGATCCAAGAGTAAAAGAAGTTCTTCCCAGATGTACGGATGCTACGTCACTGGTACGCCAGGCTTACCGGGTATATTGTGCTCTTGGTGAAATAATCAGCGCAGTGTTTAATGAGACAGCTGTTCCTCCGACCAATCAGTGCTTCCACGTTCATTTATCAGAGTAATGGGATGCTTGAATGCAGGTGGTCATCAGGTTTCCAGCACCTTGTCCAGCTTGACAAATCAGCATGGCTGGGTAAATATTTGCACCGGGCGCTCATACCACCCTGCGCGCTCTGGCCGGGTTAAACACTCATTACAACAGAACGAGTCCTTTCACTTCCACTGGTCCATACCAGAGAGGCAGAGCCATGTGGACAAGGATTTAGTCACAAATACGACCTCAGCAGCCAGAGAATGTATGGAGCCAAGCTAATGAAATAGAAAATGCACGACCAAGACACATGTCAAACTCGACATGGAGCAGATCTCGAACACGTTCAGCGCAGTGGAGAGGAAATTATGCTGTAAACATCCTAGAAATTTGGATATTGGCTGGTAGCTAATAGAGGATGTCCTGTTTCTCGGGAAGCATCTTGTATGCCATTAGAATTTTTTAAACCTCTACATATAAGATTTATACTAAGACACTAAGAAGTAATAAGACTAATATTTGTGGAGTGGAAAGCTGTGGCAGTTTGAAGGCATCCTGTTGCATGGTGCATGAGATAGTTGCTCAGTAATAGCTCCTGGCTGTGTGTTCTGTGTGATGACTGTAGCTGATACAACCCCCTCCCCAGCCTCCCTGTGTTTGTCTTCCTCTTCTACTGGTTTTTTCACTCAGGCACTTCAAAACTCTATTACAGTCTAATCTACAGGCTCCAGAGTAGTAATTATCCCCCATCTTGCAAGAAGCAGGGGAAATCCACAGCTATCTAATACAAATTTGCTTCCTCGCATGATGTGAAAAAGCAACATGGAGACGGCACCTTCGCTAATGCATCAAACTAGAACAAGCAAAGAAAGCGGGGAGAGGCGGAACAATCAGTCCTGGATGACCATGGGAAATGAAAAAGCAAAAATGGTGGCCTTGATTTGTAATCAGAACTCCCGCTTTTTCTGTTTCTACTAGTTGTATTTGGGGGGCAAAAATCATATGAAGCAGCATCTGTTGCACTCATAGAGAAAAAAAACTTGAATTCAGACCCTTAAGGATTCTTTAATTGTACTACTGGGGAAACATTTAAAGGTTTTATATAGAACAGTAGAGCTGAAGGTTTTTCGCTGTTAGAAAGTTTAGAAGCCAAAGAGCCCTTAACTATCCAAGGAAGTATTGAGGAACCATTTTAATTCGTGTTCATTCAACAATTCAGCACTAATGCTGCATTCGACTAAAGGTCATAACTTGTCATTTCCATCCTCAGACTAGGAAAAAAACAAAGAAAACGCCTCCTCAACCCAGAAATCCTACTCTGGAACTTGGGATGGTCTCTTCAGTTCCGAGTTCAGCAAGTGAAGTCAAATCTACATGGCTGCAATTCATTTTCATGGTTAATGAGACAATGTAGTATTAAACATTGAGCGTTAGGGACCGTTGCTTTGTATTTTACTTTCATGTTATCAGATATTCTGATACTAATGTTCAACTGAACAACTTGGGGCTGACTGACCATACGCAAAAAAAAAAAACTCAATTCTTCTGAATCCAAGGAAGTCAAGATTTAACATCAACGGTGTAGCACCCTGGGCTGTACTGCAGTTTCTCATAATCTTCTCCACATCTTTTCAGGTTTTCAGGTCTAGTGGAAAGTCTAGTTGTCGTTAAGTTGCCTGGACTTGTCCTATAAATCTTGAAGGTGTTTCATTACTCATGGTTTTGTTTAATCACTCTGCGTATTGATAAAACATGTTCGACATTATAATACCAGTCCACTTATACAATTCCTTACACATGTTTTCTAGTCATCTCTGTGGGTCCCAGGGTCAAAAGTGCACACGAGGAACCAGTCCAGGAATCAGTTTCCTCCATGCTGCCACACAACAGGAATGTACCTGAGGAAAGCAATTATTTGCACACCTGCTCTCTGTCTTTTCATATTCTTTATGCAGCCAAGTGAAGTTTACTAACGTCTCAAGTTTAGTGCCTAGCAATGGGGGTCCCACTGACCTAGATATATGGCTTGAATAGAAATAGTTGTTATTTTAGAAAATACCCAAGATATCTTATCTTCATGTCCAGTATTAGCAGTATAAACAATATGTATGGAAATAAACACATTTACATGCTTGAGAAGGTGTATGTGTGCGTGCCACAGATGTAATCTAAAATAAGAGGTAAAGGAACTGTAACGGGGATTAAAATATCGTGTCTTATTTATAAAGGCTATTTTGTAAAATGATCTATTATGTTATTTTGGTACTCTTCAGTCAACGTGATTTGATCGTAATGTGATCAAATGTAATGTAATGTGAACCTAGACTTTAAAACATTCACACAGGAAGAAATGAAATTCAGCTGAGCAGTACCATTTCACACTGAACATACTGGCATATGGGAAAAAAACCTGATGTCAGAAAGAGGGGGGGAAAAAAAAGAAACCACTAAACATAAAACAGGATACAGGTGACCAGTTGTTTTTGTAAACTGATCCAAACAGACAATGGTAATAATTTGTATAGTTCATAGAGAGTGAGAGCAAATACCAAGATTTGCAAGCTATGTTGCCTCATTTTGCACTGGAATGGTGTTTTTCAGTGATAAGAAAAGCATGCTAGTTGTGAACTTCATTTCATTCAACCCATGCAAAATTCTTACAAAATTTCATACAAATGAAGACATAGGAAAAGCTATGACCATTATTCCTACTCATTGCCCTAATATTAACCTTTCATATTACTTGACTTATGCAAAATTTGAAAAAACACATCTTCAGTCATGAGATCATGTTGGCCCAAGAAGAATCATGCAATGACAGCCAGCTTCTTCATCACGGTTCCAACGTAGACGAAGGTAACATTTGATCAAATACGACTGCTTTTTTCACCAAACTAGATAATGTCTATTACCTTCAGCAGACCCGCTCACTCCCACTGTCAGTTACATAACACCCTTCATTCATATATCAACCTAAAGGCAGAAACCAAATTACACAGAACTAGGTTGACAGTATCATGTATAGTCTGCGTGGAAAATGATGGAAATAAGCATTTCGGAGATGTATAAAATCAGACGGCGCTACTCGCACTCTTGGCTGTTGTGTTGCACATCACAGGGCAGAGGAGCAAAAAGTGTTTTGTATTAAACAAAAAATGTATTAACAAATGTGTGCAAACATTTGTATCCAAAAAAAAAAAAAAAAAGCCACAGCAGGTGCATAGTGCAAATACCACTATTGTGAAAAGCATGACTCGAGTTTCGCACACAATGTAAAAGACACATAGTAAACTGACCTAACTAGGGCAATTGTGTGGAATTTTTATGGATGTCAGTTGGTAACTTACCACGGTTTCAGGAGTACGTACATAAGGAGCATAATGTCCTGAATTACTGAGCTTAAAAGCAATAAAATAGGTCTAAAATGAAATATAATTGTGGGATTAGATTAGCGCTGCACTATGATCAATTTAGCACCAAAAGTTCCAGCTCAGCCTGTTTTTTGGTCATAATAATTTGCAGTTACAATTGGCATTTTAAGCCACAGTAATCACAGGAGATAGCAGGCCACTTTCTACATGTAACAACAGCAACAAGAGCTGAATAGTAACAAACACAGAAAAGGGTGAGAACGCATGACTAACTCTCATGCACGTGTTTACTCAGTATACTCTAAAAAATAAACGTTAAACCTAGAACTCTTAGGAATACTCCAGTTGTCCCTTTAGTGTAATGTTGAAAAACCCTATAAGTTTTTTTTTTTTTTTTTTATCAAAGGTTTCAAAAACTCTTCTGAGCCCTTCCCACATATCTTTCCACATAATACTGAAAGAAGCATGCTTTCTAAGCATTTAGTACAAGACATGACACCAATAATTGCAAAGTTTGGATACCAATACAGGCCAAATTTTCAAATCAGTCAATTGTAGAAGAACAAGTGCATTCTTCCTTTGCGTCCTTAAAGGAGGCAACAGCAAGCACACTCCCACCTGCTGAGACCCTGACAAGATTTATTAAGATATTGATTAGACTTACCAGGCTAATTATGCAGAACTAATTAACCCATTTGCAGCCTGATAAGAGGGCTGGTGTTGCTTAATTTCTCTCTCAAATATTAGAGACAAATACTTGCTTTGGGATTTTTTTTTTTTACACTCTATCTTAATTGAGCATCAGGCTTAGAACAATGTGCAAACAGAATAATAGGTGGACCCTTAGTAAACCCGCTGAACAGAACGTGGATGCCACGGCAGGGAGTATGTCATCGCTAGAAGGTGTTAGCATTTTGGTCAGCAAATAGCATGGGACTGAGAAGACAGTTCTCCTTGGTTAAACCAGCAATGCCAAGAATTATAAATGAATAAGAATAAAAAAGCAACAATATATCATGTCATAGATCGCATTGGAAAGAAGGTGTAGAGGTGGCTCACTGGTTAAGGCTTTTGATCAGACGGTTGTGAGTTGAAATCCCAGCATCTCCAAGCTGTCACCGTTTAGCCTTGAGCAAGACCCTTAACCCTCAACTGCTCAGTTGTACCCTTTCTCCATTATAAGTCGCTTTGGTTAAAAGTGCTAGCCAAATGAGCAAATGCAAATAACTTGTTGGCATAATAACAATCAAATATAGTGTTGAAGTAGTGCAATGCCAACTGGAAGCTAACAGCCAGTATAAAACACACACATTTCCTTAAAGAAATAATACACAATGAACTTTTTTTGAGTGTGTTGCCAGTGTTTAAAAACTGCTTTAAGTTGATAGTTAATTCATAGACTCAAATGGCACTGAAAAAAAACAAAAAAAACAACAACCACTCTGAGGATGAGTCAAGTTTCTAAAAAAAAGTTTGCTGTGTTTTGTGTCTTTGCTGTTATTATGATCGGGGGTGGACAAAGTACTAAAAGAATTATACTTAAGTGAAAGTTATAGCTAATGTGTCAAAGTCTTTCTTGATTAAAAGTATCCAGCTTCAAGAATTAAAAAGTAAAAAAAAAAAAAAGTAAATGTTATTAACTGAAGAAATTTAGTTTATGTCAGGTCTATTTATGTGAAAAGTAAATTTTATTACTTATCTACAACTCTATGAAGATGATTGTTGTTTTAAACCGACTATGCCATTTTACCTGAAAACATCATTTAACCTCTGTACATTTGCAATATTTACCATTAGCTAGAATTTGTACTGATGCCTAGCTACTGGTTTTTAGGCTAGTTTAGCAAAGAAAACCGGCTAATTTAGTTAAATATAGCCAGTAAAGGCACCTCAACATGCTTGTTCAAATTAGATTGAATTCATGTCTTCTAGGCAAAGGCAAAGGAGATGTTTCATTTTATATGAATCTCTGCTTACTCCAGCATAAGAGAACATTTGCTAAGGTAGAGCCAGGAGCGCTAATGCTCAAGTTCCACACTGCAGTCTGGGGATTATTCAGCTTCACAGATAGCTAAAGTGCTGATTGCATTGTGTATCACGAGATGGTCACTGCGGATGAGGAATGGGGACAATTCTTGTAATTTTTTTTTTTTTACATTGCTGAACTTGATTAGATGCTGTATTAAAATAGATTGGATGCTAAACTGAGCCCATTCCCTTGATAACCATGTAGAGTCACTGGCTGGATGAGAGAAGAAGAGAACGTCGAGATAGTTGTAACAAGTACTTTGAAGGTCTAAATAAAAATGTAAGGAGTAAAAAGTAAGTGTTTTTTTTTTCTTGGAAATGTAAGTAAGAGTGCAAGGATTCAGTCTCAATAGCACTCACTTAAAGTATAATTATGCCAAACAAATATGTAGTAACAAAGTGCAATCACTCAAGTGTTTTCATTATGGTTTCGTGTTCATGATTTTACTGCCTGTAGCTTAGCAAATGATTTGAAGATTAGGCTTGTACCAGAGTTGAAATATTGTTTGATATTGAGTCAAGCATGATGAGTCAAGGTGTTGGTGCACAGGAAGTAAATGCTGACACAGAAATGATAATCTTGGTTCAGGATCTTGAGTCATTTCCCTGTCTCGATCTACCTCATGCAAATGCTTTACGTTGTTTACCAGGAAACAGCTGCTATACCTCTAGCTTTCAGTCGGTGTAGATACTAAAGCTGTGCATCTCTGAGGAAAAACAGGTAGAGCAGGTTGTGGAAGTGGCTACCGATAGGACTTTTCCAGCTGCTGATAATCTTGAGAGGCTCTTGTCGGGCTCTGTGTGCTCACAGTTTGGCCACTTCACACCTGATTTCTTCTCATTTGTGTGTGTAGGGATACTCGCTAATTAATGAAATCAGGTCCGGTGCTCCTGGGTTTCCAATTATTATCCTAGAATCCTTTATAAGTGTTTCCCTTTCTGAAAAGGTTCAAGACAAAAAAGAGATTTTCACAGGTGTTTCTTTATTATCACAAGCAAAATAATACAAGAAAATATGCTAAATTATTAAAAATGTGTAAAAATCTAAATATCATCCACTTTATTGGGAGATCGCTGATGCAAACATTTGTCCTGTTAAATTGTTAAATTTGTTAAATCTCGTGATGGAATACTTTATAAGCACATCGAGTGTTTGTTGGGGCTTTTTTTTTGGCTCAAGGCATGACTTTTTAATGGCGCCTCAAATCGTTCATCTCATTCATTTCACAGGGATGCTAATGACAAACACCTTGTAGCGGGTATCAGGTGTAATCTGAGTTCTCTTCCCCCACTCCTGATTCCACTTTCTCCCCTGAAACCAGGCTGTCTTTGTTGCAGTGAGCCGGATGTGACAATTCCAAGCTTTTCAAGCCGTCTGTATTGTTCTATTACAAATGATCCCAACTTGATCTTACTCAAAACATCCGGGAATACTACAGAACAAATCTGATTTTGATAGAGTTCCTGTGGAACGTTTCATCCCAATTCGTATGAGACCTGGGATCAGTTGCTATCAGGAGTCTTTCTTTAAAACTCTCGGGGTGTATTTCACCTTGAATTTGTTTTTTCATTCCTGGTATCTGACAATCATGTTCTGTGCTTGTCTAAAAGGAACAGGATAAGGCCTCAGAGAGGGAACTCCCTGGAAACACTAGAGTTATCCACAGAACTGAGAGGTGGTGTTCCCAAGTCCCTATGCACACATTAACACACACACACACACACACACACACACACACACACACACACATCTCAGGAAGCTGACGGTGCAGGATATCAGACTGTAAGTTGCACTTTTTATGAAGGAAAAAGTTAATAAAAGAGATGGTACAAAAGTGAGAGCAAGCAAGAAAGAGAGTGAGAACTGACACATTATGTGTGTGGAGCCTGGCAAAGCTATAAATTAACCCTTAAATTAACACCCAGCTTATGATTCAGTCATACACGTTAAAGCATATTATTCAGTAACTTCAATGAAGCTGTAGTTCTGAAAGTGAGGAATGTACAGTAAGTCTGGACCTGTCAATGTGTCGTAGGTGTTTACTGGGCCAACCACCATTCCATGCCAGTGTGAAAAGAGAAGTATAGATGAATGGACAGAGAATGGCTTGAAGGAAAACCTTGCACATGTTTTGGTATTGATGAGCACTGCGAAAGATTTTAAGTCATACAATATCTAACAAGCTGTTGATTTCCGGTTACAGTGTCTCTGGTTTTCTGATTCGAACACTCTCTTTTAATGTTCCATCAAAAAGCTGCTCTTTAATTTATTTTTAAACACAGCTGGAACACTTCTCCTTGGGTTGGTATAGTCGTATTTCATGTAATTGTTACCTAATAGTTTACTTTGTGGTTGCTGCTCTTTGAAGCTCTCAGAATGATAAGTCCATAATTTAGCTTGTGTTGAAATTTTCCATTGTGCACCCTCAGGCTGCTTAAACAGAGAGAACAGCCTGCACTACCTGCCTCCCTTTTGTATGCTTATAACTGAACATACAGTTATATAACGATACACTGCTATAAGAACATCTTATATGTTTAAAAAAATACTCTTGCTGACTGGAAGGCACATAATCATTCATTTGATTGCTAATAAATATTCTAAAAGCAAATATTGGCTCTGTTTAGAGAGTCTCGCACTTGTGGATTAGACTAATGTACATCTTTAGTGTAAATCCAAGTGAAAGATAGGAGAGAGATTAAATAAACACTTTAAACCTGGAGGTCAACATAACATTATTAAGGATAATGAATGAGTGCTAGTTAGGAAAAAGAGGCCTGGGGCAAGACGGAGGCAGAGAGCCACACACACACACACACACACACACACACACACACACACACTACACCATTTCAAGCTTATCAGTGGAAACAGCTGAAGTGTGCAAACCTCCAAATGGATTAATCTCCTGAAACAATTTCATTTATTTAAACAAGTATTTAAACAACAACAAAAAAGATAAATTTGGATAATTTAAAACTTTTAAATTTTGCTCTTTTCTATACCAGAATCCTGCTTGGACAGTAAAATTATTGTCAAAGCACATTATATTTATGGTTTATTGATATGAATATGGGTGCATATGTATCTGAGACTTCATGTTCTTTTTATGTTCAGGCATGTTGCTTATAAGACTACTTTATTAACATACAGTGATGCACATACAGTATTGTGACTGTAACTGCAGTTATACTTCTATGACGTTGTTATTAGTGTTTTTTTTTAGGTATCATGGCTATCGTTTGTACCTCAACTTGTTGCTTTGTGACTAACTAGCTAGTATGTTAGCTAGTGGGTTTAAGTGACGCTCCCTACAAATGTCTTGCACTTGCTTGTTGTGAGCTGGTGGATACCCGCAGTAATCGCTTCCCTTGTTACTCCTTTGGGTAAGAAGACCTGTCAAATATATAAAATGTAAGTGTAGACAACTTTCAAACCAAGATTCTTGACTAATGGGGTTAGTACTGATAACAGTGTTTAAGCTAGTGTTTCCTCTCCAGCTTCCTTCAACAGACAGGACGTCGTAAAAGACACAGAGAGGGAAATCTGGATGTTCTGGAAGAACATGTCCCTTATTTACTTGGGATCTAATTAAAAAATATCTATTTACAGTCTGAAGTACTACATTTGTATCATCAGGCAAGAAATTCAAAAATGGTCCTGCATCTGTTCCTAACTTTTATTTCACTTTTTATTTTTTTTATTTATCCCTTTATACATTAATACCAGACTATTCCTTTAACTCATTATTCGCAAACTTTTTGCAGCGAGAGACTCCTTTAAACAGAATAGAAATTTCCTAGACCCCTTCAGAACAGATTAATTTTATGAACATAATCTAGCTATTTAAATATTAGGCTTATTATTCAGACATGAACAATAATATTTTGGCCTTTTACTGGAACCATAGCATATTTTTAAACCTTCCACCAGCAGAATCCATTAGATTCAAGTTGACATTTTTTTATAGGCTACTTGTTTCTGACTTAAATTAAATTCATTGAATTCATGTGACCAGTCAAATAGGCCAATAACTATAAACACTCAATAATAAACATCATAATTTTTGATAAGGATGTGTTATGATTTCTACCACTGTAAGAAAACCTTTTAAAGGCCGCAGATCCCTTGGCTATTCTTCACGGATCCGTATGGTTCCTGGACTACACTTTGAGAACCACTGCCTTAACTCATACATTTATCTTGCACATGTTTCTGGTCAATTGGTGGAACCTTAGTTTTGCTAACAGGTGTATGCTTTGCTTGTGTTCTGCCTCCCCTTTAAGTCACTTTGGAGAATGATATTTTCCAAATTACAAAACAGTTCTAAAACTAAAATATAAGAAGGCTTTCATGGTCCTTTAGCTCTACCCCACACCAGTGTGGTTTCTGGCCAGTACCTCCATAGTGACCCGCCTGCTTGGAACGTTTGCGAGGCAACTTCTGAGAAAAGGAGAAGAGTGTGTTATCTCCTGCTCCCCTCTTGTGCTTCCGTTAGAGCCGGGCCACTATCTGAGTCCACCTCGGGACAGTCTGGCCTGCAGAGAGCCGATTACTGCTGATTAACCTCATACAGGAGAGCAGCTGAGACCGTTCACGTAGACTAATCAAGCAGCCATAGATGAGCTGCTGTATGATGCAGCACAAATTGGGTCAGGTTTCTGTGGAAGTATATCTAAAACTTCAGCTTCGCTTGTAAAAGCCTTTGATCAAAGCTGAGGTCATTTTTTTACCGTCATTGTTACTTTTGCGAGCTAAAAACTCACAGCGGTAACTGGAGTCGCTTAGCATTATTCACATGCTACACATCTTTGTGTTGACGGACAATGAACTTAGACAGTGAAAAGACTGGAAAGATTTTTAACGGGATAGAAAGGACAGTGTATTGTACTGTAATCAAGTCCTGTTTTAATGTTGAAAGCAGAACGAATACAGAGCCTTTTACAGGGTAGATTAGGATTCCCAATATCAAATAACACCACAGTTGATAAGTTGTCAACTTTTTTCCCCACAAATTCAGGAAGTGTTTAATGCAAACTAGGCCATGGCATTTATGGCCTAGTTTGCATTAAACTAGGCATTTATGGCCTAGTTTACTGCAAACTAGGCCATAAATGCCATGGCGTACTTGATAATAATGATGATGGTGCTTCATACTAGTTCTGGTTTGCATTCCAAAACCTTCACTTTTGGTCAAATGTTTATATGTGCCTGTAATATATACCTCATTATCTTTTACAGTCAACTGGTCAATTTTAAGATGTAATCAACATATTGTTGATGGCGTTTTATTCCACAAAACTGTGCCATATTTACAGAAGCCTGATGAATGATGTATGACCTACACGGACTTGCCAGTACCAGTGCCACTTTGTATACACACTTGGCCATTTTGCCAGGTACTGTCACCATATAGGTGAGCTTTGTATGTACAGTTACTGACTGTTGCTGTTCACAGTTTGTCAGCCCACACTAAGCCCAAACAGTGGTTATGTGGTCAGAAACTGACACTGATAAAGGACTAGAGGACAATTAACACACAATTTTGCATGAACAAGATAAATAGTATCTAACTATACACTTACAAAGTGGACTAACAAGGTAGGTGTATCTAATAAAGTGACCAGTAAGACTTTAAACTGTTTTAGACCCAGTGCTGATGAACCTGATACACTATCAGCACCACACACACTACCATGTAAGTGTCACTGCTGTGTGGAGAATGATCCACCACCCTGGTCAGTGGTGGTTCTACAGTGAGCTAGAGTCAATAACTGTACACCTACAAAGCAGGAAAAAAAACAGACAAAAAAAAAAAACCAACACATTATTTACACAAAGCAGCAGTAACCAGTTTTATTCTTCAGTGCGTATTGTTTATTTGCTTTATTTCTTTTTTTATTATTTGTATTGGCATTTGCTTCTGGGTTGCCAGTAATTGCCACATTGTCGGAGACAGGCAACATTTACTCATGTGAGAACTCTGCTGAATTTACTTTTCTCTTCTTTCCCATGATTGTTGACTTATCCTCCTCTATTCAATGCACCTCTGATCTTTACTCCTTACTTTTTTTATTTAGACCTTCAAAATACTCTCATCTAGCCAATGACTGCATATGCATCTATACATCAGTGAAATGGGATCCAGCACATTTTATTTACAACTCAGTTCAAAGCATACAAACAGTTTTGAGTGTAGAAAAACTATGAAGAACTATGTAGAATTGTCATCTGCTGTGACCTACTCATGCTACACAATGTAGTTAATGCTATAGCTATCTGAGTCTGGACTGCAGTGTGGATTCTGAGGATGAACACCCCCTGGCCCTACATCAGTAAAATGTTTTAATATGCTGGAGTAAGCAAAGACTTGTATGAAATGAGGTATCTGAGAAAGCATGAACTCCATTTAATTTGAAAAAAAGCATATTGCAGAATGTTTAGCTAATTTGCTAACTTTAACTAGTTATATTTAACCAAGCTGACCTGTTTTCTATTGCTAATGCCAAGTTAGACTAGCGTTGATTCCAGTAGCTAATATAAGTCAATTTCTAGCGAATATATAGCTAAATATTGGTTATTTACAGGATAGTTTACTTCTGATTAATTCATTAGCAAACTACATAGGGTTAGTCATGCATATGAGCAGTGGACTTACAGAGACTGAAGGATGTGTTCAGGCAAAACAGTGTAGTGGCTTTAAAATGAAAAGCACCTTCTAACAGTTTTAGATAAGTTGTTCCTCTTTCAGCTGCTCCTGTTAGGGGTCACCACAGCGGATCATTGGTCAACGTATTTGATTTGGCACAGTTTTTACACCGGATGCCCTTTCTGACGCAACCCTCCCCAGTTTTATCCGGGCTTGGGACTGGCACTGAGAGCCCCAGTGGCTGGGGTTGGTCCCCTGGCCGGGAATCGAACGCGGGCCACAGCGATGAGAGCATCGCATCTAACCACTAGATCTCCAGGGACCTTAACAGCTTTAGAAAAGTAATAAAAGTTATTTTCACATGACACTAACTTGATTTTATCGGGGGAAAACATTTAGTTTTTAATACTTGTGTACATTTAAAAGTAGCATTTTTTTTTTACAGTACATTTTTGGCTGGATGCTTCCACTTTTACTTTAAAGATTTTAACACATTATCTATAATTTCTAATTCCTCAGTACTTTTTCTACACCGACACAAAGTGATCTAGATGGTAAGTTTACCAGATAAAAAGGCCAGTAGATAGAAGGCACACCTAGTACAGAGTCCAGAGTAATGAATATTTAAATATGTGTATAAATATGTGTTAAAATCACCTTTCGTTAAAGAGATCAGTACAGACTGATAACACCAACAACAGTAACATGGGCTACAAAGCTTACCAGATGTCAGAGCTTGTGATGATGAAACTTACTTGACTGTTAATAGTTATGGAAGCCTATTTAGAAGTGTAGGGTGTGTATGTACCTTTTTTTAGTGTTGACTCATACATTGTATGATTGAATTAAGCACAGTAGTAGTTCTACTGTTAAATATTAACTCTATTGTTTGTTCTATAGTTAAGGCCGACACTGTTGCACATGGTTTGTATTTATATCCGTCTTTGATCCTTCTACCATGAAAACTTATAGACCAATGTTTCCTATTTCCGATGTTTCTAGGGTGCAGGAGGCACCGCCATGTCCCAAGTGTGTCACTAAAGAGACGTGACAGGCCTGAGACCCCTTAAACAAATACAGCAGTAGCGACAACATGCCCCTTCCCATCATAGACCACACAGTGTGCCCAGGCATGGACACACACACACACACACACACACACATACACATGCTGCACACTGCCGCCATCTTCCACCTTCCAATGGCGCCTCTGATAAAGATCGGCCTTAGCCACATGAAGAGAAAAAGAAACAACCAATTATACTATTAGTGAAGGAGAGTTGTGGTGGTGGTAGGGGGAACGGGGGCAGCAGCATGTTTTCTTTTTCTCCTGTTTTTCTTGTTTGGCACATGTTGGCTTTCTGCTAATGTAAAATTAGGAAGAGAATGAGTAAGAGCTATTGAACTCTGTGGTTTGTGGTTTTGGTGTGATGAATATGAATAAAATAGGTAGTGAAGAAAACATATTGGGATGTGCTGTTATAGGAAATTAATCAATTACAGGATAGTCTGATGCAGCCCGATGTGAAGGCTGGAGTTGATTGTTTTCCAATAACAGAAAATGTCTGGAATTTGCCACTGATTGCTTTTTTTTTTAATTATAAAATGACACATCTTATCCAATGGAACATTCACAAAAGACGTTAGCTCCTATTATCCCTTAAGTTATAGCAGCTATAAACAGTCGTTCCTTCACCAGCCTCATTTTTCCTTTCTCTTGAAATGAATCAAACATAATTGAGAAAAAATTTGAGCTTGCCATGTTATGCTTTTATAAAGTCCTAAAGATTTTTTTCCTGTCAGATAGTTACAGCTATTTCTCTGTGTGCGGTGTAAATATTAAAATATAACCAGCACAGCACTGTAAAATATAACCATTACAGTCTAGAAAGTACTTTTTTATTGCCTTTTTTTTATTACATAAAGCAGCAGTAACCTGTTATTTCTGTGAGGGCTTTTTATATTTTTTTTGTTATTTTTAAATTGTATTGGCACTTGATTCTATATTATGAGAATTGTCACATTGACAGAGACAGGCAACATTACTCATAAGAGAACTGAATTTACATTTCTCATCTTTCTCAGCATTGTTGACTCATCTTTCTCACTTGAATGCAACTCTGATCTTATCATCAATTTCCATGTGCCCAGACAAACCTTATCAATCCAGCTGCCATCGTATGTTACGAATGATGAACTGCTGCCACATTCCTTGGCATGAGAAACTAGTGTTATGGACAAGAGAAACGTTAAGCAAGCATTTAGAAAGTTGTTAATATTATTGACCATTAACCAGCCCCACAGACTTTTCGACCAGTAGTGCCTCCGTCCCTGATGAATTCAATCACTTCTACTCTTTCTTTGACCAAGGCAGCAGGCAGCACACTACAAATGGTGACCCTCTCACTGTTGACCATACCCTCTCACTCTCCACAACAGATGCATTCAGCACTGAGCAGAGTGGATGCATGTAAGGCTGCTGGTCCTGATGGCACACTCAGGCATGGGCTTAGTGCATGTGCTGGAAAGCTGACACAGGTCTACTGTCCCCACATGCCTGAAGACAACAACCATGCCTACGCATTCTTCTGCAGTGTGCTTGACTTCCACCCTGTTGCACACATCCCCATTGCAATGAAATGCTTTGGGAAACTGGTTTTGAATCACCTCATAGCAGGCCTATCACCTACAGTGGACTCCCACCAGTTGGCCTACTGCCCAAACAGGTTGCCATTTCCACTGCCCTTCATTCATCCCTCGCTCACCTGGACAACAACAACACGTACATAAGGATGCTGTTCATTGACTTTTGCTCTTCATTGAACAATGGCATCCCCACTAAACTGATCACCAAGATCAATGACCTGGGCATCAGCACCTCCATAGGCAGTTGGATTCTGGACTTCCTAACCTAATAAAAATCAGTCTGTTAGGTTGGGCAATCACATTTCCTTTACCTTCTGCCTGAACACTGGCATCCCACAGGGTTGTGTCCTGTGTCTGCAGTCCCTGTTCACCCATGACTGTGTACCTCTGCGTAACTCCAACATCAACATCAAGTATGCAGATGATGGTAGTATGCACGGTGGTAGCTCACGTCGGCCTACAGGGAGGAGATCCAAACTCTAGCAAATTGGTGTTCTGCCAACAACCTCACCTTCAACACAGAGAAGACCAACAAGTTCATTGTGGACTTCAGGAAATCAAAAATCAGCAGACACTCTGCCATCTACATCAGTGGGTCTGAAGTAGAGTGTGTCTCCTGGCACCATAATACTTCAATTCTGGTTAGAAAGGCACAACAAAGTCTTTACTTCCTGAGGAGACTGAAGAAAGTTCTGAAGATCTGTCTCCCCAGATCTAAACAAGTTTCTATTGGGGCACCATTGAGAGCAACCTGACCAACACACAGTTACAGTCACAGTGTGGCATGGCAGTGCTACGGTGTCCAAAAAAAAGCCCTTCAAAGGGTGGTGAAAACCACCCAACACATCATTGCTGCCCAACTCCCAGTCATTGAATATCTTCACCACAAGATATGTCTGCGTAGAGCATGCAACATCATCAGGGACACCTCCCATCACAGTCACAATCTGTTCAACCTCCTTCCATCCAGGAGGATATACAGGAACATTCGCACCAGAGCCAGCAGGCTCAAGGCCAGCTTCTTCCCCACAACCATTACCCTGCTGAACTCTACACTGCACTGTTAGGCCACTGATGTTTTACTGCCTGTAATCATCCTGCAATTCTATTTTATACTGTATATTCTGTATTACCTCTATATAATTGAAATATTCATAGTATATATCCTAGGTTATCTTCATAAATCTGTATGTTATCTGTATATACATTGTATATTATCCTAGGTAATCTGGGTACTGTTGTATATACAATGTACACATCTCTTACATATATTTATGACTAATAATTATCTATAACTATATACATATAAAATACACACACTCACTGTCCACTTTATTAGGAACTCATGCACACCTGCACATTCATGTAGTTATCTAATCAGCCAAGCGTGTGGCAGCAGCACAATGCATAAAATCATGCAGATACATGTCAAGAGCTTCCATTAGTGTTCACATCAAACATCAGAATGGGGAAATGTGATCTCTGTGACTTTAACCGTGGCATAAATGTTTGTGCCAGGAGGTCTGTTTTGAGTATTTCAGAAACTGCTGATCTCCTGGGACTTTCATACAGAACAGTCTCTAGAGTTTACACAGAATGGTCAAAGTTTTTTCCAGAATGATCACCTACCCCCAGAAAAAGTCTGATGCTTTTTGTTTTGAGGGAAAAACTATACTTTAAACTATACTAAACTATACTTTCCCTGCCTGAAACTATATAATGCACCAGGACAAAAGGTAATTAAACAAATGCAAAAGCGTAGACACGGAAACGGTAATGCAAGTCTTCTCTTTTCAGAGGCACCGTTTTGTAAGCCATGTCAGAGAGGTAAGCAGATCTGGGGTAGACTGAAGTAGGGGGCATTAGGGATGGCTTTAGGGCATGAGTTAGGATAACCAGGTAAAGGCAATTCATCTCACGGTGAGAAAATTTCAAGGCAAGGCACACACCACACTGGATCCAATCTGTACTGCCACCATATATAACACACTGATTCTCCATATGTTCCTATGGCCTCAGGTCATTAGAGGTCTAAAAGCTGCTCACTTCTTCATAACATACATTCACCATTCACATTGTTTTTGACAGCCAGGACAATGTCTTATTTAACACAGCCTTCTCTCTATCAAACAGGTTCATCACCATTCACCTATTGTGTATGTTTTCCCACAGAGGCGTCACTCCATCATGAGCTAAAACTCCACACACACACACACACACACACACACACTTTCTAGTTCATGGTTATGATTTTGTTGGCCTTTCTAAAATTTTATAGTTATAGACCTTTGATATTTCTCTTTCAATCATGTATTTAATTTACTGGCTATTTGGTAAAATGCTGTAAGTGGTAACTTAAATAGTACATAAAAAGTTACGTATTTTTGTCAGTTCTTCTCTTTCAAGCAAGCCATTCATGAACCAGTCATGAACGTTTTTATTTTCATAGTCTGTTGGAAGACATGCAACACTGTGAACACTTTAATAACTTAAGAGTTTTTTTCATTTTGTCTTCCATTTTGTTTTGAACAGATAACTGGCAAGATTTTGGGAGGTGGGAGGAAACCAGAGAGCACCAATATGGACACAGGGAGAACATCTGAAACTCCACACAGATAGTAGCTTGAGCACAGGATCAAGTCGGGGAAGCAGCAATGCTACCCACTGTGCCACCAGTAAGCTAATAGGCATTCTATATTTGTTCTTCTTACTATTTTGCTGAAAATTTTTTACAAAGAGCCACAGACCACTAATTATTTACAGTCATCCCACCATTATAAACTGTACTGTAAAAAAGATTATTCACTCAACGTTGGTTTTGAATATCTGAGACCACCAGCAGGTGTATAATACGTTTTCTTTTCAGCAGTGTAAAGTCTGTGAATCTCCGAAGCCCACCTGACCCACCAGTTTGGTACACTAGACCCAATGCCTACAGGGACTTACTGACAAATGGCCATAAACTTTGACCTCAGTACAATAAGTGACCAGAAAAGAAAAGGAAGTAATTTGTCTTGTTCTGGTATCACCTTCCTCTGATCAGGCATCCCTGCTTCCAAAGCTGCCGTCTCACCTGACACTTTCTCAGATAAGGTTCTGAAACACAGGGGGGGGTTCTCTCTCACTCCATTTTCGGACATATTGTGTTCACTGTAACTGAAGCTTCTTCAGAATCTTTCTCTCGCCCTATCTATCTCTCATTCTTCCTTTTTCCCATGTGCCAGTGTCATCGCCTTTCAAGCAATGATCTCCAGGGAACCCCTAAGATCAAACAAAGAGTCTTCCGTTGACATTTGCAACGGAAATGCTACAATCATGGAAGCTTGGCGAGTGCTTATACTTTGAAGGCCGAGACAACATTCCAGAAGCCAATCTATTATCTCTGAATCATTTCTGATTCATGCTAGTTATCTATTATCAGACTTTACAACTCTTTAAATAGGCATGCAATTACAACTGCCCATGACACCCTGTCAATTATGCATGATGACATCAAGACCTAATAACTCCTAAACAAAATCATGTTGCCGGAGAAACTAAACAGGAAAAAGGTCTTTAAAGAGATGCCAAGACTATAACACATAAGCTATAATTGAAATCCACAAGAAATAATATTCCAAACCTGTAGTCCACGTAACAATGTTCTTCCAAAGTGTTATTTCCTATTTTGTGTTAATGTATGAGCGTGCTTTGAAACCGACCCACTTCACACTTTAATTGCACAATTTCAGGACACAGGCTTTTGAAGAGGGGTGAGTACAAATAGACAACAGAGTCCTATTGAAACATTCAGGCTCAAGTGCATCTCTGTCCCCAAGCTAACACACGTACTGGGCAATGTGCTTTTACAAATTAGCCTCTTGAATGAGGTGCAAAACCATGGCATATTATTCCCATCGCCATGAGAGTTACTCCATTCAGTAGTTTTATATAACACAAACCTATTTCACATCAAAAATAGAGAAGTGCAATTATCTGCAGTGGTCAGCAGATGCTTTTAATAAAATTGAGATGCTTCACTGAGATGATGAAAAGAGTTTTTTTCCTCTTACAGATTATTATTACTATTATAATGGTTCTGATGCCATATGACTGACACATACGGATCATGCTAATTGGGCTGCTATAGCGCAAGAGTGCAAGGACAATTACTAATTGATTGGAGTAACTGATTGTGAGGTGATGGAAAACTGATCAGACAAAGCAGATTCTGTTTTAATGTTTTAGCAATGAGGCACATGTTTCACTTTCTTTTGGGGGGGGGGGGGGAGTTTTGTACCTCCATATATATATATATATATATATATATATGGTTTGTATTAGTGAGTGTTTTTGCATGTTTGAAGCTGATATCATGTTCCAAGCTTTTTTAAGCTTTTGGAAACAGGAAAAGGCCTCTGCCCTATTGTGGAATCATGGAAAAGGTTAAAACACCTTTCCATCTGGAGCACTGCCCATCAATGCTCCATCAACACTGCACCTGGCTTAGGTCAACACATACGCACACACCAACTTCACTGAACTAAATGACCTGAACATACGCCTTATACTTTTATTAGTATTAATAATGTAACATAAATTACATTAGAGACCTGCCATTATTTGTTGAATTCCAAGTGTCTATTGTTATACTGTTGTCGTTGCTAGTCAAGCAATTTAACTGGTATTTATTACTGTATGTCACTATTCTTTTTATTCTTGTACATAGTGTATTACCCAGTGTATGGTGTGTTTCTGACACTGGTGCAACTACTTAATGAATGTTGTCACGATTTTATCTCACGATTTGATTTTATCTCAAGATTTGACAATTAGATTTAAAATAAAAATTGCAGAAATGATTTAAGTCTATACTAGGTGAAACTATACAGTATATACTGTATGTACTGTGCACATACAGTGAGGTTCAAAAGTCTGGAGACCACTAGTGAAAATGCTGCTGTTTTGGCATGCTTTTTTTTCCAATTTTAACCCAAAGGTTTTCTATACAAATGATATTATCAGCAACAACATGAGTAAAAAGTAGAATCTTAAAAATATTTACATGAATTTCAGAAGTTCTTAGTATTTGGTACGTCCCCTTTTTGCTTTAATGACAGTGTACACTCGAGCTAACACAGAATCCATAAGTTTGTGTAAAACCTGATAATCCATGTTAGATCAAATCCATCGGCGTGTCGTCTGAACACTTGCTTCAGTAGAAGGGATGAGACTCAAGGAAAATCTGACCTTTTGCACAAAGGAGTTAACATGGTCAATATCACAAATCTGCCTAAATTTAAATAGTGACCTAGGAATTGTGCAACATCTTAAACACTGAATAGTCAAGATGTTGCACATTTCCTTTTTTAGTTTTAGGATTTTCAAAATGTTAAAACTTTCTGTTTATTTCCTGCTTTAAATTTGTAAAAAAAAAAAATAAATCATGTGAAGAAACCTAATATTGATCAATATCTAATATATAATTCTAGAAAAACCTGTGTATGTTCACCTGTGCTCCTTTTTGAACAGTATAAAGTTGTAGTTTTCCCAAAACAGCACTTGTCAGAGTAAGTATCTTCTTACTCATGTCTTCTTACCATGGGTGTTTTTTTCTTATCTTAGTGTAGTGTGTGACAGGCCACCATCAATTTGTAAGTGCAAGTGGTCTGAGTGTAAAATAAGGATTGTCTGATATACAACAAGGAAATAATGGAGTAACCCAACGTTCTGCTCTAGGTCCCTTGCTGTTGTCATTGTACATCCAGTATTGCTTGAAAACATGGCATCATTGCTGATGATGTCAAACTAAGTGTATATTGGCCAAATGAACTTTCTGAAATCTCAGGGTTAACCAGTTGTATTAGGGATATCTCAGACCTAGAAAGTACCTTTCATGTGTGTAAAGATGCTAGCTAAGTGTGATTTTCTCACACAGTGAATGTCAGGCTTTAATCAGGTTGTTGGATTGTTACATGCCATGGCGAAATGGACATGAGTCTAGTCAATTCAATTTGTAATCAGAAACCAAGTTGGAACCAACCAACACCAACAGGTGAAAAAACAGAGACTGATGTAATAAAGTGTCACTAATGTATGTAATATAGAATGACTGCTAGATGGGCAGTAATGCCGATCTGTAGGTTATTAATAAAGACTGGTATAACATAGTTTTCATGGTCATTATTGAAATTTGTATGCCTTGTTTATTAGACAGTACATTAAACGGAAATAAAATGAACAAATATCAGTTGCTTTTGGATAATCAAGATGTTGGAGTCTTTCAGCACGACAGTCCATGGCATTCTGCTATGCAGCATGTGTGGGACCAAAGAAAGGGTGGAACTGTTGCAATATGGAATGTTATTCACACGTAAAATAACAAATGCATCATGGAAACAACCTACTAAACCTACTAAAGGCAATTACTTACTATATTCAGTTCACCTATTGAGAGAAGCAACGTGTCTGCGCACGTAGTTGGTGTGGCCGTCATATGCGTGGCCTCCCATGGGGTTCCAGGACCCTGCCCTGTCTTACACTTTATGGACAGAGGAATGTCCATAAAAAGCCTATCATCATTTAAGCATCAAAAAAGGTATGCTATAGTGTCAGGAATGATTCAGCAGTTTGATCATCTTGACTGGTAGATCTATCTTTTTTTATACAGTATATTTATATTTATTTAATAAAGAAAGCAGTCTTTTAAGTATAATTGTATGTTATATGACATTTCTCAAAATGCCTAAAAATGTCAATTTATTTTTAAGAAAATAAGTACTTTAGGTGGACCTTTAAGTAATTATTCACAGCATGCATAACAGTACATAGACCACTATCATTATCCACAATAACATTATCCACCATAACTAAACCACAGGTGTGGAAATGTTCATTAGCTCTGACATGGGCTCTCCTAGGAATGCTCATTAGAGGATGCCGAGGCAGGATTGAGGGCCAGGATAAATTAGAGGCTTGACTCTTGGTGTGGCCTGCACTCACCTGTCTCATGGGCCAGTAGGTGAGGGCCGAGAGTCAAATTTGCTCCCCTGTGGAGTGGCCACAGGCCTCAAGGTGGTGCTGGGAATGGAACTGCATGCTGGGTCCATGAAGAGGCCTCCACCCCTCTCGGCAGGATCCCCGTCACTCGGCACTGACCCCCTGCAGCCCTCAGACCTGCCGAGACACAGCACGGAGCACATGCAAGGTGAGAGACGAGGACTTGTCTTTTTGTTTGTCCCTGTCTGATGAGGGACAATAAGGGGCTATTGACAGAATTGAATGTAATGGCTAACATTTGCTGTGCCTAATGTATTTCATTCTTATTGACATGGCCATAATTTATCCTACATTTCCTTTTGTCTTTATTTCTTATTAATTATTATATCCACTGTTTGTTATCAATAGTTGACAATTACTGGTCTGCATGCTGTGTACTGTTTATTTTTAGAAAGAGTACAGGTTCAAATCTTTGGCAATATCTGTGTTCTGCTATCGCACTGTGTAAATAAATATTCTGGTAATGCTGCATTAAATCATTTAGTGTTCCAAAAACATCTGATGTTGTCTACTAACTCGTGCAGGACTGAAAAACTATTTATGCATTATAACAGCTGCATTATAGTAACTAGCTCATACCACTGTGCTTGTTATTAATGCATAGCTAATCTAGAGAATCGAGCCACTTTGCTTATGTTGATCTCTCTGAAATACACTGTGTACACAAAGCTGTTCTGCTTGTAAAAGGCTTGCAGTGCAGAACTTGTTAATTATAGCAAGGGGTGGGGGGTGGGGGGGGGGGGTTGGGGGGGGTAATGTTATAGGCCAGTGTTTCCAGTGTGACAAAAATAATGGCAAATGTTCCAAAAGATCAAACATACAGGCAGGAACCAGAATCCACAATTACTCTCAGAGGGAAAGGTGACGTGGTGGTGAGTGCACAATGCAAGCCAGCATCAAAAGAATATTTCTAACACATTGCAAATTTGTGGATGACTGATAATTGAATCATGATTCACTCAGGAATGCAAGCCTGGCAAAACAGAAGTCAGTACCAGGATCTGAAGATGTGAAGTCAGCAGACAGAATGGGTGTGTGTCCATAAGTGAGACTAATCACTAAGTCAAAGAAGAGCCCACCTAAGCCTGAGGAAGAGCTGAGAGTAGATGTTAGAACTCAGCTGGATACCTGTACCTGGACTATTAGTCACCTAACAATGGAGATTACAGAGGAAGGAAGGGGGTATAACAGATGACCAAAGGATGCTAGAGCCATAATATAGTAATTCCATCTTTGGAAACGTTCACCAGTCAACAGTCAGTGGCTTTTAGGGTCTTTTGATAGACGCTGAGTGTATTGCTAGTGTAACAGTTGTCAGGAAAACTTGTCGTTTGGAACATTAGACATGATACTGCTCAATTTTCTGCATCTAAAAAAGAAAATTGCTAGCTAGTCATTAAAGGTTTGTACAAGATTGCACTTTACAGAGCATGGAATAAATCAATATGTTGTTTACAGCCATTTTGACCATGACTGATCTTTGCTCACAATGCATTATGGGTTTATTCATCTATGAAAATAATGAACAAATTATATGCATTGTTGCATTTAAGACATTTTCTTTTCAATGGCTGACATCTGATAAGAGCACTACCTAGACTGAAATTTGGGAAACAATTTGGGATGTTTTTGCACTTCAGTAAGGAAATAATAAAAATCAAACGAAAGTTATTGAAATAAGTTATGACATTGCAACAATTGCCCAACCCTGGACCTGGAAATTTGCCCTTTAGAAGAGTTTAACACACCTAGCTGTAATACACACATTGTCCTGATGAGCGTGATCAGGTGTGTTCAGGTAGGATCTGCATTTTATAAGGGACTCCAGCAGTAGGGTTGGGCCCTTTCGAAATATATAATTTGAAAATATGGGTCCAGAACAATATCTATATTAAACAAAAGAGTAGTCATTATCTCAAGTCAAATGTGCTATTATGAGTATTTATTATTTTTGGAACTTTTTTCAAACTTTTGTCACATATTGTAGTATAGTTTTGTTACTGGTGCATTTCTGAGAACACTTGCCAATTTGTATGTACGATTATCTTGCACTTGTTTGAGGTTATTTGGTGGAAACTTTAGTGTTTACATTTGCTAATTACATTTCCCTTCTTTATCAATGCATTTAGATTAAAAAGATTCTGCCAGATGAATGACTAGAAAAGTAATTTTTTTCAATTTGATTTCTCAGAATTAATTATTCAATTCAATTCGAATTTTATTTGTATAGCGCTTTTAACAATGGACATTGTCACAAAGCAGCTTTACAGAAATAAATACATTCAGTTTAAACCAAAATTAAACCGAAATAAATTGTAAATACGTGCATTTATGCCTTTTTTATTTATAGAAGTCATTTTCAGACTTCTCTTTTTCTGAGTGACACATTGTACTTGGGTGTGGTGATGTTACAGTGCAGCTTGTTCTGAGCTTAGTCACAATCTAGAGCTGTCACAACAAGCACATTAAGATTTTTGGTTAAAAGCTGGCACACTGCTCTGTCCACGTGCCAGTCATCACATGTGAATAAAGTAGGCTGGCATAAAAGAAACAAATATGTGAAATGACTAGCTCAGCCCATATTTGCGATAGCTTTGTTTCATCTCTGGAGACTTCGAGTTGCATTTTGTAAACGTCCCCATTAACAAAATAATATACTAGTTGAATATTGCCGTGGCACATGCCTAGTGTAATATTCTTAACACAGATGTGTCAATGGAGTAGGGAAAACAGGCCCATTATAGCATGGGGAGTTATGTGGAGTTGGACAGTAGGGGGGCGTTATCTGGTATCATGTGTCCTTTAAGAGAGGACCCTGGTGGGCTTCCCCAAGATCCCAGCAGGAAGGGGTGAGGCTGCCCACCGTGGAATGTTGTTTCTGTTTTGAGAGACCATTACTACCTGCCGACAGTCTTTCTTCCAGGCCTCTATTGCCTGGGGATTCGATTGGATTGGAGCTGTAAATCTGTGTTTCACAGGGCAGTTCCTCAGGGTAATTGTTGGGAGGCAGAGCCCTCATTCAGCCTCAGCAGGGGGCTACAATCGCAGGCCTGCCCTAGCCTTTGGGCTGCTCTTCTTGGAGCTAAAGAGACCCCAGCAGGAGACCTTATTCCTGTTACATAGCCCTGGTGCCATAGCTGTCCCAAAATTAATCTGTTGGTTTAGATGGAGAGTCTTTTTCAACATGGCCAAAGCTGCTTTGGAATGCGATTTATTTGTTAGAAGATCAGACACGACTTTGTGTAATTGTGCATAAAACTGAGACCATGGGTTATCAAAGAATGAATAGTTACTTATAGAACAAAATTTTACATGAAAGATCGAAATTAAAATAATGGTTCAAAGTCAAGTCTTCTAAGAAATCTGTGTTTCTTTTAATGATGAAATTGAAGATTTTAATAAGATTAATCATTTAAACCAAGTCCTTCATAACGGAGACAGGCTCATTTGTGGAAGCACTGATGTCCCACAGGTGTAAATGGGAACCACAACTTTGCTGCAGGTGGCGGTGCAGCAGATAGGCTGGTCTATGCACTAACAGCTCGAATTCCATGCTTTAAGAGAAATGTTACCAACTTGGCCTTATGTCCACTCAGTGTCCCTTTCAATGCACAGGAGGTGAATAGAAAATGAGGCAGCCCAATCACCATTAAAGATTATTACAAATAAAAACAGAGTACAGGTATGGTGTACAGTGCTTTAAAGGTTTGAGCTTCACTGCTACCTCCAACTTCCAAAGATTTAACTTGGCATAGGCAATGCTGACTGTGAGGCTATGATGAAAGCTTGAGTGTTGAGTGTCAGTGAAGTTCATGTCTATAAGGTTATTTTTGACCAAGGCCCCCATTTAGCTCTGTTTACAGTTACTGTACTAACGGGTGTGAATTTCAATCAGTCAATCAAATAGGATTCCTTAAAGGTAAACAGACACAAAACAACTGTTGAGTTCGGCTTGTGCCCAGTTCATCATGTTGAAAGAATGCATAAGGAGGAGGCTTGAATGTGTACAGCTGAAGTGAGTAGGCTTGTCACTACAGCGTATGACCTTTAAGCTGATACTGTAGCTAAATTCTTCAGCACTTCTTTTTTGCTCTTGGCTCTGTTTTCAGAGGTGCCAACAGCTTGGGTAGGGGCAAGCATTTAAGCCAGGCGTTGTAAGGATAAGCGATAGACTGCTCACGTCATCACCTGGCCAGGGTCAAGTCTGCGAAGTGGCTTCAGATCCAAATGGCTAGCACAGTGTGCCCAGGGCACTTCCTCCACTGCTCATTATGGCTAACACAGTCAGGCTTCCACCTCTCATGAGAAACATTAAGGAAACTGTAACAACTCACAAGCCATAATGTCTCTCTGCGGAGCTTGGCATGGGTTACACTTCCTCTCCATCACCACCCGCTCCAGTACACGGAGTACAGGAAATGCTCCAAAAACAATACTGAGCAGTTAGGGTTAGGTTGTAAGTTCTAGGTTTCCTTCATAAAACAGAAAAGTCTAGGTTAAACCATAAACCAATAACCTTTATTTCTGCTAAAAAGCATTTATTATGGCTAAACTGAGCAGCTGTCAAGTGCTGCTTTCTGAAGCA
The DNA here is from genome assembly GCA_037576675.1 of Pangasius sanitwongsei. Classification (NCBI taxonomy): domain Eukaryota; kingdom Metazoa; phylum Chordata; class Actinopteri; order Siluriformes; family Pangasiidae; genus Pangasius; species Pangasius sanitwongsei. The sequence goes on along the minus strand of CM075006.1, from coordinate 21,077,254 downwards.
TAAACCTCAATCATCAGCAGCAGTGTCATAAAGAAAACTCCTCCTCCTGCCAAACCGTCTTAATTATGTTTTTGTGATGAATAAGCTTTTCTGCAGAGCTTCATTTTAGGGTCATTTAAGGCCTTGTGATGATAGCCAAGGTTTTTGGAGGAGGAGAAGGAAGACGAGGATGACAAAGGGACAATAGCCCTGGAGGCCCAAGAGAAGGTGATAAGCATCCATTCTGGCCTGGACAGTACAGCTGCAGGGCAAAAACCATAGAAGAATGCTTGAAATGTACCATCAGATAAACATGTCTCTCCAGTTCCACCACATCTTTCCCTCCACTCCAGGATGTTGTAGCCATCATTTGTGTGATACATAAGAAAAAAATTATATTCTTTACCTAGGTTTCACTGGATACAAAAGTGTACATTCAAAACTGGGGATTAAACTCTGTAAGAGCACATGGAGGCGTAGGTCCAGCACCTTTGTTTTATGTGAACAGCAAACAGGCTGCGCTTGCTTATGAAGCCTGATGATCCAGCCTGATGAAATGTAGGTCACTTCTTTTTGAACTCCATTGTACTATTATGATAGTTATGAGAGTAGCTAAACTAATGGGCTAGTATAACTTTCAAAAAATCATCCAAATCTGTAGTTTTTTTTTTGACACTGTACATCTTACAGCTGTGATTCATCTTATGATTCATCCTGACAAGTCGAGAAGGGTGCAAGTATGTTTTTACTTGTTCTTGCTATTTCATTTTCTTTCTTATATAAATTTACTTACTCATATCTCAACCTTTGGTTAGCCTAGACTTTAGCTGATGTTTTTTTTCCCCCCGTCATAATTGTACAACATTCACAATACATTATATGGCCAAAGGTTTGTGGACACCTGAACATCACACCCATATCACCCTTCCCCAAACTGTTGCCATAAAGTTGGAAGCACACAAATATATACATATAGAATGTCTTTGTATACTGTAGTGGTACAGTTTCCCTTCACTGGAACTAAGGGGCTCAAACCTGCTCCAGCATGAAAATGCCCCTGTGCACAAAGCGAGGTTCACGAAGACATGGATTGCCAAGGTTAGAGTGGAAGAACTCGAGTGTCCTGCACATATCTGCATTTTGTTCCATCTATAGTTATACTGTTTCTGCCATCTTTCTTTTATATCCCTTATATTATATCTTTTCCTTTTCCTTTTGTGCCATATAAAAGTAAATTCTGGTTTATGTAAATTCTATTTTTATGTCACGGACAGTCATAAAAAGCATGTCACTGCATGTTGTACTGTGTATGGTTGTGTGTGTGACCAATTAAATTTGAATCTGGAAAGGGATGTTCAAAAATACATATGGGTGTGATGGCCAGGTGTCCCCAAACTTTTGGCCATATAGTGTAGCTAGCTAGTTTTGCATAGCTAGGTGAAATTTTCATCACTTGTTCAAATGAATTCTATTTTGACCTACTAAGTTGGTTATGTATTACAGACACCTAGTATATCCTATGGGTTATAATAAACCTTTTGTCATATAAACCATGGAAACTGTCATCCCTGTTGCTTGATATTGAATTGCATTTTTTACAATGAATTTTTTTTTACATTAAGTGCCATATATCACAATTTAATATAATTCACGAAATATTTATATGCACTTTTACACAAGATGTTATAAGATACAGTATATTGCGTTCATTTCACAGATGTTGCTATAATTCAAACTATTTTCCTTTGTTTTACAATATGTAATTAATCTCCCATTTCCATAAAGATACATTGAAGGGGCATATAACAGAATTGATGTAAGGGTTACATGGTTAATAACAGTAAATGAATAATATCAAAATCAATATAGCAAAACTGTCAACTCTGTTACCTTACTAAGTAACTGGATTGATGATAACAAGCTTGACATTTCCTAACTCCTTACTCACATGTGGTGAAGCACATAGGCGTTCATAGAGGTTGTCAAAGTTTACATGCATTCGTTCGAATAAAACTGCAAAATGAATGAAATCTTTCTATATGTGTGATTATTACAAGTGATTATGCACAAAGAAAACTGTACATAAGATTACAATATAGATGATTAGAAGATTATAAGCACGACAGAATAAGGAACACTGGAACACTTACTTGCTTACGTGATTTCCTCTTAAGGAAATGATGTCACCTCCTCAAAATCGCAGCAACAGAATTGACAACAAATGTACAAAATAACTATTGAACTTGTATTTTATATGAAATTTTTGCATATATTTTATCCCATTTATCTATCAGTGTTTGGATGAACGTTTTTAGGGACTTATTACCGTATTACCATATTAGAAATTCATTTTATATATTTAAAAAAAAAAAAAAACCAATTTATTATCGGAAATACTTCATCGGCTTGTAGATCTTGGATCTTCCTTGGATCATCCTTCCATAAAACCACAATGTTCACCTATGTAGCACAGATAAACATATAGTCCTAACCCGTGAACTGTGGTAATAAAATGTCACCCTATGTTTTGGCTAGTAAAAGGATCAGAGGACAAGCTCAGTAGAGTAGCTCTGCTTGTGGAGACTTGCTTACAGCACAACCTGTTCATGGAATTAAAGCAGATCCCCTGCTGAGAGAGACCAGATACTGATCTCTCAGCTCTTTGACTTAGACTATTTTGGAGCCAGTCCTACCACCACCACCCTTTCACACTGTAAAGGGTATCCTAAATATAATTGGCATTGTTATATGCATAGTTTGTAAAGTGCTGTAACTTACAAAATGAGCTTTCTTTTTAATACATTTTTCTGTGACAGAGAGATCAGCAGACTGAAAATTATTGTTTCAAGAGTTAGTGGTAGAGCTACAGAAAAACTGCAATTATTATATGTAATTAGTTCTGTTACAGTGTTACTGCTTCCTCACCAAACACAATCAGAAATGTGTCGGAACTTGTGGCTGTGCCCAGTTTGTGGCTTCCAAACAACTTTGATTGACACCAGCAAAAAAGTAGGTTTGTTTAAATGTTTACAAAATTGATTAACAATTTCAAAAAAATTCAATAAAGTTTTCTTTGGAAAGCACTTTCAACATCAGACATTGTCACAAAGCAGCTTTACAGAAATCTGTATGCGGATATACAGTAGATTCAGATCCCTAATGAGCAAGGTGAGCGTGGCAAGAAAAATCTCCCTTCTGGGTGAAACTGGATAGTCGGATTATAAATCATTACTATTCTACAATTGTATAGTATACATCTAACAGTAATTAAGTATGTTGAAATGTTGAGTATGTTTTATATATTCTGGGTGAGCATCACAGACCTTATGATTACAGCAGCAGTTCTTAGATACAAGTCTACATTGAGATTTCATGCAAACCAATAGTAGTAACAAGAAGTAACAAGCTCCACAAAAAAAAAAATGGAAAAGGTAATCATCTTGATTTAGTGTATGACTTGGGAGATGAAGGTGGAAATGGTATTTTCTTTTGATTGCCACTGTCGCTGGCATCCAACAGTAGTGAGCTATCTATATGCGCTAACATGTAGTGAGCTACCTATGCGCTAACATGTTTTCCTGCTAAACAGGAACGGAATTTGATTGGTGCTTTTAATGACATGACCAAGGACAGCAGCCTATCATATGAAGCAATTGCTGATATTGCTTTTCAAATTCGGGAGAGGTTTTATTAGGCTGTTGGGCTACATGATTTGCTGTGAGGTGTTTGGGTGGCATGAGCACACCAAAAACGAAAAGCGTGACAGTACCACACCAAATAAACACAGCATACAAAACGATACTGAAACAATTAAATGACATGCCGCAAAGGCCATATATAATTTCATATATTAAAAGTAAAAGTTATAGAGGTGTTCCCAGCCAGCCTCTTTTAGTGCTGCTAAGCCATGGCCACTGACTCACACAAGGCTATGTTTGTGTTGAACCAGACCCAAGACTAATAGGCTTGTGATGTCAGTAGTAGGGCTGGGGTGTGTTGGCGCAGATTGATGCAGATACATGCAGATTGACAAAACACTTTGAAAATGAACTGCACAAAGGATGAGGCAGGAAGCCGAGGCCTGCTGTACTGCCAGGCACACCAAGTGGAGACAGGAGCCAGAATTGTTAAAGTTGTAATGATGGCCAAAGGTTGCATGCAAGGGGCGGAAAAGAAGGGCCTGCCAAAGAGAGACAATGTGTCAGCCGCTCCCATGCTGTGAAAGCAAAACTAAATACTAGGGAAGAACACTTTTTATTAGCCGAGGTTCATCAGTGATACACGTAAGCAGTTTCTCAACAGCCTGAAATATTTTGTAGAACCAATCCCATGTAATATAATGTATCATTTCTGAACAACAGATATGCATATAACTATATTTCTACTAATGACTCATTAAATAGATGTAAGCTGTTGGGATGCTTTTCTAGTGTGTTAAACAACACATATGGGACCATTAGTCGCACCTATATAAGAACAAGGTATGATCTCTCATCACTCTCAAATTCCTTTCCATGTATGGATCCATTTAATTCTAGTGAATAAAATGATGAAGGTGTGGCAAGACAGGATTTACTGCTTTCTTTATTCATTTGTGGAGTGAGCAACCGCCAACCAGGCACAATACAGTAAAATCTATAGTGATTTTATGCTTTACCTTATGGTTTTTATTTATGGAGTGAAAATAAGAACATTTTTACATTGTTTATTCCCATGTTATATAATTACTCAGGCCAAAATAATTAGTTACACCAAATAGCAGTACAATGTCAATAGGTTGTGCACCTGGACTAATGTACCATAGCATAAAACCGGATTATCAGTTTGTTGGCCAGACTCTGAAGTTGGCTTTTGTGCTTCATGTCCAAGTAGAACACTGACACTCCCACATACCAGGGTGACAACTATAGAGTACATCTGGTTCAAATCTGTGTGTGACTTGTTCAATGAGCATCATGGAACATTGTAACACTTTGACTGGCCTATAAAGTCACCAGACCTCAATGGCATAGAAAATGATGGCGTATTATTTTGTACAGCAGGGTAACACACCCTTTCTTCCCTCACACCCGCTTTCTTCCCTCCACCCAAAAATGTACCATTAGGTGGATTGGCTGCATTAAATTGCCTCTAATGTGTGACTATGTGTGTACATAGTGCATTGCCGTTCCCTCCAGCATGTATTCCCATCTCACATCCAGTGCTTCCCGGCTCCGTGACCAGGATAAAGTGATTACTGAAGATGAATAAGTGAATGAAGAAACACCAAAAAGCACAGCACATATAGGTAACTGTACATATCCATGCATTGGATAGATCCTTACCTGATCAGATTGGTGTTTTTACTAAGGTGAGGCGAGGCGTAATCCAGTATAAGAAACTAATGAGGCATGCAACTAAATTTTTGTCTGGGGAGCAAGTTTTCTTCTATTATATACTGCAAATCTTCTTCCTCTAATAGTCTATGAAAAGCCATGGGAAGTTAATCATGCCTAAAAGGAAATTATATAAGGAATAAAATACAATGGGACTCGATGTTATAAGAAAATAGCCAAAGAAGGGGTGGTATGAGGCAGCAGGGTTTGAAGCGGAGTTACTGTTACCACCCTGAAGTTGATTAATTTCCCTTAACAGGAAGTGTTTTAGTATGTGTTTCATTCCTTTGTATCTACAAAAATTTGCCAAAGCTAAAGATTTTTTATTTATTTATTAAAGAATGATTCATCCTACTTTTTTATGCATGTATAGCTATGCTGTGGAATGTCTATGAACATGTTAGTTCTTGTTATCACTTAGGTTATAATAGCTATAAACTACATTATATGCCCAAAAGTATGTGGACACCTGACCATCACACCCATATGTGGACCTTCCCCAAAAGGTTGTTACAAAGGTCGAAGCACCCAATTGTCTAGAATTTCCCTTCACAGGAACTAAGGGGCACAAAAATGTTCCAGCATGACAATGCCACTGTGTACAAAGCGAGGTCTGTAAGGACATGGTTTACATGGACGTGGACGTGGAGGTGGAAGAACTAAAGTCTTGAGGTCCTGACCTCAACGCCAATGAACACGATGAATGGGAAACCAGGCTTTTTTGTCCAACGTCACCACCTGACCTCACTAATGCTCTCAGTAGGCTGAGGATGGCCCCACATTAATAGCCTAAAGATCACCATAAGATTACTGTGGATGGTAGCACATAGACACGCAGACAAATGACTGTGGATATTCTTCCATGGATATCCTAAAGGCTGTAATTGCTAAGAACAGTTTACACTCAAGTCTCCATCATGAAACAGTCAATAACTTCAGTCTGATATGATAGACTTAACGTTAAAACTCTAATGATGCTCATACTCAAGTTCTTTTTAACAGAATTAGGGCAATTTGACTCTATAGTATACAGTTTTGGAAGAGTAATGATTTATAATCGCACTGTGGATGAGGATGGGTTCCCTTTTGAGTCTGGTTCCTCTCAAGGTTTCTCCCTCATTTCGTCTCAGGGAGTTTTCCCTTGCCACTGTCGCCTCTGCCTTTGCTCATTAAGGATAAATAAAAAAAATTAATTTAAATTTTAGATCTGTATTTCTGTAAAACTGCAAGAGGAGATTCCTGTACAGGAATATTAATCATGAGTTCAAAATATTTTGTATAGATTAACAACAGGTCTTGCTGTATTTCTTACATATATCTAGAGAACATGATGAGACCCATGGGACCAAGGGATTTCAGTGTTCTTAATTACGGAAGAGTAGAACCAGTCTTCCATGGTATTTCTCTCTGTGGTCTACTAACAATTCCCTCTACTACCTCCGCTACTTCACCTCCACCGTAGCACATCAAACAGCTCTTGGTGTGGGAAAGCGCCGAGGGATCGTAGGGAAAACCCCGTTGCCCTCTGTCTTTCCCTAGTGGAGCCATCAAAACTTCAGCAAGCAATGCAGAGTTTCAGGCCGTGACAGGCTAACAGGCCCCCTGATGTGGCTTAGTTAACGATCAGGAGGTTAACTGATGGAGACTTGGCTACCGGAAGCCGCCTGGTTCCCCTAGTGGATGCAAAGGAAGCACATCGTGGTCAAGAGCCCATTAAAAACAATTATGGAAAGCTGTCTATTCCATTTACCATTGGAATGCCTGTGCTGCTGTTTGTCACCATATACACAAGTAAATATTGACTGATGAATGTTGTGATTTATTGTGTAGAGACACTATGAAAGGAAGACATGTCCAAAGTTCGGTTTTCTGATTTCCAAATACGTTCATATTAAAAAAAAAAATAACCCAGTGCACCAAACAGCAAACATCAGATATCTAAATATATCCAGTGCATTCAGGAAGTATTCTGGCCATTTTTTCCTCATCACCTTCAAGCTCAATCAGATTCGAGTCCAGGCTCTGGCAACAACATTTGCAGACTTTTCCCAGCCATTCCTGTGTTATCTTGGTTGGGTGTGTTGGGTCATGGTCATGCTGAAAAGGTGAACTTTCATCACAATCTGAGACCCTTGGAGCTCTTGAGTTGGTTTTCCTTCAGGATGTCTCTGTACTTTGAACTGTTAACCAAGGAATGGCTTCATATTTAAAAATCTTACAAAACTTGAGAACCTCTTTATGTTTTTCTATTACTTTTTTTTTTGCAGATTGATGAGTGTCGCACCTGAAATGACTGCCAATCCAGGAACCACCACCAATCCACAATCCAGTCCACACAAGGGTTCACACAGTGCACCCTTTTTCGTTATTCCTGGTTTTTGCTTTTTGATGCTGCCTTTCATTTTGATTTTGCATTGCTCTGTTAGCTTGACATTTGATCCATGCCTGCCTTTGATCAAGAGTCTGTCTGCTGATATAAACTGTTAATAAATGGCTCAAAACTTACATCCACCTGGCTGGCGAGAGTAAGGCTGGAAGGTAACAAAAAAGGTAACAAAAAATATATAAGTATGCATTCAATATGACAGTGTTCTTTTTTTATTTGTTTTTTTTTTTATATATATATACCAAACTGAGTTACAGTTCAACTTATTGGGGGAAATGAATTTGCAGAGCATTCAAAGTCCTAGTCAAGAATCTTCACAACTGCCAGGCAATCATACATATTCAATGCATTCTACTGGTGAGTCACAGAGTGGAATAGTGGTTAGACTTGATAGTCAAGTTTACAATGGGAAACAAAGGCCATAAGCCTGCAAGTATGTATACAACTGCTGATTTGAAAAGAAGAGCTAAGTGTGCATTGTCAACTCAGCTATAGAAAGTTGCAATTTCTGTCATTCCATCATGCCAAAACAAATCCACACACAGAGTGGTCAGAGTCATTCTATTTAAGTATAAATCACTTTCAAATCACACTCAACGGCCCACAATACTGTTACTTCTTCAAATCCTGCCTAACGTTTATGTATGAAAACAAGATATTATTAGTCAATTCACTTTCAATGCAACTGCTACATGCCAAATCTTTTGACTCTGTATACATCCCATATTTCCAGCACTGTTCAGATATGTGTATAGAGAACCTCACCCTGTGTGCTCATCCCACTCTTCGCTCATTGGTCCAGCCGACCAGCCGTTGGAGAGACTCAGCAAGGTGGGGTGCTGAAGAGATGGGTGGAGTAGCAATGATGAGTCAATCCTGCTTACCTTCAACTGACCAAACTTGTGAACAGAACTTGCACAGCGCTCAGGATGTATCAATAAATCTTTCATATTTGAGGACGATTAGATGATGTACAGATGTACAGATTTCATAACTCCACTAGCACGCAAAGCAACCCGCAACCGGCTCTTGCACAAACTCAGCTGATAGATGTACCCGTCGTTGTTAGCTTAACGAATTATTAATGAATTGAATTAATGAATTAATGAATGAATGAAATTTTCTGTGTGAATATCTCTATTATTCATAGCAGTTACCAACAAGGGCTCACTGAATGGTATGATAAATATGAAAATCATATAAAATGTATGCCATGGCCTTCACAGGTTTTGGTGTTAGATAACATTCACTACCAGCATCAAAACATCAATTTCAGGAATATTCTTTGGAAGAATTCCAAGTGTTCTGTTTTTTGTATTTCTGTGTAGGAATGTAATGTGCCGTCAGGAAGAATTTCTTATTATGGCCTCTACAAATACAAACTCCTAGCTGTGCAAACCTGATAAGATCTACCTATGAATCATCATGTCGCTGTAGACTCAGACTGTAAATAGAAGATAAGTAACTCAATGCTTATTCACCACTCCATCAACAATCAGTCACCTCCATGAGAACAGCCATGCCTAGTTTCAAGTGCATGAGGATCACAGTGCTGCAAAGAACTAGATACAATTCAAATCAACAGACTTGAAAATTGTTAGAGTTATAGCACCTAGAGTATAAGTATTCACCCCCTTGAACTTTTCCACATTTGGTTACGACCTGGAACTAAAATGGATTTAATTGGGAGTATACGTATATCTTGCATCAATAGCCTATAATTATTGAAGTGGGAGAAAAAAATCAACATAGCTTAGAAAATTATTTACAATTTTTATTTTTTATTTTTTGTGATTGCATTGCTGTGAAACCCCTAAATTATTTCTGGTTGAATTACTTGAATGAAGTGTCACATGATCCAGGAGTTAGCAGAAAAAAAGTCTGAAACATGTCGGGGGAAAAGATTAATTAGTGTTTGGTTGTAAATAAATAAATAAATAAATAATATATTATATAATAGATGGAAAGAATATGGCACAACCCTAAGGAGGCTGTCCGACAAAAAGCCAGTGAGTGGATAAGGAGACCATTGGTCAGAAAAGCAACCAGTGTTCGATATTATGTTTTTTTTTTTGTGTGTGTGTGTAGGTTCATGACATCTAATCCCAAATAAATCCATTTCAGTTCCAGGTTGTAATACTGCATAATGTGGGAAAATTCACGGGGGTTGGATACATATGCAAGACACTGCAATGACAAGCCCAGCAATGCCATTAATTTAATAGCAGAACGTGAAATGCCATCACAGGTGATTCAATTCAAACAAATTTAATAATTAAAGATAAATTATTGCAAATAAATAGCTGTGCACTTACTGAATTCTGAATATTTTACTCACTTTTTCCTGTCTGCAAATAGCTGTCAGGTAAGGAGCTGAGGAATTCTGAATGATAGATAAACATGTGTCTTCATAGATCATGCCAAGCTGTGCAAACAAAGGTAATCCCAGGAATAGTAACACAGAGACATATGGCATTTTTTATGAAAATATAGCTATGGGTGGGGAGCCAAAACATTTGTTATAAACAAGTAAGGACCATTCACTAAGCACTGCTTCACATCGTCTTAGTAGGTGTGTCAGACACCTAGTCAGTGACGGTGCACACTGATTTGTGTGTTATGTGTGAGCTGTCAGGGTAAGCCACAGGCTTGATGACAGTGAACATGCACTTGACCTTACACAGGTTTGTACCAGGAGCAGATTAGTATCAAATAGCAGCCACGTAAAAAGACAATGTCACAGATTTGTTTTATAACAGATTCCATGTACACTCATCAGCCCTAATTTAGAACAAAGCAACTAAAATGTCGAAGCAGAGGGAAAATAAGAAATGTTGTATGAAAAAGTTGGAAAGCCTTTTGGAATTATATTGTTGCTAAACTTTTTTTTTTTTTTTTTTTTTTTTAGCCACGTACGTACATTTTGCATTTTACACCAGTTATACCCTCTTCCCACAAAATTATTTTCTCTACTAATAACCTTAATTGTTGAAACCCTTTAAAAAAATACTACATGCCACTATAAAATATAGTTTGGCCTTATAGGCTATGTTTATTATTATGTTTGAATAAATATTAGATCGCATTTTAGGAGCAATGCAGCAGCCTAGACAGTTCCACAAACTTTGAAATGTTAGTTATAAATGTGTAACAGGGTTATTGGGTAATATATTCAGTCAGTGGATCAGGACTAATTGAGGAATGCACGCTAGTTGTTATGTTGCTGCCTTCTAGCGATTTGCACAGAAGACTGTAAGTATTTGCACTGTTAAAAATAGCTTTTCATAAGTCAAAACGTTTTGTGGCAAAGCCTAATTAAAGCAGCAGTGCCTTCAGTGTATTCATTATAATGTCTGCTTCAAGGACAGACAACCTGACAGCTACCTACTTTGAATGATTGGCATCCTTCATGTAAAGTGGTTAGGCCTATAGAAAATGAATAACATGCAATGAGTGATATTTGAGCTTATAAATAAGGAGATGATGTATGGGTTTTATTTAAACACAATTAAAATATCATTTCAGACATAATGTTTTAAGTCATGCATTAAGAAACACTCTTCAATTAATGTTAAGTAAAGAACCTGAGCTGCTTCCTGTAACATGATGCTTTATGGTTTAAACTGTGTATATTAGTAAGTTTAAGTGTTCTTTTTTTTTTTTTAAATGCTTGCTAATGTGTCTGGGTGGCATGGTGGTGCAGTGGGTAGTGTTGCTGCCGCATAGCATGAGGGTCCTGGGTTCCATCCTGAGCTCAGGTTACTATCTGTGCAGAGTTTTGTGGGTTCTCTGTTTTCCTCCCACTCTCCAAAAGCATGCACCTTGGCTACGATAAATTGTCCCTAGGTGTGAATGGCGTCCTATCCAGGGTGAAGTCTCCCACATTGTGCCCTGTGTTACCATAATAGGCTCTGGATTCATTTTGACCCTGAAAAGTGAATTACTTAACATGTGCCGAAGTTCCTTGTTTTCCCTGTAATGACACACGGCAAAGAAATTTTTACAGTTATGCAATCACATATTTGTTCAAAGGCGGTTCCTTTTCCCACACAATGCTGACTAAATGAAAATTATTTTGATTTATTTTACAATCTGAAATGTTCTTTAGGGGTGTCAATAATTTTGCCACATATCGAAATACTATTGCTATGATTTTTTGGAAATCATTTTTGCCAGTTTTTGAAGATGCCAATAATTCTGCGGCATGATACTATGTCAAAATAGTACGCAATCTATGGCTAAAGATTCTTAAGCCAAGTGACTGTCTCAGAAAGTTCCCTGATTCAGATAAAATTAAAGAATAAAGAAAATAGCGCGACATTTTTTTATTTATTTATTTTTTGCACAGTTAGGTTTAATTTTTCTGCACAAATTCCTTTAAAATGTGATCTAATCACTAAACCACACATACAGTACTGTGCAAAAGTCTCAGACACAGTATATTTTTAGTACAAATTTTGTCTTAGATGTTTATTTTAGAACTTGTGCATTATTGAGACAGTACATTTATATTTCCAAACATTATTTTTGTCATTTTGGTTCTGCAAGATGCTCAATAAAACTTACAGCTAATTTCCTTATAAAACTGCACAAGAAGTACCTGAGACTATATAGATATTATAGTATATTATTATACTGTATATATATATATTTTTTTTTTTTTTTTTTTTGAGGGAGGGGGGGGATGAGAGCAAAGGGTCACACTGCTCTTTATAGTATTTTTTTTGTAGACACTTTTAATTTCATTATTTTTGAAGGTATCTTTGCTTTACAGCATTTCTTTGCATGTGCTTAAGACTTTTGCACAGTGCTGTATTTTTTAATCTTCATTGAACTAACAGTTGCCAGTTAAGTACTGGCATATACAGTAAACAACTGTAAAACATATTTACAGTAAAGAGTAAAGTACTGTAATATCTTGCATAGTATTAAATAACATTTGGACAACATCCGAGCTGAAAGGTCTTGCTTAAGGACCCCACCATGGCACTTTGGCGATGTTGGGATTTGACCACATGACCTTCTGCTCTATAACTCAAAGCCTTAACCACTGATCGACCACAGCTACCTCAAGGCATGTATGTTGATTCAACCGCTTCTGCCTCTGAATCACGTCCACTAAAGCATTGCATAGGATATGCGAGTTAGCTGAGTTTGTTGTGCCAGCTGAGCCCAGGTTGGCAGTAAGTCACTGTAGAATCTGCAGTAAATTTTTTACAGTCTAAACTAATCACTCTGTGATTGTATTCAGTGCATTAATGTGCCGTTAGGGGCGATGCGTGAGAATGCTGGTGATGTGCACTACACGGGAGCACTTTTGAGGACAATATCTCTGATCTGCTTAATTATGATACATCATATTCAGAGAAGTGTGTATATGGATAAGGAGCTGACATGGGCTTTAGGGAATGTGTTAGTGTGGTATGTGGCTCGTCTCCAGCTCGTCTCGTCCATGGGCCAGGGCACGTAGCGGAGCCCCGCTGGGATTCACCAGCTTCCACACCGAGAAAAAGAGGAAGGAGGTTTCGCTTGTGCTCGACATCAAAGTACTGCAGGCGGAACGGCGACTGTAACGGGCCATTTTCTCTCTGAGATGTCGAGCAGAGGCAGCAGCACTGAGTACACTTCAAACACACACGCACACACATACATGCACACACACGTTTGTCTTACTATACTTCTGAGGACATTGATTATTAATGCAGCTAAAGAATGTTATGCTACACCTAAATCTAACCTTATCCCTAACCTCAGTAACCAAAAGGAAACACACTGGCTCATTCATTCATTCATTCATTCATTTTAAAATAAAAGCTGGTGTTTTAGTAAAAAGCGGTTTTCCTCATTGGGACCAGCCAAATGTTCCCAAACTGTCCAGTATTCCTATACTAGTGGGGACATTTGGTCCCCACCAAGATATGAAAACACTTCCCCCAATACCCCCAACACCAACACACACACACTTGTTCTCGTGCACTATGCACTATGTAAGTCGGCTCATTACAGGTCATTAGAGAGTAATTTATATACCGTACATAGTGTTCTGTCCCCGCGTGATATTGAACCAGTAAACAATAATTATACACAGTGTAATTAAAAACGCTTATGTTTAATCAACTGGCGACACATAGAATGCCTCTGAGTCACAGCTATGGGCTAGCCTACTTTTAACTATTATCCTGCAACAGCAATGAAACTATAATTGAATGCTGGAGTATTTGCACCTTTTTTATGTAAATTTGTAACAGGCTGTGCAAGCTATTATTAAATATCCCAGACTGAGCTGGTTAAACTGGTAGCCCGTCTTTACCAGCTGGTAAAATAGTTTCTCATTCCATGAAAAAAATTGATCAGTAAATGTTTGTATGATTTTCTAATTGCCTTATTGTTGTGTTATTTTCTTTAAAATAACTTGTTTAAGGTGTAGTATTATGAGCAGTAATTCAGAAATGGTTTCCTTTCCACCAGCACTTGCCATCTGCCAAAGGAGGTCTACCAGTTTGACCAGCTCGGGCTGTGTTTTGGCAGCTGGTAGCTGGTCATTTTGCAGCAGGCCTCTTATTCAATTATTCATGTAATATTAATTATTCTATTTATTACATATTATTGCATATTCACTTATTTATGATAAAAAATTACTATAATAATAATAATCTAACACAACTTTTAATTATACATGTAATAATAAAATACTGATTTATTGCTTCTTTTCTTCTTCTTCTTCTTCTTCTTCTTATTATTATTATTATTATATTAACATATTATATTATTGATTTATCTTTGTAATAGTTTTACAGTGATTAATAGTTTATTCATTTGCTTTCACTACCACTTGATAAATTGGTTTTCAAAATATAAAGATATTTTTTTTAAATTTTGATGATTCTTGCTGCTATTTCTTCCTGCAATAAATGTTCCTACTATATGATTCTTTCCGGTTAGAGCTAAAGGTCCACATGAGGCCTTTTGTACTTTTTGCTCCTTTCACTGCTAATGGCACTATTTATCATCTTTACTCTCACCGAGCTGAAATGGAGTCTATTGCATACTTGACAGTACAGTTTAGGGGCTTTAAGGAAATACTCTTGAGTCTTATGCTGGTCAGCTGAATTGTAGCCTAGAAAATCTTACTTTCATTTGTAAAATGAAACAAAAATATATGAATGCTAGTATGGCATAGTTTACATCATGTATACAGGAAAACAAAATCCCCTCTCCACCTGACATCTACCAATCCTTACAGACTGTCTGTGTGTTTTGAACGGTTTTGGGAGTTTGGAGTGGAGACAGCACCCTCCTGTGGTCGCCATATTTAAACCCCACTATTTGAGGAACTGCAAACCCAGCACTGACAGCCGGGGGATGAAGATAGTTATCCTGGAGTCCTTAAAAAACCTTAAACTATGCCCTCACTACACACTAACAGCCCTGGCTTTAAGATTCACAGTCTAGGCCTCTATGAAGCTGTTGTTCCCTGCACCAGTCTGGACTTTCTCTTCCTTACACACCACTGCTGATGACTTACGGAGGAGAACGAGTGTTTGTTCATTACACAGCTATTCTAATTTTGAGAGTTTCTTTCCAGTGCCTTAGTTTGTGTATGATTTTTGACTAGAGCGTGAAAAACAATTCCAGTGGCAAAAAAAGGTAACCTAGGCCACAATACAGAATATTAGCAATGCACTCTTTCTGGAAGCAACACTGTTAGACAAACATGAGTTTACAAAGAGAAAGCTATGTGACAATAAAAAAAAGCTTTATCCAGTCTGTCAACATTCAGTCTAGAAATTCAGTATTTGCCTGTTAGATCAACCAATGAACTGAGAATTCCACTTGCTTCAAATACCAGGCTGACATTGGCTAGATGACTTTATGTAATCTACCTGTAGCATCTTGTCTTGCTGATAAAGGGCAGCATTCACTGCTTGGTTAGCATTGTTAGCCGTTGTTTAACCAGTGGATAAAGCCGTCAGCGCAGACAGACATTTCCATGGAGCTGATCGAGATCTTGATGCCAGTGAGTGCACAAACAGATAAACATGAGTGATTACCAAGTCATGTGGCTGCAGTGGAATCTCTCTGTGTTTCCTTTTGTAAAGCAATGCACTGTGGGACTGTGTGTGAAAATGGAGGTGCAGGTCTGATTTTCCCAAACAAAAAGTGAACAGGTCTAATCCAGGAGTTGAGTACTTGAAGACGTTTGTAACGCTACACATGTAGCAGCCCGTCTTTGCTTTAGCCTCTGAAAAAAACCCTAGTGACATTAAAAAGTAACATTAACTTAATGCTAGCTAGGAGTAACAGGGAAAGGAGCATTAATGCTGTTAGCACACAGGTCTGTTTACTTGTGGGCTGCAAAAGCTAACATTAATTTTCAGTAGTGCTGTGTATAAGAAATAAAACATGGAGTGCGTATAGGAAAATTGATCACTCTAAATTTCCAATAACAACACATCTTTTTAGTATTTTATTCCTCTTATACTACAGCCATTTACCAACTGTTTCATTTTTATTAATTAAAGAATGACAGGCCATACTTTTGTATTTGTTAATAGTTATGTCTAAATTTGTGGAACAATCACTAACCACGTTTGTTCCTGCAATCACTTATGTTATAGTAGCTATAAACGGCCGTTCCCTTACCGGTCTCTCTTGAAGTTATCAGAGTCCCTTAAAAGTTGGTACCATAGAAATGCTAATGTAATTGAATAAAACATATTAATTTGAATTACAGCCATCATTACTATCTGAGCTGCTGTTATAGACAATGCACCTGACCAATCAGAACTGGGCACTGAATAGCGCTGTGGTGTGAAAACTATCTGAAACTTCGGACCTTTAAATAATTCAAATATAGGCATAATACGTAATCCGTAAATTAGCATTTGATTCTCTAAAGTGAATCTGTTCCATAGTCTGTTGTTACACACACACACAGACACACACACACACACACGCACACACCCACACTGGATGACTAAAACCAAATTTAAACAGCTAATCTAGTTAGCTAACTTGCCACAGCTTTATATGCTCATATTACTTTAATCATCAATTCAAACTTAACAATATGTTGGAACAAACGTCTTGGAATATTACTGTAATTACTTTTAAAAATTGAAATATTTTTTTGTGCTTCACATATTCAAATTGTTGCACAATGTACAGGAAGCTTTACCTTTTCTGCCGCTTCATATGTTCATTGATTATAATACTGTATATTCAGTAACCAGTGAAAAGCCAGTAGTGTAGTTTGGCTGACTGGCACTACTATTGTAGCTTGTGTATGGCAAGGCCGTTGATTGCCTTTGGTAACTGTCCTTAATGTTTAACTACTCTATCGATGAACAAAAATATGTGGCACGACATAAAAAAAACATTCAAGACTAAAGTCACAGATGATAGACCCTAATTACACCCCGTTTCATTCTCGAACTGAAAAGGATATTTGACAGGTAGTTATCATAGGAAGATTTTAATTTATGACAATTCTTAGTCAGCAAAACATGTCCCAAAATCCTTTTAGCTGTCAGGACAAGATTGGTATAGCCTAGACTCAAAAGTCCATGACACTTATGGCAGACACTGAATAAAGTATAATTCTACCATAACACAGATGCGGTCCCTGGCTATGAAAGGAGCTCTTTTAAATGTACCGATACTGCATTTAAGCGTACGTAACACTGGTGTTTATAATGGCACTTTACATACCACTAATGACAAATACCACCATTTTTACTGCAATACTGCAATACTGCATCTTTTGTATCACTGAAATTTTTGTTGACCAAGAGAAATTCCTTGTACGTCTTGTATTTGGCAGGTTTCTGATCCTGTACAATCCTGTATGAACATCCAGTAGCAACATCCAACATGCACTGTTTCACATAGGATCAAAATAAAGTCACTTTCAACTGGAAATATGTTTTTGTGAGACGTGCATAAAAAGCAGGTGCCAGTGCTTCATTAGACTCTGAATGTTATTTATTTGAAGAGCATGCAACCGTAAAGTCAAAGCCTCTAGGCAATGCTAGAGAGCTGGATGGGGATAGGATGAATATGGCACTGTTTGTGTGGAGGCTCACACCCCTCATATGACAGGTTCACAACAAAAGATTATATACCGAGCCCCTGAGACCTCCAATTTGTTTAATAAAGAAACACCTGTCGATGATAAGATCATGTGCATGTTGCTTTTAGAGAGGATGAACAGTGGGTTGTGGAGAGCGTGAACGGAAGTGAGAGAGAGAGAGAGAGAGAGAGAGAGAGAGGGATGCTAAAAGAGAAAACTAGAAAACATTATGTGGTCAGATTTAGCACAAAATTTGCACAACTCAACTGAAAATTATGAATGGCTAAGGTTAGGGTTAAGGGTGGGATTAGAAGTTGCAGGTTTCTTATGACTTTCCAGTTCTTATAAATGAACACATTAGACATCTTAAACCCTTAAGGTTGAGACAGAGACACATTTTTTTTTTCTCGCCAGTGAGAAGTTCACACAATAAGCGTTCACGATCAGATAAAATGAACAGATTGTGAAAAGTGTTTTTCTTGGCTTTTTCCACTGAGCTTTATTTATATAATCCTCAGTATCTCAAAAAACTCAATACAGGTTTTTGATTTATTATTTCATTCATTAATCTTGAGTAACCGCTTTATCCTGGTTAGGGTCGCGGTGGATCCGGAGCCTATCCTGGGAACACTGGGTAAGAAGCAGGGACACACCTCGGATGGGATGCCAGTTCTTTGCAGGACACGATGTACACACGCACAATCACACACTCATTCACACCTAGGGGCAATATAGAGTTGCCAAACTGTCTACTGGCTTGTGGTGGGAGGAAACTGAAGAACCCGAAGAGAACTCACATGGAGAGAGAACATAAAGAAAGACAACATTATAATACATTTATTATTATTATTATTATTATTATTATTATTATTTATTTGTTTGTTTGTTTTTAATTATTATTATTACTGGTTCTGGGTCACTTTAATGGCAACTTTGCAATCAATACATTTGTTTCATGCCAATAAAGCTACACTGGATTGAAATTTGTGCTGAAAAGTAATACAGAGACAGAGAGACAGACAGAGAGAGAGAGAGAGAGAGAGAGAGAGAGAGAGAGAGGAGAGTGCAAGTGGTCTGGATGAGGGCCAGGTATGTGAAGGATAGACAGGTACCCCAGCACTGTTCAGCTTGACTACACCATCTCACTTATAATTACCTCCAAGTGCTCCCCTGAGGCCATAGCTCTGTCAACAACACCACCTTCCAACAACCCTGAAGCCTGAGTACACACACAAGGCCCCAAAATACACAGCAACATGACACAGAAACATATCAGGATTGGGTGTATTAGCCAAGAAAAGTATCACTTACAAATATCTTGACTTGTCAGTCGCTCACACTGACTTTGTGTCTTTGGTATCAATCAAAATGATTACAATGATAATGAGAAAATTTGCACAGAAGTATTATAAAAGTAGAAGTATTAAAGGTTCTCGCAAAGAATGTAATTCTATCTCTATTAGTAAACGTGCCATGTCAGAAATCTCACCACGAACATGTGAAAGATGAAACCAGTATTATGCATTATCTAAGGATTCGTCTGTGGCTTTACCTCTCTGACCTAGCTGCAATGCAGGATGAACGCGACCCGGCTTTAGATTCTATCTCTCATTAGCTTGCAGCCGTTGCATTATGTGCTATGTAAGTTAGTTAGTTAAGGCGTCCAACTGTACATAACTGATAGCAGTGCTAAATGGATAGAGAGCTGTTTCCCCCTTCATTGATTGGTTAGTTCATGCTCATTCTTTCCAGGAAAGAGCAGGCCTTATCTCAGACTGTGTCTGCTAGAAAGAAAGTCAGCAATCAATTACTCTAAGACAGAGTTAGTGGCTCGGAGCAGACAGCGGCGGAGTGACCCCCTCAGTGCCTCCTGTTTAACAAGCACATTATGGTGTGCTACAGATAAACCTGACAGACTGCCTTTATCCAGGAACTCCCTGCTAGACACACACGCTCACACGCACCTGTCATGGCCCAGACTTGCACAGCCGCCTGACAGCTCCAGAAGTGACAATCCCCTGCAGTTCTGCAAGACTAAACAGTGAGTCTGTGAGTCACTAACACAAAGCCGAAATTCCAAAGTTAGCAATAAGAGAGTAATGGAAGTGCAGATCGTTTGCTGAACCTCCCTGCATAAGTATGTGGTTGCTTTGATCAGCGCTCTTTGTCAACCACGATATCATTTCACTTTTTACACTTCTAATTATATATTACTGAGATCTTGTAGAACCCGTGAGTGTCTAGAGTATTTAGGTAAACACTATAGAAATGTCTCATGCATGTTGTAAACACTGTGCTATTTTTATCTGCTTTGAAATGCCATCTTGCAGGTCTTTTAAGTTCCCAAAAGTTTTTTTTTTTTTTTTTAATGGTCGTGTCTAAATTTCATGCAGAATTATAGGACTTGTGGATCTAATCCTTCTTTTGTATTCAGGGTTCGCATAGCTTAAAAGCATTCAAGCAAAACATGTAATAATCAGACATTTTCCCATTAGAATGCAGACATTTAAGTTCAAGATACTTCACATTGCTTTGACATAAACAGGACAGTTATAAAAAGAATAAGGAAAGTGTTAAATAATGTTAGCTAGTTCCTGAAGATGAAATCATGTTAGCTAGTTAGCTAATGTCATTATAGCTGCCAGTAATGTAATGTACATTATTTTTATTTCAGTGCTCATGTGACAGGTCCAGTGCTAATATCACATTAAACATGCTAACAGTACAGTCAGCTCCATGGACAACGTAATATGCACTGCAGGTTTAGGACAATACCTTAATCAACACTATGCAAAGGGTTGTTAGTCCATCTGCAATAGATTATTAAAAATGTAGTGTATGTCTGAAACATCATTTTAGAAATTAAGCATGTTTAATACTTTCTGTATATTACAAGGGGTAAAAGTGCTTATGGAATTATGTGGCGAGGTTTAAGGTTTATTTATTCGTGTGTGAGAAAGAAATACGAGAGAAAATTGAGAGAAAAGGGAAAGAGTGAGAAAAGCGACATATGAACAGATGTCACAAGCGAGACAAAGCAGTGGTGTCCCTCATCCCCTCTGAGGATTTTACACTGGCAAATTCAATACCTTGTCACTGGAGGATGCATTATGTGAGTACTAGTCATGTTTCTCTCACTGATAATCACTAGACACTGCTGATCCTTCCCACACTGGTTTTGGAAAAGTATCTGTCCAATAGCTCTGTGAAATGCTTCTATGCTCATAGTGCTAATAAGGAGTTAAACTGTGATTAATCTAGTGGTGGAACTCTACGTCTTTCATATACCACAGCACTGTGGATGGTTGTGATTAGTTTTCTCTAACAGCACAACTCCGACATTACTTCCGGCTGTAATTTAAATGATAGGTTTATATTGACGCGCTCATTCAAATACGTTATCGTTTCTATAGTAACAGATCATTTAGAGGGACTTGTACGGCGAACACACCACATAAGCTAAGTCTAATAACAAAACTGCTGATATTTAACAAAGAACACGTATCATCATTGATATTGTGAAGCTTTCTGTTAACAGAGGGTTATATAACTTTTTGGAAGTAGTCTCGGGTGTCAGTGTTTTGTAAAAGACTTTCCACCGTGGGAAAGTCTTCAGGACGGAGAAGTTTGAGGAGTTTGTGCTTTCCAGTTCTCAGTAATATGACAAGCTGTGTTTTGTTTTGTTCAAGATAGAGAAAAAAGAGAGGATTTTGAGGGGATGCCTGTTTATTGCTGTAAAGTAAATGATAACAGGAACTAACTTGTCTCACGGTTGTTCCACAATATAAAATGTACTATATGGATAAAAAAAAAAAGCGTGACATATCATTCATTAGTGAATTATTTTCGGAGGACAGAATGTTCCGAAGTGTTTTATTCCTTACGTATTAAAGTACACTGTCAGCTGGGTGCACTTTAAAATTAGAGCATTACCTCATGGGCTGTACTATGCCCTCAGAGACAATGCAATTATCCTGCTATTTACCACCGATCATGTTTTATATTTTCATCCTGCTGTAACTGCGTCTAATTAAATGACATGATATTGTAGAGTCTACAGGTTACAGGTACAATTGTTTGCACTTTTTCTTTCCATCCAGTGCTGTTCTGTTGTCGTGTTTAAGTAAGTGTGCACTTCCTGTGAATTTATGGACAATAAATTTTTTGTAATTTATTGTAATTTTTGTATTTATGGTCATTTTTTTGCACTCATCTCATACTGTCATACATTTGCGCTTTATGTAGTCCTGTGTAGCGTTCCACTGCACTGTGTCATTTCCTAAAGAAGCAACATTTTATTCCAATCTATACAGGTTATATAGATGAACGACAATAAAAGCCACTCGACTTAACATGCAAGTGTTTTTACGAGTGCATCTGGCATCAGTCAGTTGGCAAAAGAGTAAGCATTATAATCAATCCTACGCAAGTTGGTTTTACACAATAATATTTACAGTTTAAGAGTTGAACCTCTAAAATCATTATTACCTTAAAGCATATTATTCCATAACTGCCATATGGAATAACCATCAATTATTGTGTCACTCCAGTGAAATGAAGATCTGTTTGATTTAGCTACTAGTATGACAATATGTCCAATGTGAGATAATATTTTGGAATTACTTCAGATGCAATGGAAAAAACACAACAACAGCATGAAACAACAAGATGTATTGTATAGAAACCCAGTACCAAAATATCTAATGATATTGAATGAAATAGAATGGGAGTATGTATGTGAGTGGGTAGCGTTGTCTCTCAGACAAGTTTATCACATTGAATAATGCAGCTCACATGTGCTATCCCTCATTATAACCTGCGTTTAATGCTCACAAGCTCTTACGTAGACACATTTGTCAATAACTTTTTGAGAACTTGTGCCCACCCCCGCTGCCATGCGTCCCAACAAACACAAACTTGTCTATACTTAAACTACTGCAGTGTATACGTATGTATAAAAAAAGACCTCGTCATTCCATTTGAATGGGGATGGGAATTCCAGGGAATTTCATTGCCTATTATTAACTTGCTAATAAAATAAAATAGAACCACATGAAAATAGAGTCTTATAATAGAACGGACCTGACGACCCCCAAAGAAGAATAATGCCTTGTCCTGCATGATTGATCTGCTGCTCAAACTGTTTAAACGAGTCTGAGGGGGAAGGGGGTGGGACTTCGAGGGAGTGTCAGTTCATATCAGCGAGTTCTGCTGCTTTTATTATAAGACTTGCCAACATTTACACATTTTGCGTAGGAACTCCTAATTTTCCTACAGAGTAGGAGTATGCTAGTTCAAGTTATCATCAAAAATACATGAAAATGGTCTTCTTTTTCCCCACAATTAAAAAGGTAGATGATCCAATCGATCATCAATTTGTGCAGGTGTTTGAACTCTCTAATATTAACTGACATTCTGGAAACTCCACCCCTTCCCCCATCTCACATTAGTAAGCTCCTGTCTCGTTTTTTTTTTTTTTCTTCTTGAAAGATGCAGCGCCACCACTTTCTGTCAAGGTAAATGGAGAACGTCTTCAAAAATATGAAATGAAATCTATGTATGTATGTTTGACGTAGCTAACAAGTTATGCAGTTAACATAAATTAACTTTATATTCATATTTATTAGGGATTACATGTAAAAATCTTAGTCGAAAATCATCAGACACTGCACCTTTAGTGGAGAGGGGCATGTTCTTGGCTAAAAAAGAAAACAAATGAAGAGAAAAATCTAAAAGGCCTACAACGAAGTGTAAAATCTAACAATTTACAAATAATTTTAATAGTAATGATAATTAGAAAGGGATTAAAAATACTGCTTGCTGTTCTGTGCCTGTCAGCGAAGCCAGGTACAAACATACGCACGTGGTTTAACGACCAGATAAGCGATAGCCCCACCAAAACTCACCCCATCCCCCACACCTCCCTCACATCACCTCCCAACCAAGCACCCCTGGTTATTGCAAAACCCTGTCTATACAAGCATTACAGTTTCTAACTTATGCAAGTAATTTTTGAAGGGATGAAAAATAAAAAATATCGACAATTGCAATTCCTTTGCCCTACAGTTTGAATTCAATTCAATTCAATTCAGTTTTATTTGTATAGCGCTTTTAACAATGGACATTGTCCCAAAGCAGCTTTACAGAAATAAATGGATTCACAAAAAATATATTGTAAATATTTGAATTTATCACTGTGAATTTATCCCTAATGAGCAAGCCAGTGGCGACGGTGGCGACTTGAATGCCTCTGATATTGAGAAATCCTTGCCAAGAAGGAGGATCAGGTCTTTATAGGCGGTTTCCACGATCTGTCATTGCTGTAATACATGATCAGGCCATATCACTCAGACAAACTCCGGGATCGTGTTACTGGGTCGACCCTACAGAAGAAGGGCAGGTTTTGTGAATGTGAGGAGAGAATGGAGGGCTCTTCCAGGGTCTTCAGCTCCTAACAAACATGAGCAGAACTCCCACATCAAAGACAGCACTCAGCTAACCTGGAGGAGGTCTGAGGCCACCCAGCGTTGCCATCTGAAAATGAAAGGAACCTTACAGAGGAGCACTACAGTATTTTCAGAAGACCTAGAAATCATGATGATTGTGTATGAACGTGGTTAATGTGCAACGTGCGATTCGAGAATGACAGTGTTGAGCAGAGTAATGTGGTGCTGTGGTTTGCGCTGCAGCAGCTTTGAAAAGGAGGAAATGTAGAAAACCAGTCCTGCAGGACGAAGGCCCCAAGAGTACTGTTTGATGTCTTCTCAATAGGACTTGCCTTTCTCATGCGTCTTTCTTTCGTGCTTTCTTTCTTTCTTGCTTGCTTTCTTTCTTTCTCTTTCTTTTTTCTTATGTCTTATGTAGTGTTGCGTCCTCTTCTGTGTTGCACCATGGTCCTGGAGAAATGACATTTCGTTCTAATGTATACAAGCTATATAGAGGAATGACAATAAAAACCCACTTGATTTGACTTGACTTGACTTTCTTTCTTTCTTAGATTCAGCCTTACTTTATTGTATCCACTCACACTACATGCTTCAGTTTGCTGGCAAATCAAGGTGGCATAGTCGCTGTCACTTTTGCTCATCTGTAGTCATGACTAATCTGCTCAAGCGAGAACAAGGATATTGACATGCAGGAAATAAACAGCATGCCTGAACTACAGAACGTAACACCCAACCATGAGAACACACCACACATCTCATTCACATCTCTAGCTCCCTGATTAACTAGAGAACCGCGCCTGCAGCCTTTTGGCTTCTGCTCCTGCCATCATTACCCTTTTGTGTGCCCTACTTAATATAGCCCTTAACCGTGCTCCTTTAATAGCTCCAGTCTTTTATGTGCAGGCAAATAGGACTGGGTTTGGAAAGGAGACAGGAGAGACGTTTGTCCAATCACATTCTTTCTGCTGTAATTTTATGTCCGTGCCCTTTAAGTCACACCAGAAACGCAAATGGATGTTTGAAATTTACTCTTTGTGGTAGCAGACAAAAGGCCCTGTCCCTCACAATGCACACTTCCCTGTCAGCGAGGAGCACTAAAAGCGAGTTCGGCCATATCCGATGCACAGGTGACTTTGCGCACATCAAGCATAGGTCACCGGAGCCTGAGCGCTACCTGTGTAAATCATGGCACAAAAGGCTCGCAATCCCAGCATTCAACAGGTGGCACAAAGGAGCTATGGGAAGTATAGTTTCCAGCACAGTGAAGCAGCGACAAAGACTTCTTAAGCAAAATGGCCCGGGGACAAATCATATGACACTCTACGACAGGAAATCTCTAAATCGGCCATTGTCCACCACCACATCAAAATCCTCCACACACACACACACACACACACACACACACACACACACGGCATAAGGAGGCAGGCAGGGTTTCGGGCTGCTTTCCTCATTCCACTGAAGCGAGACACCATTACAGAGAAAAACAAGTTTCCTGAACCTTTTGATCAGAATGACATTTGAATGCATTAAAAAAAAAAAAAACTGCAGGAGCTTTCAGGGTCTCAATAGCAAGATCATTTGTGTAAACCTAGTAATAGCAGCGTAAGCACAGAAGTGTGTGCCATCAGAGTATGTTTAACTATCGATTTTAAATATTAAGAGTAGGATCTGCTGTAAGGACCGCAGCCCCTGTTTACTTTAAATTGACTAATTTGGCTATTGTTAGCCTAAAGGCAGCTGTTGCCTGTAGGTAAATATAAAATTACTATCATTACATGTTAACAATAATGGTATAATGATGAAACAGACACAAGAGAACATCTCACTAAAGCTGATCTTTATATAGTTTTATCCAGCTTTCCAACACTGCAGCAATATGGTAATAATAAGTCATTCCTGTTAAGGTTTGGTGTGATCAGGTGGAATATAATGCACAAAAAAATAGTATTGTATATTGTATAAGTAAGGATAAAATATGATGGGTAAGAAAATAATCAACAACGTGGTAATGTGACTTGATTATTTTCCAACCTGAAGTGTTTTAGCTCTTTTATTTATTAAATAAAGAAAGATATGCCCTATTTTTTTTATCCATTTAAAGTTACATCTAATGGCGGGGAACATCCACGAAACAAGTTAATTTCTTTATCATTATATTTTACATTATAGCAGCTATAAACAGTTATTCCTTCAACGTCTTTTCTTTCTTTTAAAATTAATATGACAAAAAAAAAGAAAGAAATACAGCTTATCATGTTACCAAAAAAAAAACCAGGAAGTGCAAAGCATTCTGTTCTGATGACTCTTTTGTGGTAGAAACCTTACTGTTACTGTTAGTGCTCAGACTAGAGACTCCTTCCACAAGTAGGTTTCTTTGTTAAACAACAGGTATTTAATCTGTTTATTAGAGATAGACTATATGGAGCATCTGCCATACAAGTTCCTGTGCAATAAGCTTCTATTATAGAAACGATAGCATATTAAAATGAGCACATTGGTATAACCCTGATGATTTGCTTTGCAGACAGAACTGCTGATCTGAGAATTCAGCAGCACTGTGGTATAATGTCCCTTTATAGTACTGGTCATGAAGGAAGAAGAATGCACCTGCGATTACTGGACAGTGCAGGTGAAATGTGACATGGAAAGGTGCGAGAGATCCTTATGGTCTGCCGTGAGAAAATTAAACAAACAAACCAATAAAAAGCGGATACAGCGGTTCCCTGTTTTACATCCTGGTCCCGTAGCATTTCCATGCTCAGAGGTTCCTATATTTACCCTGCAAAGAAAAGGCAAATGGAGAGAATGTTTATTTATGCAATATGAGACTGCCTGATCTTATCAAATGACATGGATTATATTGATTATATATCAACCTTATTTTAGTATCCGTAAAGCCTAGGAATAGTAGAACCACTGAGTGGTGTTATTATAAGGGGAAAGTTGTTCACAGAGTTCACAGAGTGTGTTTAGAAAGAGGCAGCACTGGATACAGGAGGGAGTCGGTTGAAGAGAAACAGTATGGCGGATTTAAAACCGGTCCTGCAGATCTGCTTGCACAGGTGAGTCACACTTGCCTCTGGCATCACACGCCGCTCTGTCTTTTTTAATTTAAAAAAAAAAAAAAAAACGTGTTTTGGTTGGGGGGCGGGGGGGGGGGGGGGGGGGGAAAAAAGGGGAAAAAATTTTAAAAATGCCAACCCCGGCAGGGTGGTTATGGGAAAATGGCAAGACAAAATTG
>CM075006.1:21027111-21045689 GCA_037576675.1 Pangasius sanitwongsei | reverse complement strand
TTTATACACCTGTGGCCAGGCCAAGTGATTAGGACACCTGATTCTGATCATTTGGATGGGTGACCGAATACTTTTGGCAATATATATATATATATATATATATATATATAAACTTTTTAATTTATTTAAAATTGGAAATAAAAACAGAAGATTTTAGAATTTTGAAATATTTAAAACAAAGAAAGTACTTTGCAGTGAAAGCACTGCTTTGTGCAAAAGGTCAGATTTTCTGTGAGTCTTATCTCTTCTATTAAGGCAAATGTTCAGATGACACACCCAGAGTTTTGATCTAGCATGAATCATCAGGTTTTACACAAACTTGTACAGTGTGTGTCAGCTCAAGTGCACACTGTCATTAAAACAAAAGGGATACATACCAAATACGAAGAAATTTTCAAATTCATGAAAATATTTTATACAATTTTATTTTTACTCAAGTTATTTCTGATTTTGTAATTAAACATTTGGCATTAAATTTATAAAGCTTGCAAAATAGAACCATTTTCTTTACTTGGTCTCAGAATTTTGGACCCCACTGTGTATACTCATAAAAAAAGGGTCTGATCTAGAATCATTCACGGTTCTTCAGTTGTTCCACTGGGGGAAGGTTCTGTGTAGAAACCGTCATAGTGTTTCCCCATCAGAGAGAGTTCTGTACTAGAAACTAAGAACTTTTAACTACAAAAGGAACCCCTGGAAGTCCCCATTTTCTAAGTGTGTTTTGAATCAACATATATCTGAATATCATATTCACACATGATCTTCTTCTTCCTCTTCTTCTTTTTTTAAAGAATTGGTGTGAAGCCGTAAATTTAGTGTAAATAGTAACTCATTATCCTTCTACCACACAGTGTTAAATGTCTTCTTAATGACCACCATCTGATACTGATTTGATCATCATGGTCCACTTTATATTTTCTGACACCCTTATTATAATTAACTTACAGACTTACAGAACTACATTGTGAGAACACAAACAGTGAATGCATTTTGCTCTGAAGCATTGACTGAAATCTCAAAGATTAAATTTTTGGGCTTGGTCGTTTCTCAAGGCCAGTCCTTGAAAGTTGTTGACCCTAGAATTTAATCATACATTGTGGCTTTGTTGCTGTAATACTGATTAAAGCTTCCCACCCACGTTCTACAGGTGAGGACACAGGACTCTGAGAGATCCTTTCGCATCATTTGATACTTTCCCTCCTCATCAGACAACTTCACTTAGGAAGATCCCTAGGTATCAGTAACTGAAAAATGAATGATTTGTTTCAAAATTAACAGTTTACAGTGTCTTTTAAAACAAATTGTGTTAGCTTTTCTCTGCGAAATGCTCCCACAACATAATGTATTTGAATAACAAAGTGAATAGTATCCAGCATGGACGGCACTCTAGTTTGATTGACAAACCCTCAATACACAAAATTTGCATCCATTTGAACTCCAGCAGTCTTCAAATATGAGACTTTTTTTCACATGTGACATGGTAGAACTGCTTTAGAAAGTCTGCAGGTTATGTCATTTTAGGTCTTGAATCCTTAAACCTATGTATATTTCTGTGATATCAGGCTACAGCTGAGGTAAACTTGTTAATGCAGACATGGTATGATGCACAGGCTGTGTTAAAAATGATTTTACATGTTTACATTTAGCCTATAATATAACATCTGTATGAAGTTTCGCATCAGCTTGCCCTAAATCATATTCCTATCTTCATTCACAAACTAGAGAAAAATCATAAATGACCAGATTAGTTCGAGTGCTATGCTAATTAAAATAAGCAGTCTTTTCACAACTATGGCGAGCAGAAAAGCATCTCAGAATGCACTACACATTGAACCTTGAGGTGGATGGGCTACAACAGCAGAAGAACACATTGGGTTCCATTCCTGTCAGCCAAGAACAGGAATTTGAGGCGACAGTGGGCACAGGCTCACCCATACCTCATAGATGAAGATTGGAAAAGCGTAGCCTCCTCTGATCAATCTTGACTTTTGCTGTGACATGCAGATGGTAGGGTTAGAATTTGGGGTTAACAGCATGAATCCATGGACCCAACCTGCCCTGTGTCAACAGTCCAGGCTGCTGCTGGTGGTGTAATGGTGTGGAGAATGTTGTCTTGGCACACATTGGGACTACATGCCTCCCTTTATGGCCATCGATTACTCATCTTCTAATGGTTACTTCCAGCATGATTTGTCATGTCACAAAGCACCAGTCATCTCAAACTGATTCCATGAACACGACAGTGTACTTCAGTGGCCTCCCTAATCACCAGATCTGAATCCAATAGAGCACCTTTGGGATGTGGTACAACAGGAGATTCACAGCTTGAACGTGCAGCTGACAAATCTGCAGCAGTTATATGATGCAATTACGCCAAGGTGGACCAGAATATCAAAGGAATATTACCAAACTCTTCTGGATTCCACGACATGAAGACGGCTGTTCTGAGAGCAAGGGAGGGTCCTACCCAGTATGGTATTAGTGCATGTTACTTAACATTGGTCTCATGTACTATACCTAGTTTTTACAAAAAACTACTCATGTCATGCCAATCCATGAAGGTGGTGACCCAGCTGATGTAAATAATTATTATAACCTCATTTCTCCCATACTAAGCTAAAACATTAGAGTCTTTAGTTAATTCACAATTACATGCTGTCATCACCTATATCAACATTCGCCAGCCTCAGCATCAGGGTTCAGGCCAGACCACAGCACTATCACAGCTGCTACCTGCTGCATTCTTTGTTGACCACTCAAAAGCATTTGATATAAAGCATTTGGGTTTGGACATGCTCTCACTGAACTAGTTTGGTACCTACCTTAATGGGAGGACACAAACATCATTATGGATGGTTTCAAATCACACTTCCATGTCTTATGTAAAGGTGTCCCACAAGGGTTTATGTTAGGCCTGTTGTTATTCGCCCTATATATTAGCAAGATCCTCAGACCACTAGCAATGCAATACAGATACGATTTTTTTATGCTAATGATACAGTTATTTAGTCACTGAGATTGACACTAAATCACACTGGTATGCCTCTACAGTCAATTTTTGACTCCTTTAAGTCTTCTCTTTTAAAACATTACGTTACGCATACACTCGATGCCAGAACTGGATTTCTATCGAAACAATAAGGCATGTTTTTCCTTCCCAAACAACTGTTCTACCTGTGCCGGATTTTGGTGGTACTATCTATGCTCACCCTTCCCAAACTACACTTAAGTCATTAGTGTATTGCCTTGCTTTTTTTCTTTTTATTACCAATGATAAATTGGGAACTCACCATTATGTTCTATATAAAACAGCTCCCTGGCCCTTGTTAACTACCAGCAGAGAGTTGCGCTGTATTTAACTTATTTATAAGGCAATTCTAAGTATTTTATCCTTAGCTTCCATCTATAATCATTTTAAACACACTCTGTTAATACTAGGTCTGCTTATTAACATCAAGTGAAAGTGAAGGAAAGGCTTGGTTATAGCTGCTATAATGTAAGTCGTAACTAGTTTTGTGGGCATTCAATGTAACTTGAAAGGGATAAAAAGTACGAACATGATTTTTATTGAAATAAATAAGCACTCATTGGCAACTTGCTGTGGTAGGAACAAAACACTTTGGTAGAAAAGTAATCAGTTTTGGTGGTAACAGCAGGCACCTGTTGTGTTTCACTCCTTACTTAATGAAGTATTAATTCTGGTTCATTCTTGTATACCGAGTGATGCGATTGCGAGTGGATGATGTAGACGGCGGTTGGCAATTTTGATTATAACAGTCATGCAGAATATAAGAAAAATATAAATACAAATAGTTGTGGTGGTACTGACAGTGTGTGAGAAAGTGGATATTAATGTTTGATCACTTGTTGAAATGAATAGATTTTGGTGGGAGATTACTGGAACAACACTACTATGCCTTACAAGCTTACAAGCAGCTCACAGATAACGTCTCATCACTCACACAGAGTTATAAATCCAGTGAACGTGCACACACACAACACTTGCATAAACACACACTTCTTCTACACCTTGTTATTGAAGAAACATCTCAGCCAAATCCTCACAACGCCATTCTGTGATTATAATATCATTAAGCATTGGTGGATATGAAAGCAATTTAGCAAGGCTGTAATCATGGGATTAGCTACAGAAGGAGGCTCTCAAAACACTGACAGCTTTACCACTCTCACTCTTCTAGAAATGTTCCGTGAAATGCAATTACTTAGAAAACAGAAAATAATACATTTGACTACTTGATGTAAGCAATTTCTACAATACTCAGGTCAGTAAAAAGTTGCTTCAACAGTCATGCACAAATCTGTGCCTAACAGTACTTTTTCATGGGTTGCTTACTTGGAGACTAAAGCATGCACATTAAAAATGCCTTTTATAATTTCAGAAAAAAAAGTACATTTTGTTATAAAATATATTAGTTATATAGGAATGAAGAAAGCATCTCAGTGGTTCAAAATACCGCAGAGTTGAGTCCAACTCTCCTCCAAACACCAAAGCTCCTTTTCTATTAAGTGCCTCAACAGAATCGATCATGCAAAGAGGCTGAGAAGGGAGAGCTTCCTAATTGAATGAGTTGTAGTAGCACTTCAAACTGAGGTGAGGAGAAGGAAGTGGACACTGGAGTCAGAGTGGAAAAGTGGAGTAAGAGCAAGTCAAATTCCCACATGTAGGTGTAAATTACCATCAGTTCGGATAGCCGGAACGATCGAGGAATTACCCAGTGCACCAGAGGAGGCCTGTCCTATCGATCGGCCCATAGAGATGTTTGTAAACTGGCAATAACACCCCCGCACTTTCCCCTCCCCAGCCAGGGAAGGCTTTGACCTCCAAAAGCGATTTCTATAGATCAGCTTGCACTCAGCAGGACCTCCTCTTGGATCCAGCGCCTCTTGGGCGTCTGGTAACCCGAGAGCGGGCCCACAGCCACGCTTAATGTACTCTATGGATCTGTCTGAACCACCACACTCTGAGGTCTGGGCTGGTTGGGCGAGTGGTTGAGATGACGCAAGCCTTCCTACATTCACCCATGAGCACGCCTGATACATTAACGCCAGCTGATCCCGGTTCTCACTTGTCTGACCACTACATCTCCCAACGCTTGCCACAAGGTATGAAACGGCGCAGAGAGCACCCACAGTTCAATGCTAACATGACTGACCTTTCACCTCTCGGAACAGGGGGAGGACAAGATGGAGAGGATAATAAACTATTCAGTTTCTCAGCCAGAACAGCAGAGGTATTTGAGCTGCAGCCATTTTGTTCAAAGTTGAGCTTGATGCTCTTCAGGAGCTTGATCTACTGCTGGTCTTCTTGTTTCCTTAACACTATTTTATAAGTATCTGATTATAGATATAAGCGTGGAGAAAGTCAGTGAAGAAAGGAGGCTTTGTCTTGCATGTCAGGAATAGGAGCGTAGAGAACCATAAATGTCTTACAGGTTAGACATGATGCAGGTGACATCCCCTCACTAATAATCATTCATACATATTCAGTAAGCCCTTTATCCTGGTCACGGTGGCAGTGGATCAAGAACCTATCCTAGGAATGTGCACACACACATTCACCAGCACGTTTTTGTGAGGTGAGAGGAAACCAGAAAACCCGGAGGAAACCCACACTGGGGAGAACACGTGAAACTCCACACAGCCCAGGGGCACTGGAGATATGAATTGGCAACGCTACCTGCTATTAGCCACCATGCTCCCTGGCTAATAAATGAACCTTAATTAGCATTATTACATAATGCTCCCATACCTGAATTTCTTCATCCCAAGTCTTGGTTCATCATCAGCCTATTTTAGCACCTTTTGGAAATCAGTGTGAAATCTGAACAATCTCTCAGATGAAACGGATATCTCTAAAAGAACAAGAGTTTGTCCAGGTGCTTGGCTCCATTTGGGAGAAGACATTAGCACCAGTTATTAGCAATAATAGATCTGGGAAGGAGGCCAGCACAGGACAGTTGGTTCAGATGTACAATCATTTAATTACTGTCAAATGAAGTTTACAAACGGGTAAGACACGTACCATTTCCAAGAATTATACAAGGACACAGATCGGCTCACACAATTGTCTTGTGCAATTTTTTTTTTTTATCACTGGGACAGGACCTTTTTTTTCTCCAAAAAAGAAATTTATAAAGGGATTATCATCTTTGATCAATTATCTCATACATTTAAACTGTTATTGACAGCCTCTTGTCTTCTATAAAGCTTGCAACTCCAAATGTCAAATTTGAAAACTGGTTTATTTACAGAATTGAAGGAGACAGCCATTAATCTCTCAGCTAATGGTGCAAAAGATAACAGAAAAAAAAGAAGGAAAAAAAAAAAAGAAAAAAAAAAAAAAGAGTTGCAACATTTGACCATTTATTGTGGGACTGGGATCAGCAATTTGCTTTCTTTTTCTTGAATTCTTTTCCCCCCTTGCTTACATCAATACAGAAAAGAAAAATCACAGAATATATAGTTGTACAAATACAAAAGTACACCATATCACTCCTGGAGAGAGCAGAGGGACCAGGCCATCTGTCAATCATCCAGTCCTATCTGATCCTTCTTGTAGGAAGAAAGGAAAAGAAAAGCATCACTGTCTTCCACAACGGAGCTGAATGATCTGAACAAGTGTGATCCCAAAAACAAGGGCATCCGAAGCTGCTTCTTTTTTTTTTTTTTTTTTAAACATCATTCACATAGGCCCATCTTGGAAAGGAAGAACAGAATCACACCTGTTCATGCGTCTGCTTGCAGCAAACTTACGCAAAAATGACGATGATCAACTTGTTTAATCCTCCTTCAGTGATTTCTGTTGTCACTCAAAAGCATCATCAGGGTGGTTAACAGTAAATTAAAATCAGTCTTTCCAATATTTAAAAAAAAAAGGCAAAGAAAAAAAGATGAGCTCCCTTACTTTAGATTTGAATCTACAGTTTATACCATATATCAGAGTTGAAAAAAAAAAAAAAAAAAAAAAATGTACAGCCTAAACCTTTAAAGCCTAGTTCGAGTACTTCGTTATTAATATTATTAAATTTCTTCCTGTACAATGAAATACAACTTCAACCTCAAGACAACGACATCTGTTTAAAAATACAGAGGGATTTCTTTTTCCACAAAGATTGAAACATCAGCCCCTCCCTCACCCACCCGACCCCCGGCCCCAACTAAAACTGGACTTTAGCAATATATACTTGTGTGCGTCATCTTTTTTTTTTTTTTGAGTGTGTGCGCATGTTATGCATGTGTATACAAGTGTGTTCTCTATGTCATTTACTCACAACACCGTAAACATACAAGACTATAATACATGTGCTTGCACTGGTTCATTGAATTTGGTTGACGTCACTAGAACACCACAAAAGAAGTGAAAATTGAGGGCTGGGAGAAAAAACACAATGACGGTTTGAAGAAAGGGATGAAAGGGACAGAAGGGTGGAGGCTAAACTATTATCAGTTTTTTTTTTTGTTTTTTTGTTTTTTTAAAGTCCCTGCCAGGATGGAGGGGCTGTCCCAGCTGAAGACTAGCTCAGTGGCCTTGCTGAGAGAGATCCCACCAACATGCACACACAGACACACACGAACACACACTCCACCGTAGCAGACAGAGGACGTGTGTCTAAGCGAAGCGGGGAAGTGGGCAGCAGCATTATGGACCTGCACCATAACATGGAGCACCACAAGGGGGCAGAGTCAGAGGCTGGGCAAGAAGTGGGAGGAGCTTCTCACTCACAGGGAAGTACTGAGTCTATACATAGTCCTTACAAGTCCCTGTGCAGTTTGCTGCTACATCAGACGCTCCTTGTTACTATCGGGACAAGACTCTCAGTCTGGAAAAGGAAACTGAAATCCACCAGAACAGAATAGACAAAAAGGAAAAAGGGGGAAGAATCTGGACGCTGATGGTGACTCGTTCACAAATACACGCGTCGGAGGTCTCCTGGCGATGTGATGGTGTTGCACTGTGGACACAGTTTCTTATTTCCCTGTTAAAGAGAAAAAAAGGAGAGAAGACAGTCAGCTGGTTGTCTAAATAAGGCTGCTATATATATTTAATGGTGGAATGATGTGATGTGGGTGAAAAAATGGATAGGAAATCCACATATTCGCTACAATCCTCCTAAAAGACAGCCCACCTTGCTCGAAAAAAAACAAAACAAAAAAAAAAAAACACACACACTCTATCACCTGGCATTCTGAACCTCAGCCGTTACCCATAAATGCCAGACAGTAAAGAAAGCACAGCAGGGGGAGATCACATGCACATACTTCAGCTGAAGCATCGCAAAAAAAAAAAAAAAAAAAAAAAGTCAGCTAAGCAAAGTCTCCAGCTCTAATAAAGACTGTGTGACTCAAGTTATAGAACACAAACACACGAACACACTCGGTATGCCTTACGGAGACCGGCCGAGGTAAAGTGCTACATTTCCACAGGTCAAAGATGAAGAGACAGCCGACTGTTTTGAGTCGTCGGTTTACGTACAGGACAGGAGAGGGAGACGGATGTGCACACAGTAGCGCAAGAGTGGGGAATCTCTATAATCTCTACACCACTACTTCCAGCATCCATTCAGAGTCTTCACACATCTGTGTCACAGCCAGAGGTTTAACATTTCTGCGGAGGACAGACGAGATCAGTTGAGAGGAGGCTGAGCGCGAGTTCTACCCCAGACAAGAGAACACACAGCTGTGAGCAAACACAGGTGTCTGGAAGCAGTGCATGCCAACTCACCTCAACTCACACACTCGCTGCCTTTCAAGTGTGTAAAAAGGATTTGTGCCTCTGTGTAATAAGGCACAAACATCCATACTCTGTCCAACACCTCAATTGGTTAATATATCCTTCTACTGAAAATGCACTTTTGTACATTCCACCTAAAGCTGTTGCGCTATTTCCACTTTATCTAGTCCAATTACGGCGTGCTGTCATCAGCTGTGACACAAAGCCAGGGTACTTGTGGAACGCTTGTGCAGTACCACAGGGCCACATTCAAAGACCTACTTCTTGATAGCAATTCCAGCTAAACCTGGTTCCCCCCCCATCCAGGTCCTTTCCCCAGAACCACAAGGCACTGCATGTTTAATTTGGTTCCTTTGTTCTAGCTAGGCAGGGGTTACCTGTATTTAACGAGTGTGTGTGTGAGGCGTGGGCTCCACGGTTAGCCCTGTCTGTAACCAAATTACACACGTTTACTTTGATCGAGACGTGAGGAGCCCCAGCGTGCTGCCTTTTATTGCAGCCTTAAGGCAACGGTTTTAATGCCTGCATTAGTAACAAGCCTCTGTGGCAGAGTGGGCTCGCCGCACACACACTTCTCTGATCCCTCACTCTCTACCTTCATCAGTGTGGTGGACACAGAGGACCTTGTGAGGAGAGCAGGCAGGAAAAGGCTGATTTAATACAATGTATATTGGGAAAAAAAAAAGGCTGTGGCTGGGAAGCATTTATTAATTGCTTCCTCGTGTAGCAGTGGAACACGGTGATGGACTCCTGAGAGGAGCTGCTGAAAACAGCTTAGAGCACAGGAGAGATGCAAGTGTGTGTGTGTGTGTGTAAGCCAAATTAATGAGTTCCATCAGTCAGACACCCAGCAACATTATTCAGTGACTGTTCACTATTCATTTTCCCAATCTGAAAGTGGAATCAATGGTGATGGAAGGATGTGTGTTATGGCTATGATGTGCGCTGCTGGGTAACCAGAAGTGTATACAAGTCCAGAGATTCTCACCAGAGTCCTAAGCCAGCATTCTTCACAGTGGACATGCCAACACTGGATGGAGGTGAGGGGCGCTGTGTAGGAGTCCTGAGAGAGAAATAAAATGCTTTTTTAAATCTCTTTTTATTTATACCTAGAAGTATTTGAAAACATTAGTATGTAGATGAAGCCCAATTCAAGCTCTGGCTTTGTGTACTCTAAAAAGCACGTGCCACCCAGGGACACAGAAGCAAGCAGCAGTTCACGGTGCGGACAGATAATTATCAGAATGGCTCTTTAAACACATGTTTGTTCATTATTAGAAAACCGCACCCCATAATTACTTGAACAGTGATCAGAGAGGTGGAACGAGCAGGGAGGTCTGTTTTAGTCATGAGCAGCAGGTGGCAGTAGACCTCCACTGATAGCCACCATTGTGAGTCATTAAAAATGCAAGGATCCAGCTGGAGAACTGAAGACTTGTAAAGCGTGAATGAAAATGCATAATTGCTCTGGCTCATTCAGAACAATGAGTGATGGGCAGAGATGATGGAGAAACATGTCAGTACCACTCAAGTGCTTAGACCTATCAATATGTACGCTGTCCTGGCGGTTTAGAGAACCAGCATCTCTGGAAGATGGGAAAATGTCGAAAAATGTGTACAGGAAAGAATAAAAATGAAAATATGAGTGGGGAGAAGTTTAGAAAAAGAGGACAAACAGTCAGCAGAGTGCCACAGAGTATGATATATTTTGCCAGGTTCTGCAGCAAACCTCTGAGGCTACAAATCTTTGTCTTGCCAATATCTCTGCAAAGATGACTTTTACAGAGTCACTGTAACCTTAAGAATAATTATTCAGCAACACAGTCTCCTAGTAGGCATCAGTTTGCACTGATGCCTACTAAGAGATTCAATCTGTCTCACTTTGGCATAGATGGTTCGCTATGTGATGTCCAACATGCAGTGTGCTCGTACCATGCAGATCAGACACTTGTATCTGTCTCCTCTGAGGATCTGCTTCTCCAGTTCTCGGATGCGAGCTTTCAGAGCGTCCAGTGTGGTGCCTGTGGAATCCTCTGTGATTCTGTGGAGAGAAAAACGCAAAGCTTCCGGTCAGTCCAAATGCCAGACTAAACGCACGTGACATTATCCAATGCTGATCATGGAAAGCTTTAAAGACATGGGAAAGCAAGGAAATATCCCTTTCCCATAAAGCAGCACAAGTAAAGCTGCTAGATACCTGCAGAAAGGATGAGTCAAACGAATCAAAAATAATGTCAATGATTCTTTTCTTAAAAATAAAAATGCTACACACTGAAACGTAATTGAAAATTAAAACATTTTTGCTTTATGTCCATTTTGCACATGCCTAATTTTCCACAATTTCCTTAAATCCTGTAGAATTGTCTGTATCAGGCATCACCACGTGATCACATCGAGTCTTAATCCACTACCCCTCTTTCCCTTCCACCTCTCCATCTCAAGCCCTCACTACTCATCCACTGATGAATGCCTGTGGGCTGGTGAATGTACATTTAACACTGTCCGTAGCATATGAACTCGCAATAACTAAATCAATATGGGTGCCATTGATTGGGCGACGCCTTGCTTGGTGGGATGTTTATGGTGATCCGCTCATTTTCCAGCCAGATGGAGCGCTGATCTACGGTATCGATCACACTGGCGTTCTCCCCGGCACTCTCCCTCCGATTAGTGCCTGTTCCGTTCCGCCGCCTTTTCCAATAGCGCCATTTATTACATGCCTGCGCCAGCCCTCAATGAGGACTCATCCACCTTCCACACAAACACGGTATACGAGATGTAAATCAGGCGAGGGGCAGGGTGGGGGGGGGTGGGGGGGACACGGGTGCACAATTATGGACTGCAGCTCTCCTACAAGGCTAAATGGAAAGAGTGATACTTATGCAGGTGGAAGGAATCATCGGGCTCCTCATGACCCCTTTGGACTGGGTTGTAACCAAGTCAACAAAAACAAATGCGTAAATAAAATGATTTATTGCCTGAAAATGGCCATTTGTGGAAGTGGCCAGTTTGCCATTATGCATCTACATCTGTTGCCAAATGTTTGGAGGTGACAGTGATGTATACTGTTTAACAATGATCTCTCAACTTCAATCAATTTCTTAATGAGGCTTTCTGGGTTAGTTGTGTGAAAATCAAGGTGAATATCAGTACATCATTGTGTACCGTACAAGATAAATGGAGATACGACTCCAACATCCCGGTATCACCCATGACACAATAAAGGCAACTATCTTCTAAAGTATTTAACTCTGGACAAGCTTAAAGACGGCACTGTATCCTTGTCGGCAAAGGCAATCCCATAATTCTGTTTACTCAAGTTTTAACAAAATGTATTTAACAAAATTTTAGGTCACTGTAGTAATTACTAGTTCAGCCAGGTTTGTAGATTCCCACAAGTTGGCATGTTTAGCTAGCTAACAGTCAGTCATATTTAGTGGCTACTTACATAAACCAATCAGTTTGATCTTTTAAAAACAATATCTTGGTGGTACTGTAAACCATAATGAAAGGGTAGGTTATAAAATGTTCATAGCATCAGCACATGCCTAGATCAGTCTCCAGAGTCACTAGGGCTGGATGAAGACCTTGAGCAAGGAGAGCCAGCTGTACATCTGGCAGGCTGGGCAGACTGGCGGTCAGCTACTCACTAACCTACAATCAGCACAGGGACCATAAAGCTTTAAAATCTCCTCTTACTGGTGGGCAGCTTGTAAAAAAGCATTTAGCCTTGATTAGCGTGCTTGCTTATAAAGCAGATAGAGGACTGTGTGTGTGTGTGTGTGAGCTGCACTCCATGCCCACTGTTTTCTTTAACAGCTTTGTAAATCGCTGCGGCACACTCTGCCTGCGCCACGCAGAACTTTTCCCCCAATAAAGCACAACCCCTCTCGCACAGGGCCACAACACCATGAATATTCATCTAGCTGAGATTTATAGAAAACCACATTCTAAAAGTTATTTAATTCCTCTGGGTAATAAAACGTTTTAATCCTTCTTTATGTGCGGAGAGAGGTGGAGTAGATGGAGCACTGAGCTCAACTTTACTATAAGTGCAGACACACACACACACCCGATGCATGGGTCAGGATGAGCTCACTCATAGAGGCAGAAAACAGTCCCCCCCCCCCTGCAGGTAAGCACAACGTAAGAGGGGGTTTGAACAGAGACATCAAACAGGCACTTAACAGACAATACACTTAACGCAGAGCTGCTAGATTTATTCCACAGTGGTGTACAAGACAACTTACGACAACCGCCACGGTGTCGTTTTGGGGAATGAGAGGTGACCTCGATCGAAAGAAAGCAATGGCAGCTTTAGTACTTTGAAGGAAATGCAATACTCGCACATGATTCATTCATTCATTGATTCATTCATTCATACATCTGTTCATGTTCAGGCACTGCTTTGTCCTGGTGAGGGTCACAAAGGATTCAGAGCCTATCCTAGGAAACACTGAGAGTGAGGCAGGCGCCGATATATCTCAGGGAAACCTGTATGTCTGGTCAAAATTTATTCACACACACTTTAGGACAAAACAAGCCCCACGAGCGTATTGCTTTTTTTTTTCTTTTTAGCAAGCATTTGACAAACTGAAAAAGGACATGGCGTAATTTAGATCAAGTCCATAATGGGGACTACTGGTTCAACTCATGTACAGAGACTGTTCACTCTGTATAGTTCTGAATGCCAGCCCTCAGAAGTGCCTCTGTGAACTGGCTAAAGTGGACTTCTAAAGCCTGGACTGTTTGGTCACTAAAACAGTTTAACACTTTACAGGGTACTTGATTTAAAACAGACCCACTGATGCTATCACCTCACTAGTGGAAAATGGTGTTAACCTTCCAAAGGCTTTGGAAGCCTGAAAGAAGAATAAGTTTACATTTAATGCAGTAGCAGGCCGGTTGTATAAATCTGAGACACTGCAGGCAAAGAATTCATCACATATCCCTGTTTGACCCCTAATCATGACACACACACACACACACACACACACAATCCCACCATGTAAAACCATGCACAGTTCTCCTCTCCATCTCTAAACCATTCACAATGAATCACTGTAACTAAACTCGACAAATCTCATTTTCATTGCAGATTGAAACGCATGCGTCTCACATACAGTGTGGGGAGGGGGAATTGTTTTTTGCGTTGTCTGCTGGAGTGGAATCATTCAGCTCCTTGTCTGGCATCTTTAAAGTGCACTCAGATTAAGTCCCTTCACTTTAGGAAATTGGAAATAACACCATTGCATGGCTTTACCCATATGTTTGAATTCAGGGCTTGAGGCCAGCTCTTAGGATGTGGAGAATTTTGGAACAAAGCAAGAAAAGTTTTCAGGAACGTGATCACTACCCTTTCCTGTTTAATCAATGTTTTGTACAAATCTCAATCTACGCATATAATCACTTCTATTACTTTAGGAATTATATCACAGAAAACCAAAAACACCAATTACAACTATGCTAAAGTAAAATAAAAGCAAAAGCAACCCTGGTCTTTCCGCTAAACACAGACCCCCCATACCCCCCCCTCCCCCTTCTTATGACCTCTCAGTGCTTGATTAATGACATCATCATCACAGAGTTGTGCGTGCTGCTCCTTCCATAATGTGATATGGTGTAACAGCTGGTGCGCTGAGACTGAGGAAGAACCGTGTAGAGACGCTCACTGTCATGGAGATAGATAGATGGGGACAAGGCGCAGCCATAAAGAAATATTGTGGGAGATATTAAATAAACACGTGTGTGTGTGCGCGTGTGTGCGTGTGTGCGTGCGCGCGCGCGTGTGTCTGGAGCTATGCGCTAAGCTAATAGAGAAAGGTTACTGGAGGAGGGCTGCTCTCTGCTTCCTCCTCTGCCTTAACTTCAAACAGCTGCAGTGATTCATACTCCAGCAGGCTAAAACACTTAATGCTCCCCCCCCCCCAAACATACACGCTCGGTCTAGCTTAAACGTCTGGCTGTCGTGTGCGCAGAAGAGAGCAAGAGGGTCTCGGTGGAGAAAGTGATGAATCAATCTAAGCTGTCACGCTTCTGCTGCACCACTTAGGAACAGTGTTCTGTCCATCTTCATCCTCCCACTCACATACCCACACAGTCTCTCTCTCCCTCTCTCTCTCCCTCACACACACACACACACACACAACGGGAGAACAGTGATCTTAACAGCGCTCACTAACACATTTATTTCCACAGATATTGTCTGTCATATTGAACATGCATAAAATGCAATTTCCCTCCAAAACACATAACTTCAACAGCTCTTCCCCAAATGGCAAACATGGTTAAACATGCACTCTGCAACTGTCAAGGAAAATGTGCATCAGATAAACCCATTCCCTTTCTCTCTCTCTCTCACACACACACACACACACACACACACAAGGGAGGAACGTGCTTCCAGCGTGCTGATGGGAGAAATCAATTGTGCTGGCTTTGCTCTGCCTATTCACCAGTTCTCAGCTCTGATATTTAATATGGGACTCAGAGATGGGCAGCCACGCACGGCAGATTGATTCAGCCATACTGGACAGCTCTCCCATGAGAAGAGCACTCGGAACGAGAGAGCAAAAAAGAGGGGGAGAGTATGAACAAAATAATGAAAGGAAAGAATACGAGGGTAAGGGAGGAAAAATTATATGTATATAAGGATAGCTCAGCAATCTGATTTAAGCCTCTACAAGGCCTTGACGTCCCTCTCAGAGCTGCAGAGTGGACACATTTTGCAATTATGCATAAGCTGCAAATAAGTGGGAAAAGCATAAATATGTTCTTGGTATGAAAATGACTGGATGCCCCATATGTGCTGTACATGGTATAATTACAGTACATTTTGCTTCGCAACTATAAGCTGTGCAGCCATAACATGGTTGTTAGATTATGATTTTAAAGTATGACTATGATTCTACATTTTGGACAACGCAAGTGGCACATCGCAGAGTGAACTGTAGACTGAAACCGTTGGCTGTTTCATTATGAACCAGCCTTAAAATAACAGACAATAAATGGGCAGACGTAGAGAAGACCACAAAGTGAGCAGCTATATATGGGATTTAAGAATGTAAAAGATGGAGACAAGGAGAACCAAACACACACACACACACACACAGTGACATAGGAGCTGTGCTCTGACCCCAATTACCCATGCAGAGGGGGTGGCGCTCTCAGCCACTAGCAGAGGGAAATTGTTTCGCGGGTGCACTTGTCGAGGAATATGGATGAGGACATGGAGATGAGGGAATTAAAGGGGCTGGCCTTTTCACACAAGCCAGGTTATTCAAATTCTTCTCTGCGCTGCCTTCTAGCCCACCTAGGCCCTCTTGCTATCCCTCTAAGGGACGGGAATCTGTGGCTAATGTCTAATCCAAACTCAAGTCCATACTCGCTTCAATTACTCTCTTCCCTGCTGCGCTTCCACAATTCAGGGCTAAGAGACTGGAAGGTACTGTACGTTAGGTACTGTAATTGTAGAATTTTTAAATTGCTGCACTTTTCCTCAAATGTTTCCATAACCTGAGCTCACTGATGTCTCCATCTCTTTTCTAGACAGGCTCACCCTTTAGCCTCCTCCTCCACCACTACTTCACATACACTTCATGCCCCACTACAACTAATAACTGCTGTCGTACAAGCACTGGAAAA
Source organism: Pangasius sanitwongsei (assembly GCA_037576675.1). Taxonomy (NCBI): domain Eukaryota; kingdom Metazoa; phylum Chordata; class Actinopteri; order Siluriformes; family Pangasiidae; genus Pangasius; species Pangasius sanitwongsei. The sequence continues at coordinate 21,029,293 of CM075006.1, read as the reverse complement.
CTGTTGCATTAGCATTCCCAGGGTATCTTGGTAGTAGGGACAAGACTCAGCTGCCCAGGATCAATAGTACAAGCTCCTCCCTGTGATCGAGGCTGCACTAGAGAGATGAGCACATAAAATGCATCATTTATGACCCATCACCTCCAACACAAACTCATCTCACCCCAATACACCAGCAACTGGCAGGCCTCAGAGGGGCAGGACTGTCCGCGTGCGTGTGCGTATTTGTATTTAAAGCCACACTCACTTCTCGATCTCACTGTTTTTGCAAGTCCTGGGCACGGTGGACGTCGATGCAGAGCTGGCCTCCTGCTTGCTGCTCTCGCCGTTGCTGGTGGACGGCATTTCTGCGGACACACACATGTAGTCATGTTACACTGAGGGAAACAAACTTGGGCATGCACACACTTCATTCAACTACGTACACACTACTCACTGTGACATGCATTCATATAGAAACGAGTCTCTGGTTTTAAATGAACCATGGGCCACGATTTATGTCAAAGGTACATGTCATAAAACAAAAAAAAAAAAAAACACACTGAAGTGATACTCACCGTCGCTAGCCCACTTAGAGAACTCCGGCGTTATCCTGTTGGACGGCATGCCTCCACTGTTAATGGAACAAAGACATTCAAAACGTTCAAATCACTGAGCTTAACACAGGAAGGGCTTACAAGATGATCAAAGTGCACCACAATGGTCGAAGACAGGGAGCACATACTTTAAGACGGCTCCACGGAGTGCCTCGCGTTCTTTGGTCTCCCCTTGGTCTTCTCCGGAACAGGGAATGATATCTGCTTCAGTGTACCTGCAAATGCTAGGTTAAGGAAATCAGCCCACAGCTGTTTGGTTCGATCACTGCACACCCAGTTCTGTGAATGCAATACAGGTGAGTGAGGTTAGGGAAGGATACTGTGCTTTGCCGTACTCCAGTGTGTCGTCTCCGTCCACATCCAGGTCGGCGTCACTGTCATGGCTCTCTTTTGTACTGCACATGGCAAAGCCTGTTCCTGTTACAAACAGAGACATGTTTTGTTTCAATTACAAAGCCTTCTATAGTTTTAATGACAACACATATCAATTGGCAGTAAGGTTCCACACAGATGCAAGCCCAGAAACATCTGTTTAAATGTTTTCGGAGAAAAGAAATGTGGCGCTATTACGAGCAGCCACCAAACAGACTTCAGTAACTGGCAAAAAAAAAAGATATTTGTCTGGGAATTCACTTGCAAGGTTAAATTATGCATTATGTTCTTGGATAGCTGTACATGCAATCTCTTGATTTTGGAGTACAATAGTTTTTGCCTCCAGACAATCTGCTTTATATTCTCTTCTTCTTTGAGCTACTTGTTTCTGATGTTCCTTCACAGATGTGTTGCAAATACTAACCTTCATATTTATACTGTTCAGCAGTTTTCAGTTGGCAAACATAACAGTTGTTTTTGATCATATGAAGTTAAATCAGCCAATATTGTCTGTCTTTGGAATATTAACCTCTTTAAATATTATTTGGATCCCCAGATCAGCTCCTGTAATCTAATAGTGGTGCAATGAATAATCGACGTAGTCGACAAAATTCGATGACAAAATTAGTTGCCAACAAATTTAGTCGTCGATTATTAGTTGGTTACGTCAAGTAGTTGCGAACGGGAAGTGACAACGAAACGTTTAAAAAATGGCGGTGGCACGTCCGAAAACATCAAAAGTCTGGCAGCACTTCTCCCTAGATATGGGAAATAAAAGGACAACGTGTAACATCTGTAAGGCGGACCTTGCTTGGCACAGGAGCACGTCCGTCATGCTCGAGCATTTGAAAAGAAAAGCACGCTGGACTGGAAGCGGAGTCAGACTCGCCTTGGTAAGATAGTAAGCTAGTTAACTTGCCAGCTATGTATAGGCATAGTTAGCACGCAAGATACTAGAGTCACTAACAAAAATGTGGTTTGAATGTCTACTTTCAATGGCGTATTTGAGTTTAAAAGAGTAATGCCACCCATTTGTCTGACATTTCTTTTTTTTTTTTTTTTAAATCATATGTATGCAGTCCGAAGAAAATTAAAGCTACCTTAGATGGCTTTGTACAAAAGAAACAAACCTGTACTCCGCAGCAAGCGACTGCCCTCACGGAGTCTATTCTAAACATGCTGGTCACCGACATGAGACCACTCTCCCTGGTTGA
>CM075006.1:20966390-21018447 GCA_037576675.1 Pangasius sanitwongsei | reverse complement strand
CTTGCCCATTTTTCCTGCTTCCAACACATCAACTTCAAGAACTGACTGTTCACTTGCTGCCTAATATATCCCACCCCTTGACAGGTGCCACTGTAACGAGATAATCCGTGTCATTCACTTCACCTCTCAGTGAGTAACAGTGGGTTTTAAGATTAATCAGTTAGATCAGTGGTTTTAATGTTAAGGCTGATCAGAATGCATATGTGTGTATGTTATTAGTTATAGCGTCACAGCTAGTCACTGTAACCACGGATTAAAATGCATTTCCATCTAATTTTTTTTTTCTTCTGTTCCTTACTTCGGGGATTCTCATCCCTTTTGCCTCCTCAAGCATGTTTCACTGCTCTCTCTGCTGCCACTCCTAGCATGTTTATAACTTTATCATACGTGACAGCTATCAAACACACCGAACATCATGGCACTGCTGACCACAACTAAACCAAACATCTATCTGTTTTCGGCTACGCAGCGCTGCACAGTGCCGTGACGGTCAGGGTTTTTTGTTTTTGGCTCAGTGTGTCACCTTTCCTCGCAGCCAGTCTCTGCTTTTAAAGCGTATAATGAATAATGTGTGAAAAATAATGATATGATGAACATATATATATATATATATATATATATATATATATATATATATATACACACACACACACACACATATATATGTCCTCAAAAAAAAATTCTAAAAAAAGATTATTTTTTTTAATTTTGGGATTTGTTATATATACACAAGGATGTGCAAATACACATTTGCACAAAGATTTCATAATAAATTTCCCCCACAGCAAAACAAAGTGTGTTTTTTAAGCGGCCGATTATTACCCTGATACTGTGATTCATTGTCTCTTATTTCTAATTGATCTCAAACTAAAGTTCAATAAACTCCTCAGCTGAGGTCCAAATGAAAATTGGTACTCACTTGACATAAAGTAATTAGTGTACAGGGCGCTAATGGACTAATGGCACATGTATAATTAGTTGGATGTGCTCATTAGGAGACAGCAGCACATGATCAGAGGTGGTGATGTAAACATTACGTACCATTCAGTCGAGTTTGTCTGTTTGCCCGCACGCGCAAAAATGTCTGCAGGGGGGAGAAAGAAAAAAGAAAGCACAACAGTTACAACTCAGACTGCAAACTTTCTGGGAAATGAGTCAGCGCACACGAGCTGAAGCTTATTCTGCTGGATGGCACCGGATTGTGCAGCATATTCACCACCAAACTGTAGACCTACTTCTCTTTTGCCATTCGTTTTCACCTCCTCTTCCATTTCTAGCGCTCCCGCGAGAACACACTAAAAGTCCAAAAACGCATGTCGCTAAACGAATGATGAGGTGTGTGTCATTCCTCAGAAGCCGGCGAAGGCCTGCACTATCAGTTTAAAAAGGATGGGGAAGGATTGGGAAAACATTACTATAGTAACGAGCGGCTCGACTCAGCGAGCGAGCGCCATATTGGCCGGCGTCACGTGACCAGCGTGCGTCACAGTCAAAGGTCAGGCGACGCATCGGTGCAGTTCCAGCGCGTGCCGCGAGGGGGAGACGGAGCGCTCTAAATAGAGTTTCATTAATTAAACCGTAATAATATGATGTAATATAAAGTAATATAATCTAATATAATATAAAGGAAAAAATAAAAAAAAAACATCTATACAACTTGAGAATTCATTAGTGTTTTGCTTCGTGAAGATAAACTAAGGAAACTTAAGAGAAACTTAATTTCACATTAACAATACAGAAAATAATAATATCTATTCATACATGTTGACTCCTTCGTAGTAATATCTGACTATAAAAGCATCTACTATTAAAATGAGAATATAATTCTAATATGTAGTATATCAGTAGTATTATAATAGCTTTAAGGTTACATTTTTAAATATTGGAAACCTGATACACAAAGAAATAAAACTGGATTTAGTGCTTAATTAAATGCTAATTATAATTCAGCTCTGTGGTTCAATCTAATTTACTTCCCTTTGCATCACAGCTCCTTCTCTAGGTGCTTTTGAGTAACTTTTTTTTTCAGTCTAGTTTATAACGACACATTATTCTGTAATGATTCTGTTCTGCAACATCTGTTGCACACTGTTAGAAATCATGATCATTCACATCCTTAGATTAATCACTTTTATGTGACTGTAGTCTGGTTTAATAAGAATTAAAAGCATCATCTAAGTCAAAAGTATATTCAGAGGCTTTATTACTTCAAACCTCACGAACAGGCCTCATTTATCTGGCCACTGTATATTAGACCTCTTTGAACCGACATGCTCTGAGCTGGTCTGAGCGGAGAAGATCCTCCCTCGGCTGAAGGCGAGAGACAGTTGAGGTGAGACCCAATTCCATCCAGCCACGACTCCAGAGAAGAAGGCAAGTAACAAACATTTCAAGGACATCGGAGTGGCGGGATGGTGTGTGGAGGCCAGTGGAGATTAGCCCCGGGGTTAAACCATGCATGATTACATATCAGAGCAGGGCACACATTATGGCCTGAGCAAATCTGCAGCTGGAGATTGGGAGAAGAGATCTCTGTCCCTGTTAATGTGGCCAGCAGTCAGATCCATTCAGGGATAAGATGGAGGATATTATGAGAGGAGGAAATGCCAAAGCACATGTATACACAGCAGCACATATATCTAATCTATCCTTACTTTGACATTGCACTTAATTGCACTTTAATCTACAAGATCTTTGCTTTTGTTTTGGTAATAAGCAGTTGTCATTCACTATCTTAAGCTTCCCTGAAGGCCTAAATCTAAAATAAATAAATGGGTTCATATATGCATGAGTGTGTAAAAGCACTGCTCTGGGTGTGTATGTCATTGCCATTCCTTGAACAGCGCTTATGTGTGTGTGTGTGTGCTTGAGGTTCTTTGCCTGGCTCACCTGGTATCTGTCAGAATGGTGCGGGTCGTCGGAGGACAGCGGTGAGATTACTGGAGACTCTCCCTCACGCTTGATGTGCACTGACAACAGGAGAGACTGAGGAAAGAAAGAGACAGTGAGAGATGAACAGTCTGCAGTCATCCACAGGATAAATATGTCACCCGTGGCCCTTTTCATCATTTCTGACGGGCCGCTGCATGCTATAGAACCAGTTTAAGGGCACTAGGTTTAGGTTAGCCAGAAGGCTATAAAGACACCACACCTAGCATCAGAGGATACACTTGGTCTATTTTCATTACAAGTCTCTCAGATAAAAGAAAAAAAAAAGCTAGAGGGAAAAGATTTCATTTGTCCTGTGGCTGCAGGAAGGCAGGAGCGTAACAACTCGGCTTTCTTTACTGGGAGTCTTGATCTCTGGCTAGCCTTTTATGAGCCTGCTATAAAATATTTGTATTTACAATCCTCTCCAATTAATCAAAGTGAGAGGGGGGTAGCGGCTTTAGTAGGTGACAACTGTAATCTAATATTAATATGTGAAAAATGGCAGGCTCGCTCCACGGGGACAGTAAATTAGACATTATGCATGGCTTCTTATGCTTTTGAATTGCAAGGTCAGGAAACAATTTATTTGCCAACTCAAAGCCTTTGGAGCTTAGGGAATATTGGAAGAGAGGGAGACAGAGAAAGAGAGAGAATTAATGTGCGTATATGTGTGTGTAAACCATTTATGTGGCTGTGCTGTATATTGAGTATGAGAAATGGAACAGCTGCTTCGCAATATAGAAATTTCTAATCATTCACAGCTAGAAGTGCAGGAATAGTTGCAAATAATGACATTTGAACATGACATCAGTTGCTTCTTCGCTTTTAGACCAATTAGAGTTGTTCATTTCAGGCCGATGGGAAAGGAGGAATCTGGAGATGGAATTGGCCTCTGACCCACTGGATTAGTGCCAGCCTGGGCTGGCATGGAGTCGCTATGGCAATGGGCGCTCAAGAGGAGTGTGAAAAGCAGATCGGGCCAGATCGGGGTTAATCCCCTTTAGAACTGGCATGCCAGGCCCGATCCGTCAGCTAGCGTGGACCCCCAGTCCCAGTTGGCCTCTTCATTTTCCACACACTGCTGAGGAATACTAAACGCTAGCTGTGGAATGCTCAGTCACGTCTGTACTCTACCCCTCGCCCACTTCCTTGCCCACTTTTCCTGAGGTTCCCGATTTTGCATAAGCATGGGTCGGAACCTCATTTCCCTTTGCCGCAGGCACAGGTCTCATCCAGCCTGGAATAATGATGTGAATTGCTTTTCTAAGCCCCATCGATCAAAATCATTGCACTGTTTAAAGGTTTCTTCCTTTGGATAAGGATGTTCTCTGAGCTGGCATTTGAAGAGAGATATAGTGTAAAATAGAGCTCAGTGAGCTCAAAGTGTCAGTTTTACATGTATGGCTTGATGTTAGTTTAAGTTGATATTAAAAGCCCTATCTAATCATTTACGTATGACATGTGAACCAGCAAATCTCTTTTACAGAAGTCAGAGATAAGAGCAGACTTTTGTGCCAAGTGGGCCTGCATATTTGGCAAGTCTCCAGTGATATGAAATGCCATATCTCTCCTTCTTTTTCTCCTCTATCTCACTTTCTCTGTTTCCTTTTTCTCTCCCTACCGTGTCAGTAGCATATTGATATACGAAGAGTAGCTTTAGAAAAATTGAACAAATTCAGAGTCAAAGATAAGGCCAACACGATCCCCTCTCTTCCTATTAAGACTGAGTAGAACAATAAACCCTCACTGGCATAGTTACCATATGATTGTTAATGAGGCCCAGCAGGAAACCATCTTAAGCTCTCACTTTTCCATAAGTACATTACCGCAGGAAATAAAGGAGCATAATTCCATAATTCCTCTCTCATAGCTAAGTGGGGCTCTTCGTATGGCTTAATAGAATGGAGAAGAGCTCTTATTGCTATTAATGGCATTCAAACCAAAAAGACCATCTTACCTTGGGCGTGCCGGGCGCTGTGCTGAGATCCTTCGGTGATGGGTTCTTACTGCAGAGAGAAGGCAAATACGAAAAATATCATAATTGACCAGGGCCGTAAATATGACAGTATGGTATTCACCAACAACGTGAGTCCAAACCTGGACACAGACAGGATATATAGATTAGGGACTAGCTGTAAAAGAAGCCCATCACATTTCAGACAGACAGGACCTCTTGGACAGTTCCTAATGTTAGTGTCAAAGTGTATGGCACTGTCTAGAGCCTGTTTTCGTCCCTCCTCCGTCAACACTCACTTCTGCTCAGGATCAAGTCTCTGAGGCGCCTCGCTTAGAACCCAAATGGGCATTTAAAAGGACAGCTGAGACAAAAGTCCACGAAGCAACACAAATCACAGTTTTAATCATGTGGAGATGAAAAAAGCGGTGCTTTGCTGCTGCAGCCGTGCCCTCTGTGCCACTCAATCCTGGCAGCCCAGGGCCATGCTGTATTTGAAACAATTACTGTCCAAAAGTACCTCGGCTAAGCAGATTTGGGTTATAATTTTTTTATTGAAGTAATCATTCTCATGGATGTGCTCGTCCAGTCGTTCATACCCTCTCTTCTTCTACGTTCTCTCTGTCTCTCGCTCTCTCACACACAAACAGACACACACACACACACAGTTTGGCTGAGGCAGGAGGAAATAAATGATTTTGCCATTATTTGATTTGTCAGTGAAGCGCCTTGGGCACTTAGGACTTTGAAATATGTCGAGGACAATGCGCCGGCTTGTAAACATTGTATTAAGGAGGCAGAAAAGAGCGGAGGGGAGTAGGGGAGGTGAAGAGGGGGAAGACCCCCCCCCCCTTTCAAGTGCGGCCTGGGGGGGAGGGGTTGGGGGGGGGCTACATTGAATCACCGCCTCGTGGACACAGCCGATTGAAGATGACTGATTAGAAAGCAGGAAATATTAAACGAGCCGGCTAAAGCATCCACTGACAATAGGGAGAGACACATCAAATCAGATCTCTGCCTGAAACATTAATATCTCTTATTCCAGCTTCTCCCCCTCATCTCTCTGTCTCACACACACCTGCACACACATACAATGACGCACAAAAATCTTTTTTGTGTCTCTTTTTTCTCTTATTTGGGATATATTTTCCTTCCATGTGCGTATTTCCTAGTCAGTCACTCAAACTATATTCTTCTTTCTCTATATAACACATAAACACAGACACCATTTTTTGCATCCATTTTTTTTTTGTTCTCTTCTGGCTTTTCACTTTTCTTGTGTTTCCTTAAACTAGTCCTGTAATAGCTGTAGCCAGCTGTGGTATTTCTAATGCTGAGAAATGATGAGGTGAGCTGCACTGACAGAGGGGAAAACGTCACCCTTGTCATATTCACTTTGTGTCCCTTGTTCACTGCCGAAGCACTGAAATTTAATCTTTAGTCCTAATCCAAAAACGCGATTTGGCAAATGTGCTCATCTCTGCCACTTACAACCAGAGAAGGAGGAGCACTAAGCAAAATGGGACAGATGGGGGCAAAGGAGTGTGGGAGTCCACTGATGGAATTAGTGGTTCAAAAGGAGCATTAGAGCTAACTACCAAAAATGACAGGTGAGGGTGGAGTCAGCAGTTAGCCCCACCCTCATGCAGGTAATAAGCTTCATGCCTGCCTCTAGTGCAGTTGAGCTTACAAGGATGATTGATCTTAGAAGGTCCGAGCAGAGAGATAGAGACAGAGAGAGGAAGTGAAAGAGACAACACAAATCAGGACAGGGCCTTGAAAGAGGATGAATTGCCCCATCGGAGGCAGTGCACTGGTTGTGAGATAATAAACACACTCCCCCGGTGTCATAAATCCGCCACTATGGCACAATGGATCTCACTGGCCCTTACTCACTCCCAACACACACACACAACATGTGTACTATACCAGCAAGTTCAAAAGCATGGGAAAAAAAAAAGGTTTCATCTAGCACCCTAAAGACTCTTCAGTTTGTCCCTCTGGAGTTTTTGAGCTGAACCTCCAAAAAAAAGGAGAGGCCAAAGAATGTAGTCACATAGGACGCTATGGCCACTGTTCAATTAGTGCCACTTCCATCATTTAGGTGCTTTTATTATTGTCACAACATTGTTTTTGCTTTTGGTTTTATTTTAGGTTTCACATAGAAACTCATAAAAGTGTTTTTTTTTTCTATCAGAGAACGCTTACCTATACAGAACCTTTTTTTCCTAAGTAGTACATCACCCACACTCTTTTTTACTTTCCTAAATTGTATTGAAATTATTAAGAATTTGTGTACCTAAGAGACAACTTTACAGACACAACAAGAGCATCAGACCCTGTCTCACACCGCTTCAAAACAGCGGGGGCAGTGGGGGTACGCTCTGTGTCATGTGCGGGAGATTTTTATTCCTTGTTCTTTACTGCTTCACCCTGCATGGTGACAACGAGAGAGAATGACTTTTGAAGAGGCAGCCATCACTGCCAGAGAGCGAAAACAAGGAGAGGCAATGTTGAGGCCCTGTTGTCAAAGTGACAGCTATGTGAGAGAGAGACAGCAAGAGGGAGAGAGAGGGAGAGAGAGGGAGAGAGAAGGAGCTGGGAGGGAAGAGCATAGAGAAAAGATGAAAGGAGACATGGAGACAGACAGATCAGGAGATGCAGAAGGAGGGCTGGAGACACTTTTTCCCGCGTCACGGCTGCTGCGTCGGAGGGAATGTCGTGCGAACACATCAGCGCAAGCTTTCAGTCTGTCCTGTCAGCCCATTTTGATATGAGCGACAAAGCCAGGGACAGAAGGAACAGAGGAGACATACAGGGTTTGAGTTGGCTTTCGCTAACGAGACACCAGAACAAAGATGAAAATAAGGAAAAGGAAAAAGGAACCCCAGCTACGGCTTACGGTCTGCGGTTATGAAAGGTTCAGGAGTGGGAAGATGACAAATCTATAAGAATGAGTTTCTTTTATCAGTGCCACAGTCATAGACAAGAATTAATTCCAGGCTACTGGATCTCAAGAAAGCATTTTCTGGATGAACCAAGCTCATGCGTTGACTGTCAGAAAGAGAGCGAGAGAGAGAGAGAGAGAGAGAGAGAGAGAGAGAGGAAGACAAGACTCGAGTACACAAGGGAGATGTTGAAAATTGAATAAATACCAGTCGATGATTGGGGGTGGGGGGTTGGGAGGTGTTGTACACTAGAGATAAAGATTGCTTTTGGTACAGTTTGCCACCCTGCTCTCCCTCGCTCGGTTGGTGGCAAATTGATTAGATGGAGGGGTTTGGGAGCATCTGAGCGGTGGGGGGTTGGGGTGGTGGTGGTGGGAGTAATGTAGATTGTCGTGTGCAGGCGGATGTGTAAAGGGCATGATGGATTCCCATTTCCATACACGAGGAAGCCGAGGACGCGCTAAGGAAAGAGAGAAGTAACGCAGTGAAAGGGAGAGAGAGAGGGAGAGAGAGAGAGAGAGAGAGAGAAAGCTGGCAGTCCCAATCTCAGACACGCTCACCCACATCCATCCAGACATCTGCCTAATGCTACATCTTAAATAGCCTTCTCCATTTTACATGCACTCCATTCTCATTTGCTGCTGAATGAAACGGTATCATTAAAGGGAGATTTACTACAAATTGCCACAAATTTGCCATGTCACTTTCAATGATCTGTGTGAGTGTGTGTGGGCGCGCATGTGTGCGTGTGTGTGTGTGTGTGTGCATGTACAGCACAGGCTTGCCTTGCTGGAAGCAAGGAGGAGGAGGTGGAGGAGGAGGTGGCTGCTGCTCTGGATCAACATGCGAAAGGATCTCTGTTTTTAAATGTAACGTCGTGTCAAGTTATATGGTATATCCTAATCTACAAGGCCATATTAATTACACCATTCATAACATGCCTCCAACAAAAATAATAAATATGAGGAATGATGATATTTGTATAGTTAACAAATGAAAGTCAACAAACTTTGCACAACTAGCGAATTTATCCACAGTTTCCAGTTGTTTTTTTTATTTTCGAATGGTTCTTTCTAATTCATATGCGCTTCTGTTGCAATAGTGCAATAGTTAGCTTATTAGGGGGGAAAAAAGTCTGAAAAAGTGTGTGAAAGTGTGCGCCTTATCGTTGGGAGAGCATGAGATTCCCAGAATCCTGATGATACCATGATGGCACTGGTTACTGGGAATCCAAAGAATGCCGTGACTATACGTCTCTATCCTATAGCGGTGCATGAACTGCAGTTTGAAAAAAGATAAAGTACCTTTCTTCACATATCTCAGAGGGAGAATATGTAGTCTTTGACCTCCCAGATAGGGAACTGTCATGCAATATGGAAGAACTGCTAGTGCCTTGGAACTGGTAGTGGGACCGAAATAGGGTTTTGTGGAATCTGTAAATGTGTAAATATGATAAGACTATACATAAAACAGTTCAACAGAAATCCCCTGATGGCAGCCTCATAACTTGTAATGACAGAGGTTATGGAGAGCGGAGCAAGCCAGACTAAATCATAGCTCAAAGACTCTTGCACCATCCGCCTCTGATGAACGAGGAGTGGTGATGGCATTTCCCTAAATAACCCCCACTGTCCAAACTGGCAACATAGATGGCAACACGCTGCCCTTTATTAATTATTACACCCTAACTCCTCACTGGCATGTGATGGATAACTAGCATTCATGCTGGAGAGAGCACTTGTACACAGAAATGTTGCATTGCAACATTTTAGCTTAAAAGTCTTATGCCTAACAATACCTGGCTTAAATAGGAATGCAACATATCAGCTATATTGTTTATATTGTGACTCCTGACTAAAGTTTCCTGTTTGACAAAGAAGGAATGATCCAGCAGAGGAAGCACTAGCAGCTGCATAGGAAGCACAGATTGTTTTAGCCTGGAGTTAGCTGAAAGTTCATTGTAAGTTGAAGCGTTATATGTTGTCGCCTGTCAAAGAGGCGACCACGGTGAGTGATGGCACACTGTATGGATCTCTCTGATCCACTCCACATGCTTAACCTGGCCAACTCCAAAGCCATGACAGCACAGAGGCTGATTTATGAGAGATGGGCTTCAAAAACTAGCTGAGCAAATACTGGGCCATTAGGTCAAGAGCAGGTAGGATCTCACTGTCAGGCCTGAAAGCTCACATCGTATGAGAATGTACTGTACGGAAGATTGGTGTCTACCTGATGTGCAAATGGGTGAGCCTCTCCATCTCCTGCTCCATGTGCTCTTGCAGCTCTCCAGGACGCAGCAGAACCTGGCAGATAGGGCAGATGGGAGCCTGGCTGTCATACAGAGACACCTTCTTCTTGCCTGAGAGCGAAAGAGAGAGAGACACACAGAGAGAGAGAGAGAGAGAGAGAGAGAGAGAGAGAGAAAGAGAGTCAACAACAAAATCCAACAATACTGAAGTGACCTACATGAAAACTTCTCAAAAATACTCGAAATGTTCTTTCCATTGCCAAACCAGCCAAGCAGCACAGTATTTGAATCTGATTTGCACAACAGGGAGACTGAGGATGAGGAAAAGTGTAAGTGATTGTTCTGTGTGTGTGTGTGTGTGTGGAAGGGCAGGGGTGAGCGTTGTGGCTTGCTCAGGGTACTGTGTGTGTGTGTGCAGCCCGTGGATTAAGTGGCTCGGATTTCAGTAGCAGGAGAATCCGTCACCCTCGGCCTCCTGTCTCCAGTTCCCTTATTAGAGCAGAGGCGAGCTCAGTCAGCCCAGCAGCCCGAGAGGAGCCGCTAACTTACTGCACCTCACCAACTCTCAACAGCATCTCCTCTTCACTTCACAAGCTCAGATTTTGATAACTTCCACTCCAACACAATACGAGCTAAAAGAATGCACTTTCCACATTATACTCCTACACTGTATATATATATATATTTTATTTGCACTTCATATATTTTGTACCTATGTTCATGAGTATGGTGTTTAGCAAAGGCTGGTATCATCACATACAATCATAAATGAATGTGTTATTTTGTTCCCATAATGTGTGTGTGTTTGAATGGGTAAGTGTTTGTGCGTATAGGCCAGAGTTATCGCAGTTATTGAAAAAAAAAAACCCTGAAATTAAAAAATATAAAACAGATGTGAACTAATTTCCGTTTTCATTTTTCTGCACACATTCAACATACAATTTATTGTGGAAAATAGCAGCTGGCAGGAAAGGAGTGCGATGTGGGAATATTTTGATTTGAACGAAGGCTTACATTCCTGTTTTCTAATAATACGCTGTGACAGTTGCCAAAAATCATTCAGAAAAAAAAAAACTGACCAACTGCACTGCACCGCACCTGCAGCACACTCATTAAGAGAACTACAGTTACTAAAATGGAAACTGAAACAAACAATTAATAAAGGATTAATAAATGAAAATATGTAATAAAAATAGATTTTAAAGTACTATAACTCTGATCAGGATAGTGTGGTTACTGAACAGGAATGAATGCATGCATGAATGAATGAATGAATGAATGAATTATATAATAAAAAAAAACAGATTTGAATAGAAGCTACCAAAGCTACACTAAAATGAACTGAATTACAAATAATTCAGTTTAAAAGGCTCAAATCTATGACAACACTGCAGTAGCCACCTGTGTGGGCTTGGCACAGTGAATGTGTATGCACTGTATGAACTCACACCTTGTATATAAAAGTCAGTTCATGATCTCAAAGTGTAAAAATAAACCTGAAAGCCTTTAGCATGACTCTGAGACTTCCGGTCCCACTCGGCTGTCTCTCACTCCTCTCACATCTGGACTCGGCCAATCAGAGTGGCTATTTTTAGCAGCCAGGACAATGGGTCTGCCCCCAAAACAGGATATCCTGGATGGACTGGACATTATGAACAGCCTACAGTGTACTAGCCAGATAGGTGCTTACTTCATCCCATACACACCCTGCGTAACCACAAACAGGAAGTAAAGGACTTGTTTTTGTGGCCACCTGCAGCTCACATGCACACCATAAATCAATGGATTAACCCGGAAAGGCTGGAGTTAATTGTGTTTGTTAGGATCCAGCTCAGATCACGATAAGTCGTTTGTTTATAATGGATATAAAGATAACAGCTGCGAAATATGCAGTGCGTGCTTTCACAGAGTACATCAATGTATAATGATAAATGTAATTTAAAATGGCACGTGACCATGGAAAGTGTGTGCGAATGCCAAGTAAAGTGTGTAATCTAGATGAGCAGAAAGCTTATCGTCTATCAGGGCTATCAGTTAAAGAGGTCACTTTTTATTCAAATGATGAGATAACCCAGGAGAGGAGTTGTCTCGTTCTCTCTCTCTCTCTCTCTCTCTCACACACACACACACACACACACACACACACACACACACATGGACAGACACACATACACACCCATGGTGAGTATCTGTAATCCAACCACTCTCTATATAAAGCCCAGGGCTCAGTCTGAACGTGTCCTTGACTTCAGAGGGCATTGTTGTGTTTGTCTTCAGATGATGTGTTTACTGTTTGAGTGGGTGATGGATCAGTAACACTCCCCTCCTACACGCCCACACTCCCATACACACACTTCCACACACGCTTCCACACACAGACACATAGATGCGTGGCAGGCTGCCTCTGGGGGCACATATCCCCGCACACATATTGGCCTGTCAGAACTATTTCCTGCAAGAGCACAGATCCATCAGTGAGAAGCAAGCAGGGTCAATGTTATCATGCCAACTTGCCCCAATAATCTTCCCCTCCTCCTCTCTCTCTCTCTCTCTCTCTCTCTCTGCCTCTCCCTCCCTCTGCACTCCCCAGTCGTGCTGCCGCATACTCAAACCCTATTCCCCGGCACTACTACTTAACAGCCCTGTGCTCTGGACACTTTAAGTGACTTTGAAAAATAGGTAATCGATTACAATCCCATGCACCTCTGTTTCTCCCTTTCTCCTCACTTTCCCTCCCTCACGCTCTCTCTCTCGCTCCATCCTGCAGTATCCCCGCACATCTATCTCTAATCTTCCCTCTTCTCGCTGTATTCATTCACCAAAGTGTTGTCGCCCATTCTACTTCTTAACTCCTCCTATTTATCCTCTTTCTACCGCTCTTTCTTTTCTGTATGCCATAGTGTCCCATTTGGTTGACCAGCTTTTACGTTGTATGATCCTTTTATCTTGTACAATCCTTGTCACCTTCCCTCTTTCTTTCTTTCTTTCTTTCTTTCTTTCTTTCTTTCTTTCTTTCTCTCTCTCCTCTCACTCCTCCCCTGTGGCTCTTGATGTCACCTTTTCTTCTGCTCTCCTCTTGTTTCATGTCCAGGCTCCACAGTGGTCAGCTTTATTGCCCTGACAAGATAATGTGAGTCGTGCCAAAGCAATCACCGTCTGCAAGAATAAACAAGGCTAGGCCCAATCTAAGTCAGCAGCTGATGAAGCTCTTTACATTCTGGAGAGGAGGTCAAACGTGTTGTGTTCTTGCTTTGGGCATAATATATATTTTTACGTTTGATTTTGCATGTAAATGTGGGTAAATATAGGCTGTACAGGCTGCTTCGCATGTGTAGAATTTCGCCTGTGCTCTCTTTTTCTTCTGTCGAAATGACAGGCAGCTTGATGAACCGATGGTAATGATGTGCGTGATGTGATGTTCATGGAGTTACTAGTTCACAAGTATGTGTGTGTGTGTGGGGGGTGTGAAGACAATGAAGGTATGCCTCTTGAATCTGTTTCTTTAATTCATCCGTACACAATCAATAGGCTCAGTAATGGAGTCCTGATAGCTTGGTCGAGCAGCTGTCACACCCTTAACCACCTCCCTGTCACCTGTCACCCTGAACACACACACACACAAAACCATACACACACTGAGGACCCATGTTTGATAGTCTTTTGCATTGTTACAAGCAAACACTGTAGCTACTGGAGTCACAAAGTGCTGCTTTGTAGCAATGTCTATTGTTAAAAGCGCTATACAGATAAAATTTAATTGAATTGAAATTGAGTACTAGCTATGCTGCAGTTGAATTCGATCCAGAACAGGGCTGTGAAATTCATTTTCCATACATTAATTGCGATCATGATTTTTTTTCGCCTCCATGGTTAATATATAACTGTGTTATTGATAAGCTTAGATTAAGTTTTATCAGTCTTAACTGACTTTTGTGTATTAAATGACAAGTTCCCTATTCACTTTGTCTATATCTGATTGTACACTGTGGTGGCTTGGTTATTCATTTATGTATTATTTTATCCAGTCCTAGTTTTAAACATTAGAATGATAATAAACAACGAGAAAGAAAATTCTACTGATTTAAATTTGCTCCAATAATTGAGTTCGATTCTGAACCCCTGTCCAAAGCCAGAGGCTGTAGTGATTCTAGTGATTCTAATGATTCTAATGAGTGTGTGTTAGAACACAGGAGTGTATGTCAGGACACACAGCTGGCAAATCTGATATCAGAACACCTCACTGAAGGAGAAATATGCTGACTCACCTATCCATCAATACACAGACTGATGAAATGTCAGCCGCAGACTAATGGTGCGTGTGTGGCAAAGTACGTGGGTCTGCATACTCTTTTGGAAGGGTTAGGTGTGTGTGCTTCTCACAGGGGAGAAATGATTAATCATTCGCTGTCTCTATTAGTCAATCCTCTCAGGGGAGGCTGTGAACACCAGTAGCACACACATAATACCTCTGTATATAGGAAAAGCATTAGGCTAACACACACACTCACACACACACACAGAGCCCTTTCACCTCAGTTCCACCACAACCCAATCCGCACACAGATAGCATTTTCCTTCGCTCTAGCGCATAAAACTTCTTTTCTGTGTAGTGGCCTCCATGTCATTCCTGCTACAGGAGCCAAATTAAAGTGCTAATCTAGCTAGGTTAGCTAAGTAATGTTTAGCTACTACAAACGTAACCTCTTTTTTGTAACTATTTAATACCTTAATAAATTGTAAACTAAATTTTAGAGCGATAGTATTCCTAGCTCCCAAGCTAGATAGCTATTTCGTTATTAATGTTTAGCTACTCCTTTGACAACGCCTTGGTTTAGCCACATTTACTATGCTATTTTAGGAAGCTATCTACAATAGCTAGCTGGCTAGCTAACACACTGAAATGAACACCTATCCTATTTAGCTTTAGCAAACAATTTGCCATGATTTTCCCTTTTTTTTTTTTTAATTCGTTACAATCTGGCACATTATTATGACAGCCACGTGAATTTTGTTTAAGCCACGTAGAAAATATGTGGATGATTTCAGCCAGTGAACGGTATTTATGACGTCATGGGGGACCAGCTAGGGAGTGAGCGTAAACACAGTCACAGATCTGGTATTAGCACTGGCTAGCACTAGACTAACATTCAGCTGCTAAAGCTGTTCCTCTGAGGTAAAACGTTCTGTTTCTCTCGCCTCTGTTTTTTCTCCTGTCCCTTTCTTTTAATCATTCTTCCTCCTCACCAGACATCCTACCTTTTCCCCCTCTCACTTGCTCTCTCTCCCAGGTGACTGATGGCCGGTAGCAGACAGAGAGATAAATCCGGCGGATGGAGGAATAGAGGAGGGGATTCTGGCGCACGGCGCTTGTCAGCGCTTTAAAGATGATTAATGTGGGATGCCCTCCTGCGCGGCATGGCGGCAGGGCCTCCGTTTAATCTGTGGGACCGCCGGGACCGGCGTGCAGAGAGGGCCAATAACAAGGAAATAGGACTGACAGAACTTTTTAGTGCTGAGATTCCTCACCTAAATGCCATGCTGAGGGAGAGAGACAGAGCAGGTGGGAGAGACGCACTGACGGAAAACGAGAGAGAGGGAGATGTGCTTTTGACAGCTGTGACTGAGTGCAGGCCTGATTTTCTCTAATGCGCTAAGATGGATCATCTCATCTCTTGCTCTCTCGCTCTCTGTCTCCCACTGCCATGCAGTGTCTCTCTTTTTAATCTCAGCCGTGGTGAGACTTTATTGGGACCCTTTATCGGGTCTCTTCACCCGGACCTCCAGTTGGATAGCGCAGCTAATGAGGGTCAGAGCGGGCCTCACAGCTTTCAGCCTTAGATGTTCCCTAATTATTAAAAGCATTTTCATCACCACTAACCTCTCTGTAACCTCGCTCGAAGCACAATTACATACTGGACGAGCAATGTAGTGTATGCTAATATTCTTGGCTGGCTAATATTCTCTCTGGCTATGGAAGCTTTAGTCCGCTTGGACCGAAGTGCAGCGTCCAGCAGCTGCCAGCTGTTCTACGATGTAGCACTTCTCTCCAGCTCACTCTTACACTCCTTACAAGTTGTTTTATGAGCCGCTGTGTTAAAAAAAAAATCTTGCTTGACAGAAGCTGAATCAAACACACTCTTCCTAGGCGGCTGGCAGCTAGCCACGAGTAGCTCTGGGCCTGTAAGCGGTCTGTCTCTACGCTCATTTAGCAGCATAACTCGAACCGTTTGTTTAAAAAAATACACTAATATATCTGTCCATAAAAACTTTGCACTGTAGACCTGAACTGTCTGTTCTGAAGAAAAATTGATGTAAACTTTGATGTAAAATTGATGTAAAAGTAAAAGAAAAACTTGTACTCCAGTATATAGAGCAGTGTTGGAGAATAGAAGGTATAATTTTATAATATATAAAATATAAAATAACGGCACTGCTTGGACTTAGGATGATGCTAATGGCCTTTTAAAACAGAAGGCTTATAACATGCGGTGAATTCATTCGTTCAATAGCTTTACTGCCGTCGTCTGGTTAGGTTGTTTGCAAGAGCTTGCAGAGAGTGTGTATGTGTGTGTGTGTGTGCCAGGTGTGTGTTCACTAAGCAGAATCGAGTGGTACTCTTAACGCACTGGCGAGAGAACAAAGCCTTTGCTAATGGGCACAGAGGGAGTTGCAGGAGCCTTTTGAAATCTTTCTGTGTTAACAGCGTGGCTTTGCTGGGTAGGTACACATGTGCAGGCAAGCACACACACACACACACACACACAAACTCCCACACATACCTACACACAGTCCCTGCTAGTATCATTCCAAGGGTTGTATGTAACTTCACAGAGTGAAAACTTAGTACTGGGATTGAAGCTTTAATATTTTCTTGAATGTTAGTCCTCCACACTACATGCTATAATAACTGTCTCAACCAACACAACACTGAACACATGTTTTTGTGTGTGCTTTGTGTTGCCTGTCTAACTACACACACATCTGATGATGATTTAAGCCCTGTTTTTGATTTCAGAAATGCAACTGAGAACCAGGCTTCTGAAAGCCTGGACCGTTGAATATTGAGTTCTACCAAACAAGGTAACAAGATAGGAGGCGTAGTAGACAGGATGTAGTACTAGGTGAATGTGTGTGATTGGCTGTTCAAATAAAATGGCGGCATGCTTCGACAGAGATGAGGCTTTTTTGCAGTTTTTGGTATTGTCTCATCTGAAGAAGGCGATAAAGAATTGGACCGTCTTTTATTACCAAACACTCACTGAACAAAAATAGAGCTAGTTGCCTTAAACACTGACTATGTACGAAACCATTATGTTGACTTGAAAGGGAAAAGTGTCTCGTACAAAAATTTGATGAATTAAAGATGCGTATGTTAAGAAAATGAAACAATGTTTATCAAGCCTAACTATTAACAAACAGACTGAGTTAAAAAAGAAACGATGTTACTGAGAAAAATAGTTAAAATTATACAGTACTGTCCAACGTTATATGTTGGACAACCTTCTAAAACTGTTTTCAGCTCATCACAGCAGTTGGACATTTGGAGGGACTTTTCCCGAACTGCCTTGCATCTGAACTGCCCTGCTCTTTTCCAAAATTTTAAAGGCTTCAGAAGCATAAATGAGCCTTAACCACTATCGCACACATTCAGCCTCACATCCAGCATATTTCACATTTGTTCATATGTTCTCTGTTTCTTTCTTGCATTTAGATGCTATTACTTTTATGGATACTATATTTACTGACTTCTAAGGCTATAAGACGAATCATTAGGACTGGTTACATAGATGTATGTAGACAACGCTTTATTATTGATCACATCTGAACACTTGAACAATGAGCACTTGCCTGTGTCCTTGAAGAAGCCGGTCGCTTCTTGTGTACCCTGTTGCATCTCCTTTCTGCTTTCTATTCATCCTAAATAGGTTTTCCTGACATGCATACAGCGTTTACACCTCCCTGCCTGTCTCCACTCATCCCTCCCTCCCTCTCTGCCTCCATTCTCCCTCTCCTCCGCCCCTAAACATGCCAACATCAGTAAACAGTGAAATCTCTCAGCCCCTTACCGCACGTAACCGCATTACCCTGCCCGATAACGTCTTCAAATAACGCCCGATAAGAGCAATTTGATTTGATTCGTGAATGGCCTTCTTCTTCTTCTTCTTCTTCTTCCTTTTTTCTCTCCTTCAGAGAACCCCCTCCTTTCTTCTTCCTCTTACCTCAGGCTGTACACCCTCCTCCTCCTCCTCTCCACTCTCATCTTCTGCTGCTAAAATGACACTGCTTCATATGCACAATCAAATAAATCCAGCGGGCCTGTCAACCTTCATTCTTTGGCTTGGCACCTTCTTAAATCAACTCAAGGTGAGACGCCACAAGTCATCTCCATAACGCCAAATAAGAATGCTCTGCACAAAAGGAAGGGAATTAGAGCATGTGTGTATGTGTGTGTGCGAAAGTGAGAGAAAGGAATTCTCTTTATGTTGAGCTGTGGAGATATTAAACAGGTTGGACTCCGAGGATACAGAGTTACTGGTAGTGGAGAGAAGGGAAGAGGAAAAAAGAAGAAAAGAGAAGAGGAAAAAAGTGGCAACAGCAAATAAGAGAAATAAGAGGAAAAGCAATTGAGGCAAAAGGAAATATGTAGAAGAGAAACAGAGCAAAATGGTTAGAGTTAGGGTAAATGTAAAGAGGAGTGGAAAGGAAGAGGAAAATGCATGCAAGGAATTATAAATTAGATGAGGAGAAAAGAGGATAAGAGATAATAGGGGAAAGGAGCAAGGAAAAAAAGGAGGTGAGAATAAATATGGGAGAAAAAAAGGGCAATTGAGGAAAAGCAGAGATGGGGAAAAAGAGGAAATTGGGGAGAAAACAAAAGGAAAAGGCAAGAGGAAATAAAGAACATAGTAGATGAGAAGCGAAAGAGCAGAAAACCAGAAAAGGAGACAAGTGGAAATATGGAAAAATAGAAAATGAGAGGAGAGGAAGTGAGGAAGAGAGGAAACGGAGACAAGGGGAAATAGGGGACAAGTGGAATGGAGAGAAAGGAGGAAGGATGAGAAAAGGGTACAAAAGGAGAGGAATAAGGCATCATTCCTCCTTCCAGAGAATGTCTGATGAAATGGAACGAGGTCGACCTCATGTTGTGCCCAGTGAGCGCCTGCGTTAGCATCAGGTCTAGCGAGGCCACATGCCACTGACAGTGATGCATTGTGCTGTTTAATAACAGTCGCACACACCCCAGCTCAAAGCTGATCACACACGCTCTCTCACACTTTTAAATAGGCAGATGCAATCATGCAGCAGCGAGTGAAGAGGCGAGCGGGGATGGAGCCGTGAATGCGAGGGGCGGAGTGTTTTGCTAAAGATGATGTGTGTGTGATCCCTGTAATCGGGACGAGGCTCTCCTTTACGCGAGAGTGGAGCTACTCCAATGCAAACAAGATTCAGCGGCGCATATAGCAGGTTAACGGAGGGGAGGAGACGCCATTGTCTGAAAAATGAAAATAACAAGGAGGACTTTTTCCAGGCCAGAGCCTAGGAGGCACTCCTAGAAGTGTCCAAGTGCTGTCTCAGGAGGTTGTATTTGGTGTGCATGTGGACTGAGGGGGTGGTGTTGAGATGAGTGCTTGTGTTTGGAGGGTGTGGGTGCTCACAGTAGTGACAGCTGTTTATTCAATCAATCACCTCGCGCTTGGTACAGCAGTTTGCCGCGGCTGGAGATTGAGTTTTGCCTCACGGGGAGAATGGAGCAAATTAATAGAGCATTACCCAGCCGCTGACCCAGGAAATGAGTCTGACACTACTGGGTTAGATCTGCCAGCTTAGCCTGCTTCCCTTCCTCTCTCTTTCTCTCTCTCTCTCTCTCTCTCTCTCACACACACACACACACTCTGACACAGTAGTCCCAGCTGTGGTGTATGTCTTGGACCTGGCTCTCAGCTTGTCCCTGGGGGAAAGAGCCATTACGAATCGCACTCCCTGCCAGGCTGGCTGGAGCAGGAGAGGGCATCAGGCCTACTTAAATATGGATGGATTTGGGTGGCTCAGAGAATCGTTTCAACAAAAAGCTGTTCAGACTGGTGGCCAGGCAGGAGTAGGGTCACAACCCAGAGCAAGGGAGCGCTGCTGAGATCCTGCCATGTTGGCAAAAACTGAGTCAGACCATCTTTCAATATGGCTAGGAAAAAGCATAATTAAATAGAAAAAGAATAACTAGCATAATTATGACTCAAAAAAACAGCGGTTGTTTATTATTTTTTTGGATTTTCTCCTCATTTTCATGCAGTCTAGTCTTCATGAATCATAGGGCAGCTTGGAAGAGAGCACATACTCCGAGCCCTGACAACTACATTTACATTTAGGCATTTGAGAAACACTCTTATTCAGAGTGACTTGCAAACAGCTGAGGGTGCAGCGATTCAAGTACTTATAGACAATGTGTGTGACAGACCCTTAAAGGCAGGAGACTAACGCTAGTTCATACAAAAACTATTTGAAAACTAAGTGGGGATGTAAGTAAGTGCATAAATAATAAAGTTTAGAAAAGTACAGTGAAGTACAGTGAAGTAAAGATTCCCGACCCTGGTCCCGGAGTACCCCTGTCCTACACATATTAGTGTTTTCCCTGCTCCCAACACACTTGATCCAACTGAAACAATAAAATGTGTGGGATAGGTGGTGTTCCAGGACCATAGCTAGGAAACTGTGCACTAGGCCATTCAACCTGAAGAGGAAAGCTTAGTCCACCCCTGAAGAGTCAGCACACCAAATCAGCAAGATGTCACCTTTGATGTCAGCATTGTTGGATCTCTAACATTATGGTTATCCCCACCCCAGACACCCCAAAGGTAGAAGACCTCAACTGGCATGCGTGTGCGTCATTCTGAACCAAGGTATACAGATAACATGACGCACCGCCCTTTAAGGCCTTGAATGTCAGGACAAGAGTTAAATGGAGACTTATGACAAAAAGAGTGAAGAAACCAAATCTGCAGCTAATGTCAATTAAGTTTCCGAGTGCAGTTTGTTCCAGCCTGTAACTGATACTAAGTGCTGCTGGCTTCTGTCTGTCCATTAGTGGGATCTCTTTCTCTGACATACATAAACACTGTTTCCCAAATAACGCCTAACCATAATTGATAGCACAAAGCCACAGATAACCTCTGCAAGGTTCCTTCTGCAAAGGCACAGCCCCATCACTCTCCCCTCCGCCCCCTCTCTCTTTCTCTCTCTCTTTATTCTCATATGCTTGAGAGTGGGAATTAATTACCAGAGCCAATTTGCTGTTTATACTCTGATGTTTTAACTAATTAGCACTAATGGCAACAGAACAGCAGCCAGTGGAGTTAATTGAATTCAGACGGCGATGTGGAGGAGAGAGCTGCAGGTCCGTCTAAACAGAGCAGCTCGGAGCTGTCATCACCGACTGGGGCCCCTGCCTGTGCCTGGGTTAACACTACACACACACACACACACACACACATGGCTAGCAAATGTATTCACAAAAGGACCTGTCTTCTCGCATTGCTCTCGCTGTCTCTTCGGAACTGCTTTATGGAGGCGCTAATCTTTCGCTCTGCTAATTCCGGTCTGTCGTCTCAGTTAGTCACACAGTGCCAATGACTAAATGAACGACTATAACACCGAACACATCCTGCTACAGCGGCAAGCCATAAAAACCCATGGGGACACTCTAAAGGCTTAATCATTTGAAAGTTACAAGAGAAAGTGCTGTTGCGGAAGGTGATCAATCATATCTAGCACAGCCAAATGGTCTGGCTTCTGGCCTCACGCTTAGTGTGCAATGACATACGCATACATAGGGAATGTGAGAGTGTGTGCAACGGTTGACCTCCTGAGACAAGACCTGTGATGCAGGTGTGAACCCACAGGTCCTTTGATATTCTGGACCAACTTTTCACCAGGCAGTCCATTCCAGAAGAGGTGCATTCTCTAAATGATGTCATTTCGTTACAATGTGAAGCTGTGAAAACAATGGAAACTCCTTTTAACCTGGATTTGCTGCTAAGAGTATATCAGTGTCCTCCAACCAGGGCTAATCATTTATCTAAAAGATGAGTTAGGCATTAATAGATCACATCAATAGATACATATCGATACTTGTACTTCAGACAGCATTTATATGAGGTTAATGCTACAGAAATATACAGAATAAAATATATTGTGACACAAGAATTATAATAAAGCAAATGGTAAAAATTTTGTAAAAGCCTCTAGTGAAAGCTTAGCTAACATTACCCAGCTTGCTAACAACATGACATGTGTAGCATGATTAGTCTTATTGCCATTCACGGATTTACATTTGAATGAATACAGGCTTGTGAAAAAAGGCTTGTGAGTATAGACCCATTAAAAACTTCTGTTTTCTCTATTTTCTCTGTTTTCTGTTTGTCTAAAATACTGCATGAATAATTGTGGTCAGTAATCATGATTTTCATATTGATCAAAAGCATCATGATGACCATTTTAGCTGTAATCGGGTAATTCAGCCCCGCAAGAAGCAAAAAAAATTCTTTGTCTTGATTTTAAATAAATTTGTAAATATTTATTTATGTTTATGTCTTTGAAATCTGATGAAATAAAAACAGCTCAGACACTACTTTATCATTTGCACCATTAACCTTGGATTAATCTGCCTATTTTCAGGCCTGGAGGGATGTTTCATAGGCAAGTTCTTATTTATTTCTAATAAATCAAAAGCTGCAGTGGCATAACAATACGCGATTAGCCGCAGTCACTTCTGGCTTCACTTCTCTCCGTTTTAATGCAAATCTGCACTTTGCATAAACCTACATTGATTTCTTTCCTTTGAAAGTCCTGTTTAACACACAGTTTGCCATCATGCTCAGTCGGAATTATGGAGTCGTGTCCACTCCGGTGGGAGAGCTCGCTTTGTCTCTGTCCCTGAGATTAAGGCTCAAAGTCAGGCTGAAGTGTCACGCACGGTAAAAGCGATCTGTCTTCTCACAGCTCTGGTGTAGGCCGAGAGGGAGGAGGAGATGGGGGAAAGAGAAAGTGAGCTACTGATTGATTCGTCACTGGAGACTCTCCTGTGTCTGCTCGCCTGCTGCTGCCTGGCTCTGCAGTACAACATCCGTCTCACACACACACACACACACACACACACATGTGCTTGCCCTCTCTGGGCGACAGGGCCAGGGACTTCCTGTTCCTAGCCGCTGCTCATCTGTCAGCTTCTGGAGTGAGCTGACAGTGGCTAACACCTCCACTGCACAAAGCATTTACAGCCTAAACCTCCTCCCTTCACCCTTCTCTCTCTCTCTCTCTCTCTCTTTCCCTCTCCTGTTTTTGGAGGCAAGACCTGGTTGTTAACACAGCACCTGTCTTGCAGTGCAGTTAAGATGAGAAATAAAACACCTCTTTCCTGTTGTTCTGCACACGGAATTAGTCTCATATTGTTGCGCCGGTTGTCCTGCATCAACACCAGTGCCAGGATTTATAAAAACATCCATGGGAAACATATCCAATGGATGGAATAGATACTAAATTGGGTCTTGTTAGAAGGCTCATTTGCATACCGAGGACTCCTGCATCGCAAAAGGTCAATATTGCAATAATGATTAACATACAATATATCACGCAGCCCTACTGCTTAGCACCTGACACAAATGCTTTGTGACTGAGTGTGTGTTCTCGTCCATCAGAAGGTGTGTGTCAGAGGCACTGAGCCTCAAAAATATGACCTGAAAGGTCAGCACGGCAGAGCAGGGGGAATAATCAGCACGCCACTGGTTCGACATCTCTCACTACAATGGGCTGTGATTTATCCTCCACTAACAGCCATAGCAAAAGCCACAAATCTGACCTAGTTATACTGAAGGAAAGAGAATGGAAGATAGGAGAGGAGAGGAGAGGAGAGGAGAGGAAAGGAAAGGAGAGAAGAGAAGAGAACTCACTTACATCACATCATTTGGATCTCTCCTCCTCATTTTGTCTCTCTCTTTTTTATATTGTTTTATATCTGGAGTATGAGTGCTGGATTGGCTGTTTGACTCCTGGCATTCTATTTTTTGAGGATTTAATTAAAAAAAGGGATGCCCACATTCTCTGTCTAGGCAATCTCTCTATTCATTTCTTTCCTCTCTCTTTTTTTCCCCCATTTTCCTCACTATTAGAGTTCTTGGACTAATATCACAAAGCAGAGACACTCACCTAATCCTTCCACTGCAGCACCATATCTGTAGCTTTAGCTGCCATATATGCTCCACTCTGTCTCGGTGTCTTGCTATGTAGCAGTGAGAGCTTAATAAAGGCTGGAGAGTGGAGCTGGGGTGGGAGATGCCTATCAGGAGAAGTGGGTTTTACAACAGGCGACGATAAAAACAGGGCCTGAGGGTTCTCATGGGCCGGCGAAAAACGAGATGGAGATGGCGCACAATCGGACATGCTGCGAATGCATCACACGTCATCATCGGACATCGCTGTGATCTTATCCGTGCGCCTCCTGGGTCTGACAACCTCAATCCCTTCTACTTATCTCTCTCCTGGATGTCTCTCTCTTCACGAGTGGTTTAAACATTCCAACAGTAGAGGGGGATGTTACACTTTGGATGTAATGTGTGAGTGTGTGTGTGAGCGCGTGAGCATCTGTGTGTGAGAGCATGTGTGTGCACGTGTGTGGCAGGCTGCCTGTTTAACCTCTCAGATTATGGACATTATTCACACAGTGTCAGTTTGCCCCGGAGGCAGGGGGGAGCGAAGTGGAGCAGAGGAGGAGCGCAGGAGGAAGGAGGGAGGTGACAAAGAACGGGAGAACCTCTGCTTCAACAGACATCAGTCCCAATTCTCCCTTTAGACCGGGAACACGACGATCAATACAAATCAAAGAGCCTGGAATGGCTCTTCTGATGCTCACACATTAACCTCCCAGCTCCCTTATCATCTCTCTTTCTCTTTTTAACACTCTCACACTGTCTCTTTCCCTCTCTCTAGATGTCCCTCACTTCTACAACATGCTGCTACGTCCAAAACAAGCCTATTTCCCCTGTGAAAAAAACCCACATGTGTCAACTGACAGGGGAACAACAGTCTTTAGAAGTTTCAGCGCTAAAAAAGAGGTTTGGGAAAGCATTGGCGCGGTGTAATGGCCGGGAGAGAGACAGAGAGAGAGAGAGAGAGAGAGAGAGAGAGAGAAAAAGGAGCTTTGGCTGTCGGCTTGCTGTCTTGGGACTCAAATCTCAGAGCAATTTTCAGAGTGGCTGATTGGCAGCTTGATGTGTATTCTTCCCCAGCAGGAGCAGGGCGATAACTCGGGCCCATTGGCCCGTCAGCGGCCCGTTGTGGAGCCATTACAATGACGATGCCGATAAGGGACATTTATCACTCCCGCGGCGCTGTGACAGAGGCGTCCCATCAACAGGTCTAGCAACCAGCAGTGGCCAGTGGGAGTTCACCGAGTCTGAATTACAGAGCGCTCAGCTGGAAAACAACACACACCCATAAACACATATACATGTGTGTAAACGCATATACTCCCTGACATATGTAACTGTTGCAGTGCTGACCTCAACTCATTTTTCTTTCTCAACTGAAACTGTATTTCTATGACATAGATACATATAACTCATATTGTATATTCATAAATAAGTAATATTATGCATTTGCTTGTGATAGAAATTTAGAAAGTTCTAATCATTTTGCGTCATTGCATCTCGGATGCATGGTGAGGACTCCAGGCACTATGATTTACTCCTAAACACACATTTCAGGAGTACTCCTTCTTGCCACGGCAGAATAATACTTGCCCTAACAGTGACCGTCGCTTAATTAATTACTAATTCCTGAATGTGATTGGCTGTGTTTTTTGTCCTATTAACATCAAGAAGATAGAGAAAAGGAGAAGGGGAAAAGGAGAAGCTGGTGAAGGAATGAATTTTATAACTGCTAATAATATGTGATAACAGGAACATTAAATGTAAGTATATTTTTTAAAAAGCAAGCCATTCATTGACAAATTAAAAATTGTAAGCGTGGGTAAATTGCTGTAATATAAGAAGAATAAAACACTTTGGGAAACATGCGGTTATTAGAAAATAATCAACTTCAGGGTAGAAACAGTAAGTACGGTTTGCATCAGGCAGCATCACACCACCCCATCATTGAGTAATTTCCTATAACCGCATGCCTCGTCATGTTGCAGTGGAAAGTCAGGGGTGTCAGACTCCTGAAAAAAAGCACTACAGAGTTTAGGTTTCTACCTCATTCTACCTCATTGAACATGAGTTTTAACTCATCTGCTTACTGCTAGTACCAGCGTTTGACACTCCTGCCCTAAACAGTGTAGCTGCTTTCAGCCGTGACTCTTCATGAAGTCTGTGTTCCTGTAATCACGCAATGTTTAGGGATGTCCAAACATCCAGCAGGTTCGTCTATGCACTTGTTCAGGATGAAAAATGACCTTGTGTTGGACTCGAGGAGGTCAGAAAGCTCTTTGTGCCTCTGTGCTGTGTGGTCAAAGGGTCAATTGTGTGGCAGCGGGTGGCACGGCCTGCTGGTGGCGGGTGGTGGCAGGGTGACGGGACAATAGTCTGTGACCTTCACCTCATATGATCACAGTGAGTGATGTGGGACGTAGTTATAGGTACATGCCTAGAGGGAGCGCAAGCTAAATGAACTGTCAGCTGGAGTTTGTGGAATTTGCCACACTGTAAAGCTTTTGTATAATGGGAATAATTTAAATATCTAGTGCATAGTGAAGTATTTTCAAAAAATATAAAGCAAAGAGCGGTAAAGAATTGTGGAACATGGCTATGACTAATGTTATATTAGTGTTTGGTTGCAGTTCAAAAAGACATTAGGGTTCACATGCATGCTCTCTCTCTCTCTCTCTCTCTCTCTTTCTCATTCAGTTTACTCCTCTGACCTTGAGTCATTAACACTCCAACCCTCCAGACGAGGCAGCTCCTTTACAGCCCTGAGAGCACCTCAGCCCCACCTCCAATACAGGCTTACACACACACACAAACAGAATGAGAGAGAATTTAATGAAAGCTGGTGAAAAAAGCTGGCATCTACAACACAATCAGGCTTGTCATGCTGGCCACTTGTTTCTATTCTGTAAAAATACGGGAATAAATACTAAATAAGTAATCAATGTAATCCTAGTAAGTAGAGTTGACTAGACTTCCAAGTGATGAAGCACTTCAGATGTAATGTCTTTACGATTATAACACAAGTCTAAAACTATCCCACAAATCCAGTCAGCTCAACTCCCCGCTACTAGACCAATCAATTACCTGGAATTTAAAAAAAAAACAAACAAAAAAAAAAAAATTCACATAAAAAAACACAACTGAAAAATCTGTTTCCCGTGACAAACCGCAACATGAATCCTATATAATGATTCTTAGATTAGTCTTCAAAGATCACTTCCCTGTGAATCATGATAGCACTTCTAGCCACAATATGTGTATACAGTAGCGTTGACACACACACACACTAAACATGCAGAGCCACCTTGCACAGAACCCTCCTTATAATCACCATTTATCAGTACACGCCCAGCACTGACCGCACTGCCTAAACAAACTCCTGATGATGGATGAGCTCCTTTCCAGCTATAAAATTATTAACTTTTAACCAGCGCCTACTGCTTGGCAAGAGAGCCGCCTGCCAAGAATGAATCCCCAAGTGCCAGTCCATACATCAGGCCCAACTTTTCCTCCCTGTACCCATCCATCTGTCTGCGGGCGTTAAGCTTGTATCCATTACCCATCAAGCTCTTCGGAGATTATGGTGAGGAGGAAAGTGTGCGTGTCACCATGTTCAACAACGATTGCTTCCTACAGTTATGTGAGAAAGAATCTGAGATTTTAAATAGCACAGTGGCCACACTTAGGGGGAATTGCATGACAGTAAAGAGTAAAGAGTGTCTTGTTAGCTGTTTTCGTGTGTATGAGAGGCTTTGTCTCCAAGAAGAAAAAAAAAACTGCGTCGAAATATTAAGTTCCAAACTGCACAGCCGGTTTTGTGCTTGTGTCATATCTTGTGTCGGTTTCCTGTGGCTTGGTGGTTAATAAAGGCGAGGTAATGGGTGTAATAACAGTTGCTAAGTGTGGAGCCTGTGTCTCTGTGTGTGTGTGTGTGTGTGTCACACACTGCAGTGTGACCCATGCCCTGTTTATTGACAGACTCCAGCCAGTCTGGAGTTCATCGGGAGTCTCCATAATCTCTCCTGAGATGATTAAAAATTAATTGATCAGTGCAATACTATCCATACTCGCCAACCAACCACCATAGATGACAAGCCATCCTAATAAACGTTAATGACTGTTTTTCTTTCCCTTCTTGTTTTATGACCACTTGCCAGTGTTTGGGCCTCCTCATATCAGGTCATAAATTCATTAGTCGCTAACACACCTTGCCAGAACAGCTCATTTAGCAATAGCAAACACGATTAGGAGCGGGGGCGAGGGTTATTCCGCCTCCTGACTCCTGATGCTCTAACAGCGCTGATAAGGTCACTCACCTGCCTGTTACAGGTACTTTATTAGCAAATTCCCATTTTAAGGATGCCTATCTTAATACTTATTGTGATTATCATTGCCAGTAAACTTGAGTGATGGTGGAGTAGCAGACTGGTGAGTGTTTCCTAACTGGATTTAAGATACATGTTTTTGCTGACTTTATCATGAAACTAACTTCTAATAGCACACCAAGGTCACGTTAAAGATAGGTGCATGTGTAAGTATGTACATGTGTACATGTTTGGGTGGGTATTACCGACAAGGAGCTAGTCACTATTATAACACACCACTATACAATGTACTCTCCTAATTCTAGTGAGAATACAGTTTTCCTATAATTATAATAAAATTTCATGAAAACATATCTGGCTCTGTCTCAAAGGAATAACTCCACCCTGTCCAACTTACATATTAATCTTTATAATTAACATGATCTTCAATCGTGTCCAATATTTATTTTGTATTTTTTTATTTTAAACTTCTTTTATCGATACATTAGTCTATTTTCACATTAGTTAACGGTTTCCTACATTACCCACAATTCTGTTATACCACCTGCTAATAGTGTTGCCAGTGGGATTTAGCTCTCGCTTCTTCTCTGTAAAGGGAGCGATGTAGCAGCGCTTTAGTCGTTTAGTCTGTCAAGCTCTCTGTTATGTCTGAGACCACTGAAATTTTTTCGCCATTGTACCTGCACTAGCAGTGTCCTCCATGATGTAAGTGTCAGACTGCTAATACAGCATCAACCAGCAAATTAGTGCCATACTCGCTAAACTCATCACAAATATTTCAATGCAAGCATATTTAATGTATTTCCATTCATAGGTCTCATAACATTCATGTCTGGTGCAACAGGACTGTGCTTCCTATCCACAGAAAAAACAAAACGTTGTAGTCTGCTGTGTTAAATTAGCAAATAAAAGAAGTCAGGCACCAGCCCCGTCTGCACAAACAAAAGAGCGCAGCCACCGTTTTTATCGTACATGAAGAAGTGCAGCGAAGGGTATACTAGACGTCAGGACAGAATCAAAAAATCAATCAGTGGCTGCTTATCAGCAGTGGCTCCGACAAGCTGACAGTTTCCTCTCCTCGGGAAAAAAAAAAGGGGGGGGGGGGGGTAATCTTGGACAATGTCGTTTCATCTCTTCACAGCCAGCACTTGAACTTATAACACATTTTTTTACCAGGAATGCATGCCGTTTTGCTCTTTCAATTTCAATTTTACACAAAGTTTCTGGCTCTGGGAATGTCAAGTAACCCATCAAACCCGTAAAGAACGTTATTACTTGGCCCTTTTCATAGCCCATCTACTGATGTACAGAAATTGAGAATGGAGATTCTAACCACAGCATGAATATGAAGCGTGTGAGTCAGACAGGCCTGAAGCAGAAATCTGTAAATGTGTTTATTTACAGACAGAGACTAATGCAGGTTCAAGTGCTCAGCGTGTTGACAGAGAGAGACTTGCTGGCCTAAACTCTGTTAAGCCTTCAATCGCGCCACATTAATGGCTCCCGCAGCCGCCATCATCGCTGGAATGCACCAGTCTAGAAATTA
Source organism: Pangasius sanitwongsei (assembly GCA_037576675.1). Taxonomy (NCBI): domain Eukaryota; kingdom Metazoa; phylum Chordata; class Actinopteri; order Siluriformes; family Pangasiidae; genus Pangasius; species Pangasius sanitwongsei. The sequence goes on along the minus strand of CM075006.1, from coordinate 20,988,300 downwards.
TCCCATATTTTTACAAAAAATGTACGGGTTTCAATGCAGAGATGTTTTTTACTAGCAATAGTTGTACTGTAATTTTAAAATTGAATCAATTAAGGTAAATTTGGCTAATATAAGCAGTGATTTACCAAAATCTGGTTCTACACCTTTAATAAGTAAGTCAAGGGGTAAAGACTCAAAACCAAATCACTGTAAATGAGATCTAAAAGAAGACTTAATTAAAATTATTCGGCTAAGTTCCTATGCCAAAGGCTTTCTCTTTTTCTCTTTTTTGCTAGTATTTTTTATGAGGGAGGTGTGTGGCATGTGTGCAGTTTCAGCAGTCGATGGGACATTTTCCTGATGACATTTCTCCACAATGCTCCCTGACATGTGCGTCAACAACTGGCATGCTGCGCCACTGAAGGTCAGGGATAATGGGGGAAAAGGCCAGGGAAATATTAGAACGCATAAAATCAGAGGAGGCTCAGGCTTTCCAGCAACTGTCACTTGTAACTCAAGTATATTTGAAAGGCCAGGAGAGAAGGGCAAATCTGCATGTCTGCATGCCAGTCTGTCTGTCTTTCTGTCTGAAAGACTGTGTTTGGAGCCAACATCAAAGCATGTTGCTAGAAGTGTGTGATATTATTTAGATGGCTAGTAGTGCAGGTGAATGGGCCTGAGTGAGACAGTTTTGAAAAGAATAAGCATGTACATGTCAGGATGAGGTGCAGAAAGCTGATTCCTAATCTCTGTCTGTTACAGGTTTTCCGTCATGACAGAGCCGTGGACATGGTTTGGTGTCAGCACCAAAATCCTGCTGGTCTGGAACCAAGAACTAGTGACATCAGGGTTTAGGTTGTGGCATCATATAATTACCAGGACAACAACTTAAGCTTTACATTATTCACGTGACTGCAGTGTACAAAATAAATTACTTTATTCCTACAACAGCAAAAGACTATTTTTTTTTTTGGTTTATTTTACTTAGTATACACATTTGTGCATATTTAATTAGGCAAAGTTTCATTTGCATACATACATATATATATATATATATATATATATATACACACATAGTTTAATATTCTTGTAAGAATATCAGCCATCAACTGGGAAAGACTGACAGTGATATCTTCTTTTTTTTTTATTGCACTATTCACTGGTAGTGTCATGCCTTAAAGTGGTGGAAATGTGGGCTGGTATTTAAAAAAAAGGTTCTTTGGTTCCTGAAGCAGCACCTGGTCCATGTCTTTGGAAAAGGAATCTGTGTGGTAGATCTATGAGAATGAGTATGAATGTGAGCGAGACAGATCTGGGAGTGTGAGTGAACGTGAGTGTGACAGTTCTGTGATAGCAAATGAGACTTTCTATAATGTGAGTGAGTCAGATTTGTGACAGTGAATTATACTATACAAGCTATGAGAGCTGTTAAAATGACTGAGACAGGTCTGTGAGAAGCAGTGTGACATAGACAGGTGGGAGTTGTGTAACAGGATGAAGCAGGACTGTGTGTGTTGCGTGTTAAGGCCGTTAGCTAACCACACCATCGCGGGCCTCTTCCTCACAGTAACGGCCAGCCAACTCCTCCAGTGACCTGGGAGAACAGTACGGCGAGCTTTCACAGGAAACTGAGGTTAGGACACCACACATATTACATGAATGCTGAGATGTCTCTTCAAGATCGGCATCTGTCCCAGAAAGCAGGATTAGATAACAGAACGGGTGCGGAAGGCAGATACCACAAAATATGTCAGTCTGGGGCGAGACTGCTGTGAGCTGCAAGAGCTTCCTCAGATGGAGCATTAGCTTTAAGCAGCCGTCATTAAACTCATCCTGATTCATTAGTCAGCAGCTGTTCTTCATTAGCCCACACACTCTGTTTGTGCGCTCACACACACACACACACACACTGCATCTAGCACTGCTGCAGACTCACACACACACACATGCTGTTCTTGTGTTTTGCTTCTGTCATAGTGATCCCTATAAAGCAGGATTTTTACTCCCTGTGCACTTTCTATAATATGGCCATCACCATTTAAGCTGTCAAAGCAAAAAAAACGGACTGTGTGTTTAAATTCACACACACAGACACACACAGACACACACACACTGGCTGTGGTGCTGTTAGCCCTTTCAGAGCAGTCACAACCACACTACCAGCCCTGCGTTCTACCAATCCCATCCTGTAGCGTCCTGGCAAGGAAAAGTATTTCTGAACTTTCCACCCATTATTATTTACATTTTCATTAGATTCCGGTTGACATTATTTATAGGCACAAAAATTTTAATAATAGTAGGTGATGATTTACACCACTGTACCAAAGTTAGAAAACACTGGGCCCTCTGTTCACAGACGCCATGGTCAATTTGGAAATGATCATTTCTTATCTGAACTTACACAAGAAACAAGCAACATTAGTAATCACCACGTGGCCAAATAAGACAAATCTAGATCTACACCAGCAACTAATCTCTTGCTAGTATAAATGCATGGTAATTGTGCATAAATCTGTATATGTCACATCCTTGGTGATGCAACAGCTTGGTGCAGAACACTATGACACTAGAGTGTGAATTAAAGGTAAAGAATTGAAAGATGGAAAATACCAATCAGACAAGAGCGACGAAAAATAGCAAAGCCAACAAAGCAAAAAGCAGACTTTATCCTCTTTATTTTTTTTTCAAGGCAGAGGACGTACAAGCCTCTCTCTCTCCCAATATTATTTTCCGAAATGGTATTTTTTTCTGTATTTCCTTTTAAACACATGAGCCAAGGCTATCAACACAGTTAACAAGTGGATAGGTTAGAGAACCTACTCAAGAATGAATTCTGAATGCTGCCAACAGTCCTTTTACATTTTCATAAGTGGGTCTCGGATCAGATTGAGATGAATCATACTGACAGCCTCTCACCAGCTGCCCAAAAAACAACCACGAGAAACCCCTACCACGCAATTTCATTTAATTCCAGCAGATCAGCCCTTGTCAAATTCCCATGTTTCTGTCATCCAACAGAATGCACCTAACCCTAGTCCTGAGCCCCCCCAAGTCATTTCTGACGTTTTTTCCACATTAGTATGAGTCTCTGTCTCTGTCATTCTGCGGATCACGTACGCTTTCCTGGGCCCCTTAGGACCCCCAAGGGGGGAGTGATCTGGCTCATTTTCCCCTACAGTGACAATTTTCTTCTTCTACTCCCCTGCTATGTAAAAAAAAAAACATCCTTGAAACAAGTGTGCCCTACAACAGCACGAGAAGAAAAAAAAAAGCAGGGAGGGTTCCCTGCGCGAGACATAGATTGCCAATGCCAGTTTCAATATGACAAGTGCCAGTGTTATGAAGACAGACATGATCCAAGATGGGCGGGGTGACCTTTTCCAAATGTCACATGTCATCGGAGTTTTATGTCACCCTCCAAACAATATGTCAAGAGCATAAAAAATCATTACGCCCAAGAATTATGTTATACAGGCCAAAAATAATAATTAAGATTATATTATTCAAAGCCAAACTGAGGTTCAGGGAAATTTATGATTGGCCTGAGCATAAAGGGTAAGGAAGCACGTTGTCGTAACGAGAGCTGGACATGAACTGGATTGGATTTCCAGTTCCAGAGCTTCTCCTTGTGTGTATCATTCACTGTCTGGCAGCATCCATCCGCGCAAAGCATCCCCACACTGAAAGCTTCTCTGCAATGGCACTCATAATACACTCTTCAAAGTCAAAGGTACTCTTTCTTCCAGAGCTCCTGTGTGTCCTTGACTCCAGCGATCCCGATGACTATATTTACATAAACCAACAACTAGAGCTGCCACTGACCACCTAATTCCTAATCACATTATTGATCACCTGATGGAGCTGTTGTCTGGAGATAAGAGAGCACAGAGAGAGAGGGTATCATCAGGCTTATGATGTTTCATAGCCTGAAGCTGAAGGGCAGATGTAGTGTATAAGAATTGCCCGACACGTGTTCAGTTGATCTGGAAGTAGCCGTGCATGTCAGCTCAGGTGTAATGCTCCCTTACATCAGCAGTTCATGAGCAGTCAATAGAGGGGGACTTGTCCAATCAGCACTATGCGGCGCCCAAGGTGAGAGGTCAGCATGATGTCATACATCCTGACAACACAATAAAGATTCTGTCTGAGTGAGCCTTCCTGTCCTGCTCTCTCTCTCTCTCTCTCTCTCTCTCTCTCTCTCTCTCTCTCTCAGATGGTGTAATGGGCTCTTGTCTTTGTGAGCTCCATACAAAAGGCCCGTCTTTTCTCAATCTGGCACAAGGTGATAAAGCACTTCGTGAAATCTTTATTGCTTTAATAAACAAGAAAGAGTGATTAATGTTGGTCTTCTCCTTTAGTATTTCAAATAAATTATGACAGCTTTATATCACGGTCAAAGCAGCCAAATCCCCATGAAACCTGTCCATGGAGGATGGATGGTCTGCACTTACACATGTAGAAATTAGCCAAATAAAAGGCTGTGCCGTGTCGGAAAATACATTCCACTACTTCGATTGTGTCCCACCATTTCAGGTCTGTTCTGGAGAGGGTCTTTCTTTATTCTTCTGTTCTTTTCATTGTTATGAGATCGTATCCCTCATGCCTCACCCATCTCTGCCAACCAGCTGAATACAAGAAGTCTTGTAAAGCAGCACTTAAAAATATTGCATGCGACTCAAAGCGCTGGTGAATGAGACAGCGAGAGAACTTTGGCCTGGTATGTGTCAAATGAAAGTTCCCATGCCAGGACTTTCTGGACCCTCGGTTCTGACTCACGCACATTAAAGGGGTGAGATGTGCGTCAGTTTATAATGTTACAGTGATGACGGTAATAACCTGGCTATGACATGCTCTAGCAGGTCATTACTGAATTAGGATGAATTAGGAACTTTATAGGTTGGAAATTATGAAGGTGTGTATGCAGAATATAGCAAAATAGGAATCTTGCTTTGGGATAGAAAATATGGCCTCATTGTGTGTATATACGTGTATTTTTACACGTACATGTGTGTATCCAGGATGACCAAAGCGGCTACATAGCTGTTTACCCACAGTCTTCTATATGTGTTTAAGTGAGTAGGCGTACCTGCCTCCGCATGGCTCCTCTCCCCTAACCCCAGCCCAATCCCACCCAAATTTTAATAGTACTCCAGCATGTTCCACAATGCTTTCCAAAGGCAGGAATTCGGTCATTTTGTTAAAATCGAACCAGATATACGGGTGCTGCACGAAGCCTCCCCACCGTGGCTTCATTCATTGAAGTCTGCTTTTATAAGCCCCTTCTTGGCAGGCCTGACCACCAGGGGAGAGAGAGAGAGAGAGAGAGAGAGAGAGAGAGAGAGAGTGGGAAGGCTGTGACTGGATAACTGATCAGAACTGGGTGCTCATATATGGGCTAAAGTTTATTGTGTGTGTGTGTAAACTGTTTTTGTGATAACTGAAATACAGCAGGAGTCACATCATGGCTGGCCATCTCAGTGAGACTTGAGAAAGTAGGAGAGGGTGGCTGGCATGAAAATGTTAGCCTGAGCTGCTGGACATTCCATACACTGGCAGCAGATTGAGTTCCTAAACGTCTTTTTTTTTTTTTTTTTTAAATATCGTCTCTGATGTAGTATACAAAGCTGTCAATCTGGAGAATTTTATGGGCATCAAATACGTTGCTTTTTTCCTTTTTATACAAACAGGCTGTAAAACATTTCCCTAGAAAAAGGAGAAGCTTGAGCAAACCACCTATTATAGTTGTAGCCTTGGGAAAAGGCACGTGGCGCCATACCTGATAATCTCAGCGGTGGCTGAAACGCTGAGCGCTTTTACAAGCTCTTTACAATCTGCTTCTTTCTTTAATCAATTATCACTCTTTGTGAAAGAGGTATGCCTCTCCGCCCTCACTAGGCCAGCAGCCTTTCAGAAGGCCTGGCACTATTGTAATGAGGTGGCTCCCTGAGGTGGGACCGAACGCCCAGGTGCAGGCAGAGCAGCCAGGTGTGTGTGTGCGTGTGTGTGTATGCATGTAATGGAGCTCTACAAGGTGTGCCAAGTGTACCAGTCCTTTAGCAAGCCAGGAGCTGGGAAGTGAGTGCTGTGAAATACAGCCTGCCTCTCTCTCTCTCTCTCTCTCTCTCTCTCTCTCTTAGGAGCAAAGACGACAGAGCATAGACAACCATCCTCTCCTTGACTTATGAAGGAGCCCATCATGATCAGTAATTATTACTCCCACACATATTCTCATTGCCATAAACTCATATCCAGCCTCTCGTTCATAACTCTCACTCTAAATAGTGTCAGCCCTTCCTCCATTTTCTGTCCCTTGGTCTTTACTCTCCAATGTGCTCAATTAACCGACCGAATACATTACACGGGGGCTAATAAATTAGAATATCATATCCATACAATAATTCCATGAAAAAGTCCAGCGGGATCATCCCCTCTTATTGCTCGGGTGAGGAATTGGGGTTGGCAGTGTTCAAATAGAAACGCTAATGCCATGTTACATGTAATTGTCCTCTGCCATTCTCCCTTGCTGAAATACCTCTTTATTAATAGTAATTGAGGGAATGAATTATGAATGGAATGATTTTCTCCTAACACACAAAAGTGCGGCATAATTACCATGGTTCTAAATCATCATTTTGACCCTCTCTCAAGCTACGTTTGCTCTCTCTCTCTCTCTCTCTCTCTCTCTCTCTTTGTCTCTTTTTTCTTCATCTATCACTTTAGCTTTTCTTCTCCTTAGCAGAGAGACAGAGAGCAGCAGAGTGTGTCTATTGCTCTTCCACTCAGTTACACCTGTATGACTTAACATAAGCCTGTGAATACATGCAAGCTATACCCTATTTGGAACGAGTCCATACTCCTTTCAGTCTGACCAGTTAGGAGTTTTCTAACACAGGTTAACTTCTTTTCTGTCCATATAATCTTATTTATTGGGGCATGAAACTCACAAAGTGATCCCGTGTTTCCTGTAGCTCTCAGTAATTGAATAATATGAGTGCTGCCAATAGCCTGGGGTAAGGGTGGAGGGGTGGTAGTGGTGGTGTTGGGGCAACTAGGTCCTGTTGGCAGGACAAGCAGCATTTTTTCCCCTTCAGCCTTTTTAAAAGATTGGCTTTCCACACCTATGATCAACCGCCGCGTTTGCTGAGCCGAGCATGGAGGCCCCAGGTCTGCTTCTTATTTCGAAACATCAAACGGTTCACTTCATTAAGGCCTCCTTTTTTAGTCGCATCTGAAGCATGTTTTCCGAAACAAAAGACGAGGAGGGGAGCGGCAGGGGGAACAGAAATCGCACAGTCTGCAGCAGTTTTATTGGGGGAAATAATGGGCAATTGAGGCTAGGTATTTAATAGGCAAAAGCCAGCACAGCAATGTATCTGCTGGGGGAAAAGCCATTTGCCAGCTTGCTGAAAAAGAAGCCCTTTTTCAGGCCATGTTTTTCTTGTAGACGGATGAGTCTGTCGCTTTCTCACAGACACCCATGGCTGACCCATCAAGGATGAGTGATGTCACAAAGGAGGAGGAGTGAGAGTTTGACAGACAGCTGGGAAAGGGAGGACTCAAAGCTGCCCTGTGCAAGGGCATCTGCATATAAATGAAAAGCAAATGGACAGAAGGCAAAACATTCGAGGATCAATAGTCCAATAACTAGAGCAGGAAGACTCCAATAACTGCATCAGTGGCCACCGATGGCTATGCGGGGGAAAATGATACATAATTGGAAAAGGACTGACCATGCTAAGTGGATCAGGGCTCGGCCTCAATGAGTACGGCTTCCAAAAATGAACCATTATTCAAGAAGCCAACAAAGCCGTTTGCATTGATTTCAATACACCTCATGCTAAGCCTGGCACCCTAATATGCTCATCACTAGCCATGGGATAATTGTAAAAGTTATTAAGTAGTGGTCATTGGGGGGGGGGCTTGGATTTGCCAATAAAAGGGAGACCGAAAGGGTGCATCCTTTACAAATCAGATCAGCAGGGACAAGAGTGGACATCGAATAGAGAGCTCTGACCTTAGTGACCAGTGGTCAGTATAGAACTGACCACAAGGGTCAATACACCCCCCCCCCCCCCCCCCCAACATCACATTCACAGCCCAATCAATGTCGAATTATGGGTTATTTATTGAATAATCAAAACAGTATTATCGCCAGGGCTCTCATGGAGGCTGTCACAGGGGCAGACTATTTATCAGACTGCTCGCAAAATTAGGGTAATCACTTAGCATGTAAACAAGAGCCAGCAGCTGCCTGCCAGAGTGAGGCTATTACTCATAGGTACTTATCAAACACTGTCTGTGTGTGTGTTTGTGTGTGTGTGTGTGTGTGTGTGTTTGTGTGTGAGACTGAGTAAGCCAAATTGAAGGTGAAATAATACATTTCCTACATTGCAAAGCATAAAATACAGCTGCATATTTGGGGCACAGCAGAGGAATGCATGCACACACACAAACACACACACAGCTGTCATCGGAGTCCAGTGATATTACAGAGGTCAGAGCACCTCGTTTCACAGGGGTTATGAAGGACACAGGATGTAGCTATAAGCAGATTGAGTTTCTCCCCTAGCCACAGGCTGGAGTACACTTGTGTACTGGCCTCACACACATCACACACATGCACACACACACACACACACACACACACACACTACCGCATAAACAAATAGGCCTGGTAAACAATCCAGAACAGAAAATTGATCACTGGATTTAAAAATATAATTTTAAATCAAATCACCTGCCAACACTGCCAACAAACAGCCCTACACTGGGGAATAACAGAAAGTTGTGTTTACTGCTTATTTGTCTTTCTGTCCGTTCCGGCAGGAACGAGGAGCTGTCGGTTTTCCATCACCAAGTTCATAGCTGTACGCAGCAGGTTTCCGGATCTACTCATTTGCTCTTTAGAAATTAAATAAATGGCCATGTAGACTGCTCTTAAACAGTCCTATCAATCAAACACACTTACGTCTGCCATAAATTCCAAACCAATCCTAGTCATTCTAATGCTTTGGCTGGAGCCACAGAGGTACAGAGGGGGGATCTATAGCTGCGGTTGGCAGGCCCAAAAGCTTTCCCCATTTATGTTATTATCTGTCACCATATTTTTGTCTCTTAAAAAGCATTAGAAAAGCTAGCTATGCCTCCCTAACCAGATTAGAATTGGTTTTGGTCTTGGCCACCAGGGAGGTCGAGTTACCGACAATAAGATCAAAAATGAGCCAATTCCTTTTCTATTCTCATTCAAAACAAACAAAAGGGGGCTAATAGGACCAGCATCTGTGGCCAGAGCCGTGCCAGGTCGATATGTGTGCTGATAGATGCGAGCTGCGCAATTGCTGGTTATTACGTTGCTGAAAGGGCCTTGCCTGGTTTAAGTGGTCAGTGGCCCCCAAAGCCTCTGATCATATCTGGCTGTCTGAGATTATCAGCCATAAAGCAGACCAATGTTCACTTATCGCAGTGAAGACTCTGCTCGAGAAATGTGGCGATAAGAATTATTGGGTAATAGCAGAGGGGTTGTATTGAATGCGCCATCTAATCATCTACTATGCCGTTTTTACTGTAATCCAGTTGAAAGAAAAGCCAATCATGACAATTACTACATCCGTCACCTTCCCAAATGTGGCTCCCTGTTGTGGCTCTATCGGGGATATGAAAACTATATTTTTGAATGTTTCAGATCATTCACGTCAATTTGAATGTCCAGTTGGCTTGACTTACTATTACTATATATGCTTACTACTGTCACACTAATAGGATGCTTCTAAATCCAGTTGAGGCCTGTGCTGGGTGATGTATGTGGATTTAAGTGTGGTCAGTAAATTATGATAAGGCCATGTGTATTAGTGTGGGCTGTGTTCTGATGGAGGTCCAGCAAGTGTGTATCTGGCAGTGACCTTACTCTAGTTCCCTGTACTCGGCTCTCCTCAGGGAACCATCACCTCTGTCCCCTTGCGTGATTCAATTCCAGGCCGATTTCCCTCCTTCGATGCCCGGGCCCCGGGCTGCAGCTACACCAGCGGCAACCTTGTCTTAACCCCTCACTCAGTGGTGTTAATTGTGTTAGGGGCCAAAATGGAAGCCTTGTAATGGGTAGGTCTGCTTCTCTGGTTGGGATAAAGGACTCTCCTCAGTCTCGTCCTCTCTCGTTATACAACATTAGTCAACTCCCCGGCCCGGCGCAGGTGTGACCAGCCTCTAACTATGTTAGTGCACTTGTTAGTGGAGGAAATGTTCTCCCCTCAGCCTGTATCGATTCCCCTAGTAGCCTCACCTTTCTAAGCCCTTTGCCTTTCTGACCCCTGATTATATTTATTTACTCTATATGGGGATGCTGTGCGAGACCTTTCACTTGTGCTCTGATAGCTTCCAACCAGGCCAGATAAGGCATGAACTGCAAGTCTTTATAGTCTACACTTGTGGACTTTGCCTCTTCACCCCATCTCTGATCAGTAGGGAACACATTTGTAAATACAGATACAATCACCACAGATCCTCTAAGTCCACTTGGTCCTCTAGATGTGACATCTGTAACATCTGTTGTTCTAGGATGTCAAAAGTCTTTTGATATTGCATGCTTGGATAGATATCAGAAGATCGACGTGAGTGATTTCACACCAATGCTGTTTCACCACAAGCTATAGTGGCACATGCCAAAAAAGCCAAGGGTTGATTACATGATTAAGTGTATTAATTGCAATGGCTTGGGGACCTACTGTAAATACTTCTGAGGAGGGAACCTTGGACCCCTCTTATGGGAGCCACATTAAGCTCAGTGTTCCCAATGGACCAGGGCCAATAAATATCATATCAGACTGGCTCCAACTGCACCCAAATCCCTGCTATCCCATTACTCTAAAAGCTAGGGCTGCTCTTTAACGCCATAAAGCACCCCCTTCCCCTCCCCTGCTCTCCCTTCCACCCTTTCCTACTCCCTCCACTACTCTCCTTTCCACCCTTTCTTACTCCCTCCAGGACAGGCCATAAGATGTCTGTGTCAGTAGGATGCGTGCTCAGTGCTCAGCCTCGCTCCCAGGTCTTGGCCGACTGGGCCCGATGATGATGGAGGCTGCTGTATAAACGTCCTCATAAAAATGACAGCTAGACATATGTATGGATCCCCATTAAAATTTTACTACTAATCACCCGGCTGCTGCTTGGGCTGCTGACTCCCCAGTAGAGCTACGCCACAGGGATGGGCTCTAAATGAAGACATCACTGGCATTCTTCGTAAAAGACAGTCAACAATGGCTTGCTGGAAGCGTCCTGTAATAGGCTTTTTATTTTTCACTTGGTCACAGAGGCTGGAGGAATTTAAACCCCAATTTTTGTGTTTGGAGGATGTGAGGCTCAAGGTCAAAAGGACAGAGTGAGAGAAATGACAAATGATGTCCTCCAGTGGTGTTAGTTAATAAAAATGGCCATTTTGCATTCAATAACTAAATAACACATAAAACATATTTGAGGATAGATACTTGATAAGATAATAATGAAAATTTTATGCTTTTTGTAGTTTTGACCTTCCTTTTAGCCAGACCATGAGGTTAATGCAAACAGGTAGTAGGGTGACAGACCTAAGGTCAAAGGTGATATGTTCTTGGTTTCTGTGGCAGCCGTCAACCGGAGACAGAGGGCAGAGGTATTTAGTAATGAGAAGGAGGCTTGCTGTGAACATGCTGGATTGAGCTGTAAACATTTGACAGGTGTCAGATGGGGAAGTGCACCTGCGAAACCTCCACCACCATCTGCGCTTTCCCGTGGCAGGAATTCAGACTGAATTAACTGTCTCCAAAAGCCAAACTCAGGCACGCCTGTTATGACTGAAAGTGACACTTGAATTAGTCTCTTCGGAAACACACCATCTGATCAGAGTTAGCTTAATCTCAGTCAGCAGCAGCTAACTATGCCAACACGAGCAAACAGGATGAAGCTGTCAAATTACAAGTATTATGTTGCTAACAACATGGATTAGGAGAACAGAAGAAGGAGGAGGTCCTTCTTTGATTCATAGACACTGAACAGCTGGTAAATAGAGTTGAATTTATGGGATCTAGCTCAGTGCCTGCCCTAACCTAACAATGATGACTTAAATAAAAGTACACTTTCAATCCACTGGGGCAGTCCGTCATTGGGGAATATAGGACTCAAAGAGAGAAGAGAAGGTAAAAGGGAGAAGCTACAAAGCGGGTCATAGTAAGGAGATACCCTCTAAATGAACCCCTTTTATTAACCCCTCCTGCTGCCTCCCCCCACATTCAGAACACCTCTTCTCTCTCTATTACCTCCATGGCCGTTTCATTATCCGACCTGAACTCTGTGTAACCCCCCCCGTAGTCATTTTTTATGTCACTCAGGGTACAGGGTCCATGATTTAAACATGCAGTGCCCATAATTTGATTTTTTCATGGGGTGCGCCACAGAGGGGTGATGCTGAGGGTAGGGTCTCTGAGGTTGGTTTGGTAAGCGATAGCAGAATGATTTGAAGGGGCTAATAAAGTAATCAGGCCGTTTCTTACATGGTAATAATATTGCTCCTAAAACACTGAGAACTATTACTTGGCTCAATGATTATCGAACGCTGAATAGCCTCCCACCTTTTTTCATTCTCATGAGTTTTGCTTGCACCAATTAACAGTAGAAAGAGGACACGAGTGCAGCTGAAGCACACTGCATGGTGCTGGAGCCCATAGCCAAGTTCATGGGCTGTATGCTTACACACTTAGACAAGCACACTTCATAGGACTATGCAAAACTGTAAGAATGTAACATTTCATCAAATTATGTTCTTCTCTATGTTATGTTCTTCAAATTGTCATCTGTTTTTACAGCTATTGTTTGATGGAAGAGATTTTTTTTTGCTTTTGAAATGCTAGAAGATCCAAAAGTAAATTGCATATTATCATATAACAGTGCAAAAATGCTCTAGGTTTATTTAAATATTTTGGAAAATATTTTGCATAAAATAAAAGGAAAACTTTGATACTTGTGAAGCATCACGCATACTGAATAGACCACTTGGAGTAAAGCAAATCAAACAAATGATTGCTATTCGCATGCCGCACCCCATATAATAAAGAAAGCTTTACAAGGATATTCCCTAAAGGGGATTCCATTCAAACTGATAAGTGGATAAGCAGCACCTATGTTGCAAATGCAATCTGCCAAGACTCTTTTTAATCTTTCATTCTTTTACAGCCATAGATCTCTAGCCTTCCTAGAGAGGGCTATTGAGTGGCCCTGCTGCCAAAGATGTCTGATCAGTCAAGTGCCATCGACTCGACCCGCAACGTTTACACCTGGAGAGGACACGATCGTGCAGCGGAAATCAATGGGAATCACCTGAGTGGCACCTCGGCCTCCTCCGCATCAGGGGGAGAGCCAGAAAGAGCCGGGAAGGAGGAGGAGGAGGAGGAGGAAAAGAGGCAGCATGGAGAAGCTTCTCCCTGGCTAGAAGGTGAAGGGTAAAGAAATCATTAGGTGGCGAGATGAAAGAAAGCGCATAACCTGTTTCATGCATTCTGGCAAACTGGCCAGGATTCCTGATCTTAACTAAGATGTTGTAACCACTTTTATTATAAATAGGGGCTGAGGTGTAAGCGAGTGGGTATGTTTGTGTATACATATGTCTGTGTGTGTGTGTGTGTGTGTGTGTATATGTGTGTGCCCCAACTGTGGGCGGATGTGTCTGGGAGTGCAAGAACGGTGGGGGTTTGGGCACAGCTAGTGCCAGTTCTTTACCATACAGGGGCTCCATCTGGAGAGCAGACCTTGGGCATTGCTGCCAGTCCATTATGAGGGGGATTATGGGAGTTGTGGGGTGTGGGTAGAGTGTCTGCATTCCAACAGGTCGCTTTCTCTGCCACTGCTAACACTTTAAAAATGTTACATGCTGTAGCTATGCGTGGCTGTCGCCAGTGCGGTAATAATCGGCAGATCTGCTTCACCAAGCACGTGGAGCCAGTGGAATGTCAGCGAAAGCATGTGGTTTGGACATGGAAACAACCAGCGAAATAATGAACCTGCTGTGTTTGATTAATCTCCTCATATTTATGAAAAGGCTGGCTGGGGGTGGGGTAGTGCTTTACAGTCAGTATCTGTAATAAAACATGTATAAGCCTATGCTTGTGGAGAAACATGTTAAAAACATTACTTACCTAAAAGCAGAAAGCCATGATGGGTGGATGAGCCAAGCATGAAAAGAGAAAAAGAGAAAACATGTTAATAAGTGGGTTTTGAAATTGCATTTTGAAAAAGGTGAACATTTTTTATAGTTTAGATATAATAGATTCGCAAGATGACAAACTATTTTGTGGAAAATATTTTAAAGAAATTATACAACATAATAATATATTTAACTGGCTGTAAGAGCTGAAAAAAAAAACAACCACAATGCATTTTTCCCATTGTGCAGTCAAAGGCTAGCACCCCTGTGCGGTATTCAGTTATTGAAGCCCTGCTCTGTGTGTTTTCACTGTGTGAGGCCGCATGCTGCCGGCGTGTTTGTGTCTGTTACTGCGTGCCCTCCTGTGCCCTTGCACTGTGGTGTAAACACAGATTGTTAGGTTAGGGGTTAAAAGTGTTGTGCTTAGATTCTTTGACAGTAATCTAATTTCTGCTCTCTCGCGCATCTATATTTATTTGGTTTTGTCAACACTCAGGGCTCTTTTTTCTCCCTTTTGCCTTGAGCATATTGATCCCTCTAATGGATTGGATCTGATTCCAGAGAGCCTAACATGCTTTCGTATCCTCTTATTTTCACCCAGGGAAATCGATCAGGCAGGCCTGAAAATCAGCTAGGATCAGGTTTTAAGGGATCCACCATGGTGGGAATGGTGAGGTGGTGTTTAAAAGGACAGGGGTGACTGGAGAACTTTTAAATGCGCGAATGGTGCATGTTTTTCAAGTCTTATAACTAGCCTTCTTGAAAACCCTTGAAACTAAATAAAGAGCATACTGATGCTGTAATACCGATGCAGATCATACTGATGGATTTGATGAATGGAAACCAGTGTGCAGGTGTTTGTGTGCCTGTGTATGTGTGTGTGTGTTTGTGTGTTAGGCCTTCCTGCTGCACCTGTCACCAAGCCATGAGAGCTAACCTAGGAAGTTCAACTAATCAATGGTCAGATCCCCTTCCTGCTGAGACAGCATCCTCTTCTCTCCTCACATTGATTAAGGTTGGAGTCATTTGCTTTTTAGTATATTGGCAGTGCCAGGGTCTTAATATTTACTATTGGATGTTATGCTAGCATTCATAGGGATCCTTTCAACCCTCGCTAATAATTGGGGAAATTTAGTATTATTACATATGCATACACACACTAGCCACTCACTGATAGACAAGTGTTAAATACTAACCAGACCTAGATCAATAGGCAGAACAGGATTGGTGTGTAGCAGTGCGATTGGTGCAGGAGTGTCAAACTGTTCCCTTCCGTGCTTCTCTCCAGCCCCTGTGAAACCCGAGAGCAGGGCCTGATCATTTGGAAATGGCATGATATCGATGCCCCCTTGGCTCTTCACACAGCTGAGCAAATTGGAGGATTTGTCGTGAGTCACAACACGAGGGTGCCAGGAAGAGGAAGAGGGAAGCATGGACGGATGCAGGAGTGGAGATCAGGCCATAGCTGATGTCAGGCTGTTTAGACAGAGGTTACCCATCCTAGATTTGCTAGGGCTCCCAAAAGGCCTATGAATGAGGCATATTGGGAAGTTGTGCTTCCTCAGAGTTCTGGCTAATACACACAAGTAAGGGGCAACAGGAAGGTCGAGTCTCTTAAAACAGCTCCCATTCCTGCACGTGTGGGTTCCGAGCATGACTTACAACACCTCTGAGGGTTTTAATCCTCTTCACGCAGCTGTGACCATAGATGCTTATTTATTTATCTGTTTTCATTACAGATATAAATTTAGATAATCTCTCATTTTAGTATGAGACTAGGGTTCTGATCAGACCATGATTTGTATTTGATGCCACTGTAAGAAGGTAGGTGAGAGCACATGCTTTGAGCCTTGTGACAGCTAAGTCCTGTATGCTGGAGGTTAACAATGTGGAGAGCAGGAAGCCAGTGACACATCATAAACCTATCCACTGTAGGGACGAACACACGCACAAGAGATCATTTCTGCCTGTGACCTTTGGCTTTCCGTAATTGTGATTGGTTGACTTTGTTTCACCTTAACACACATAATAACAGAACTGAGAACAGAACTATTTATGCTGAAATCCTCTCATCTATCAATTCTCTTTAGCACTCTGTCTCTTTAACTATGCGTCCATACACACCTGTCCTTCAGTCACCCTCATGTTTGGACCTAAAGGATGCAGAAAGTGCACTACATACACAGGTGTTCCCGCCTGCATCAGCCCCACTGCTTTGAGGATGATAGCAGATGCAAGAAGATGAAAGAACCGCTCTTCCTCTTCCCCCTATCCACAAATCAGATCCTATCAGCCCCACCATGACATTTAACAGTAGCCATCTTCAATAAGAGGGCTGATATCATGGTTTGGTCTTCCTCCATCAGACAGACGCACCAAACCGAGGTCAGCTGCTCTGGGTGTCATTAACCGGCGGAATGCTCTCCCCGTAAAGACAACAATGTCAAAGGATGAGATTAAATTACCTCCCAGTCTAAACAGCAACATTAAAGAGCAGATACAGATCTTAACATCTCACTGATCTAATAGAGATTGTGCGCTTGTGAACACTCTTTGAAAATTTGAAAATCTTTTTGTTCGCACTTCTAAGGCACTGCGACAGAAGTCAAGAGTTTTGCATGTGTGAATTGACCCTCTCTGTTTCACAGGAGGTAATGAATTATTGAATATTTGAAGAACGACAGAAAGGCAGATGATTGAGGAGGAAGAATGAACTCATACATGTTTTAATGTGATGTGCATTTAGGGCGATGGCTTTCAAGATGCAGATCTTTGCTGGTGTGAAATCAAATCCTTAAATCTTGGAACTGCTTCTATGTATCTCTCTCTCTCTCTCTCTCTCTCTGTCTCTCTCTCTCTCACACACACACACACACACACACATACAAGTATGCACATACAAGACACACACACATGCAAAAAGTCCTCCTCACAGATTTATCACCCAAGCCCTGCTCCCGTCGGCATCACAGTGGCTGATTTTCTCATTTCATAGGCCACCGAGGTAGAACAGGCATGTGCTTGTTCAAATCCACCCAGCAAGACGCACCGGTTTCACCACACAGCTTTCTCTTTAGCAGCTTAACAGATGCCAAGCAGAAGGGCAGCCAGGGGAGGGCGAGGGGAGCACGGAGAAAGAGAGAGAAAAGGGGTGGGGGACACAGCCAGAAGCCATCAAGTGCAAGCCCTCCACACACAAATACACACACACACACACACATGGCAGGACTGAGCCAGGAGAAATGAGGTACCCACGACCCGCGCTCTAATGACCATGACCGAGAGGAGAGGCAAGACACCGAGAGGTTTTTAATTTATTATTCCAAGTCCATGCTTCTAAATGATAGCACAGTGAGCATCCTTTTTCGGCCCACATCAAGCGCTGCGCAGCTTCTCTCCAAATATAGAGATCATGTTTGTATTGTTTGACACTGAGGCCTGAAGGAATTCTTATTCTACTCCTGCCGACACACACATACTCACACACACAAACTCCCCTGCCCGGCTTGGGCTAGGAAAACACACATACGGCATCAGGGACACAGACCAGGAAGGCTATTAGGGAGAGCAAGGAACCACATGAAAAACATCTGCTGTGGCATAGGGGAGTGCCACACACTCTCCAGGAGGTGTGTGCATGTGTGTGTTTGTGCACGTGTGCGCACATGTAATGATATTGCTGTTTATGTGTGCCAGATTTCTTAAAAACAGTGATTTTCAGGTTACAGTGACTTAATTGCACCCCTTTTTAGACGATACTGGCTCATAGATGTAATGATTTACTCATGGTGCAGTTAAGGAGGTACAGTAAAATAATAGTGGCTTGTTAGGAGGCATAAGTCCAGAGCACAGCAGTACACAGAGGGAACCTACCAGGGAACACTGATGAGCTAGGCATCTCTAATGAAGGAGTTTTGTATGAGACTTGGGACAGGTTCTGTTACTTCAACCATGAAAATAGCTGCTTGCAACACTTTGGCTTATGAAACCACTATTTAAGGACTATGTATGTTTGCACAGACAGCCATAGTGAGAATAGGCTGGAGGGGTACAGGGGTACAGTATAGTACAGTTACCACCAAACACTTGAAAACAATGGCCACATCAGAATATCTGAGTCCCCAGAGCAGACAAGAGTACACACTTCAGAGAGCTGGATATGGGGTGACATACATGAGCCCACACACACATGCAGACACTGTTTGAAGCTCTCTGTGCTACAAGTCAGGGAGGCTGAGATAAACAGGTCTGGGAAAAATCTTACATCTCCCTTTTCTTGCAATCTTGGTGGTTTGCGGTATAAGTGAGTGAGAGAATAAGTTACCTCTGATAGGACGCCAAACAGAGTGTCTGCGGATAAACACAGAGGAGCCAGGAAAATATACAAGGCCTGAAGCAAGACCTGGGTTTCACCAAAAGAGAGTGAACACTCAGTTAGGCATGAGTCCACTTGCCTTTGGCCCCATGGTGTCACCCGGAGACCTGGAATCACAGACCATGCTAGGACTGTTATTCTAACATGGTTAACACATGGGAACGAGTGCTACAGCCAATCATTTAACTTCAGCCCTCCAACCGAGTCCTGTATACCACTGAGGCCTGGACAGTACCAACATGGTTTCTATATAGCACACTAAAAAGCTGGGCTTTGTTTTTATATCCATATTTTCTTCCATAGAAGCTCATTTTAACCCAAGGTCATTGAGTATGTTGTTGGTAAATATGTACAATGTTAGCCATATGTACAATGACAGAATAAGCTGCAAAAAATGTAACTTTTTTAAAACTCTTCTGATACCTCAAAGCCACATTAAGACAACTGTACAAAGACAACACGGTGGTCAAATACTCTGGATGCTGTTGGGTCTTCAGTGACTGTAGTAA
The DNA here is from genome assembly GCA_037576675.1 of Pangasius sanitwongsei. Lineage (NCBI taxonomy): Eukaryota > Metazoa > Chordata > Actinopteri > Siluriformes > Pangasiidae > Pangasius > Pangasius sanitwongsei. The sequence goes on along the minus strand of CM075006.1, from coordinate 20,969,273 downwards.
TGGGTGTTTGTGTAGCAACAGACCAGTTTCAGGCTCCTGGCACTTTGACTCCCACCCAGCACACATGCTGGACTATTGTATTTGGCAACGTCATTCCCACAAAACAGATCACAATGCGCTGGCTCCCTCTGGCCGGTGCTGTGTTTGCAGTAGGACCAGCTGTCATGGAAATAGCCCTGTAAGCTCTTCCTAATTACCTAACATGTTCTGAGTCTGAATCCCAGTTAGCATTTAGATCCCCTCCTAATACACACACTACCAGGCCACTGCTGGGCAAACATAAAGTGAGGATGGAGGTTACAGAGAGAATGCAGAGAAGAGCTGAATGGGGGTGGTAGTGTAGTAGTTGGGTTTGTGGGGCACAGTCGTGCCCCACCTGCCCCTCCATCTCCTTGGGTCAGCCCAATACTCCTCCAGATAATATATCAGGCTGCCATCACCTTGGCAACCAAGCCAGACCTCACACACAACACTCGAGGCTAGCCGGCCCCTTTCTGCTCCCCCAGTACGGCCACCTGGCCCCCTCGGCCGGCCTCTCAAAGAGAGAGCCCCATCGCTCAGCTAGCAGTCCATTGTTCAGCTCATGAAGTGACTGCCGGGCAATTAGCAAGTTAACAAGTTAAGAGGCGGACTCTGTCAAATACGGAGCTTTTTCACCCGGAGGTCATACGTGGGGGATCTCTTTTCTCATTCTGAGAGAGAAGCAGCTTCATAAAATGGCTGCTGAAGGGCTTTGGAGCCCACCGTGACTTTGCAGCTTAGAGGCTTCACTTTTTGTGGTTATGCCTTTCTTTTTTGTAAAAGGTTTCAAAGCCCATTTGTTCCTGATCCACTCTAACGTGTACCTGCAAAAGCTGAATTCAAATGCTCTTTTATGGGCTTTCTGAATCCAGAAAATAATTACAGCAATGAGGTGTTTTTCTATTCCAAGTTAGTTTACAAGGTTTGCCGAGACTCATTTTTATCCAAATTGGCTTTTATAAAATGAAATCAAGTGGAGACTGTCTTCCTGCACCATAGTGCTCCCAGTTACCTGTCCCCTCCACTGCTTAGCTAACCATCCCTGTCTGACCCATGAAAATTGGTACTTCACTTTTCCCCTCAATAAGCTGGACCGTTTCAATTTGAAACAAAGCCCCGACATATTTCCCCTTTAAACTGTGCAATTTGCATTGTGTCGCCATGATTCACAATGCATTCTATGGCTCCCCTGCATCCTTTCAATATCCAGAGTGCCCCCCCCCAACCCTTTCACAACATTTTCTCCTCTGCCACCCCCTCTGCTTCCCTAGAAAGACAAAGCCCCCAATTTGTCACGTCATGTCCAGCTGTTGACTAGGGAAGACCTCCTCAACCAGTGAAAGGAGCACAAGCTGGGGGAGCCAAATGGCTTTTTCCCCTTTTTCTGTGGGAATGTTTGCCCAAGGAGACAAAGCCTCCCCCCTGGGGGTTGGTGGAGACTCACAGGGGGTATGCGCCTTGCTTCCATGGGCTTTAACCCTTTTACGGTAGCCATCCACCTTGAAATGGAGCACCATTGACTTGATGCAGGCTGGCAGAATAGCATCATTAAGCTCCACTAACCTCACTGTGTGCCTGCATGCAGATAGCACAGCAAATCATGCTCACAGATTTACTGTTGGGTCACAATTTTGGGCCACCTCATGGTAGGGTTTGGCCAACAAGAAAGTCCCAGAATCTAGGAAGTATGTATCAGGGCTAGATCCAACTAATAAAGAGGTTATAATAAATACCAACTAGCCGGTTTCCACAGGCTACAACATACATGCTGCTTGCCACTAATTGAGTAAAAAATTGGTGGTTGCTTGACCCTTCTTGACCAAAAGCACCTGCAACCAATATAGGAGATGATTAATTGACATTCATGAGGCATTTGTGTTGACCTCCTAACCCAGACTCTGGAAAGCAAATTTAGGGTGTACGTGCATATTAAGTCTCTCTGTGTGGATATGCCAAGGGACATCACGGACCACCCATTAAAACCAGACTACTGTCTTCTAAGGCAGTTTCAGCCAACACCTATAATCACTCCATCAAAAAGACTTTCACCCTGAACATGACAGCGCTAATCAAACCCCTCACTCCACTCAGTGGAATGCCTATTCCCCCACCCACCATTGCTTCTGTCACATTGCGCTTTCAGAAGAAATAAGGTGGAGGGTTCCTTCACCAGCTTTTAATGTGCTCCACAATTACAGCTGTCACAACACAAACCTCTGTGCACAGTGTGTTTCATTACAACCCCCCCCCCTTTTTTTGTGAAATATGGAAGCAGGGAACGAGCCCTCTGTCATAAATACTGCCACTATGAGAGCTATCGGAAAGGGAGCTACATTGCAGGTGGGGGAGAGCTGGCAGGTGTGGTGGGGGGGGTGTTGCTACTCATAAATTACTTTGGTGTGCGATAATATTTGCTTTATGGAATGAGCCCCCTGTGGTGCATTTGGCCTACAGGAACATCCATGCTGTCATATTCAAAATGCTACTAGACATTACTACAGAGTATATTTGAATGCACACTACAGATATGAAGATCTTGGAGGGCTGAAAGAGGGACAGAAGTTCATGTTCTCTGGGCACGCTCAGAATCATGGTGTATTGCTCCTTGAGCTCCTAAGCTGCTGGAATCAATGAGAGGGTAGATAACTATTTCCCACTTCTCTCATGATTCTCAGCTAGCTCAAAAATGTGCAGCCTAGATCAACTGACCAGTCGAGTGCAACAAAAAAATCAACGCTACTCAACATTTTGCCCACACTTAGCCTAGTTCCTTGGACCATACAACATATCGAGGATCTGATCTTCCTATGCCAGTTGACACCACCAGGATTGTACCTCCCTATGCTACAGCAAGAAACGAGG
>CM075006.1:20950816-20966290 GCA_037576675.1 Pangasius sanitwongsei | reverse complement strand
GCCCTAGTAGAAGCCCCAGGCCTATCTCCCAAGCTTCATTTTAAGCCGTCAATATGCCAGTAATCTCTCCCACTGATACCCCAAGCCCGCCTGGCTGTGAGAACAAAGAGAGGGGGGCAGCTGAGGTGATATAGATCCTGACGCTCTCTGTTCTTCCTTAACTCAGGTCATGGGGAAAACCAGGAACCAGGGCTGTGCTTTGGAAAGGAACCTGATTCAGACTGACAATCTCAAGACAAAGGTTCAGAGGTCATCCTCTCCATTACAGAAAACCAACTGCCCCTTTTGATCTAGGTGCATTGGCAGTCTAGGATGCAAACAGACGTGGCATGATTGTAGTCACTTCTGACATTAAAAATAACATTTTGTGCAAATTTTCATTCTGATCTCGTCATAAGTCATATGGAACAAGTGTGACACTTCAGTGACTGCCTTCAGCATGCTTAACAGAACAGAGTCTCTAGTACTAACTCATAAATAGGAGAACATAATCCCATATGCAAATGGGATCATGACAAGCATGCCATATTAATTAAGCAATGGCAGATAAGGCAAAAGTGATGACTGACAGGGCCCTGCACCAATCACGGGGCTCTGTGAGCGGGTGGCACTCAGAGCCCAGTGGAGCGTAGGGAGGTGAGGAGCTCTTCCAGCACTCCACTCTCATCCCTGAGAAGCCTGAGGAGTCATAATCAGACTCTTGTAATACACTAGTACTTGTGTGGTCCCCTGGGCTCATTTGCATACTAATTACCGATTGCAAATGAAGGAGGGGGCGATTGTGTTCCGCCTGCGTCGCCTGGCGGGCGGAATATTCCGGTGATCCCACTAAGGAGCTTATCCAGCACAGCGAGGAGAGAGAAGGAGAACACCCCCCCCCCCCCCCTTCCCGGATATACAGCCCCTCATTAGTATTACAATAAAGGACATGAAAGACACATAAAACATTATATACTGCCAAAGTGTTGTTTTCATACCAATTAACACAGTGCCTGATTTATCACCACAGTGGATTGAGCACCTCACTGCAAGAGCTGTGCTATAATACACACATACACACACACAAAAAATCACAGTCACACAGACATGAGTGTCACTGTTTGTGTGTGTGTGCATGTGTGTGTGTGTGTGTGTTGGCTGGGGGGGGGGGGGGGGTAATGGGGAGGTGACACTAGACTATTTCTCAACAGGAGGGAGTGTATCCCAAGACACCTTCACATACACACATATATATGAGCTCTGATGGAGAACCTGAATACCAGCCACCCCTGGACGGCAAATCATCGTGTTATTCTGCACAGTTAGCTTGTCTAACGAGACAACTATCTCAGTCTCTCTGCCTTTAAACTGACTCTCTCTTTTTCTCTGTCCCTCTTTATACACTCCTCACCACCACCACCTTCCCCTGTTTTCAGGTCTTTTGTCCAGCGAACACCCTCTCAAGCATAGACGGGTGATAAGATGTGCGTGTGTGTGTGTGTCTCAAATTGGTGTTAGACAGACATGAAAATAGTCAGATGCAATGCGTGTTTTCAGACATGCTGTGCCACTTCTTCTCTGTCTGCCATCGAAGGCCACTTTTCCAGGTCTGTTGCACAGCTGTGCTGATTTCCCCGCAAAAATAGCAGGTGGTCTTTGTTTCCAGCTCAGTAATAAGAGGTGAGGTATTAGCGAGACACACACATACACAGAGTCACACTAATTATTTGTAATGAATCACATAGAGACTCCTCCAGATTTATCACTGGATGTAGTAGATGACGCATAGTTCTGATGGCATTTAGTTATTTATTAAAAACAAATACCATCTTCAAGTATGTTAGTGGGGTATGAATAAATTATGAAAACAGCTTGCCTATGATCCCTGGCTTCTAAATTTGTGAAAGGTTAATCCAGATGCACAGTACACTTCAAACCAAAAAGATATTTAAGGAACGGCATGTTTTGAGTAAGAAAGATGCCAAAGAGACCTCTACCTGCGTACGAGAAGGCCAAATACCACATGGGACGATTTTCCATTTTGTTTGCTCAGTTGTGAACGCAGTGATATGAAAGTTAGAGGGAAAAATTAGGAAAGAAAAAAATTAATAAATTAATAATTAATTAATCAAAACCCTTCTGTAACCCTATAAGTGTGGAGTTTCCTAAAAAAAAAAAAAAAAAAAAAAAAAAAAGCATACAAGTTCTTTCTAATTATACTTATGACTGCATTGTTGGCTGTGCTTCTTTTTTTGTTGTTTAACGTATACATCTCCATTTAGTATGTCTTCTCTTTCTCATTCAGGAGTAAGGGGTCTTGAGAAAAGCCCGTGCTGTCCTCTCACTCTCCTCACAGCAGGCTAATAGCCCCTGTCACTAGGCTTTCTTTAACCAGAGAATCAATCTCCCCACCACAGTCATTCTCTCCCATTCTCACTGCCATACAGGCTAAGCCGTTCCAAAAGGCCCATTAACCTGAGCTAAATCCCTTAACCACTGTCTACCATGGGCACACATACACACACAGACACACACACACATACGAAGAGGAGAGGACAGCTCAGCTGGGAAGTGTAACAGTTCTGCTGCAACAAATCTGCTTTCTGGAGACAGTGGCATTAGGCTTTCTTCAAGTGCCTGCTTGCTAATAAGACTGCAGATGCTGGAGCAGTGGAAATTAGGTTATTTTCATGTTGAATAATTTTTGGAATAAATACCCAACACAAAATAGATTCAGGCTGCTTTTGCTCAAATGCAGGATTTGAAACTGCTGCGAACGGAAACATGACAAACATGGCTTTTAATAATGTGCAGCATGTCTGTGTCATTTTGAAATATATATCTCGCAACGCAAGTCAGACAAGGGCGGAGGAACGAGGAAGGAGTTTTGTTTCGGGGCCTTAAATGTTCTCTGTGCATGGCTGGTGACACACACCTCCCTCTCTGTCTGAGAGCCTCATGCATGAGTATTATATCAAGCCTAATTTTCCCCTCCATTCAGCCTGCCGCTACGCAAGGTTAACACGGATCTTTATCAGCAATCTCCTGCTCGTTCTCTCTCTCTCCCTCTCATTCACTGGCACACTCACATACGCAGGAATACGCACACACATAGCCTAGATACACACTTCTTCCCATCTCTCTCTTTTACTCTCTGACACATGACATTTGGCTTGGTAAAAAAAAGAATGTAGACAGTGTTTTTCCATCGTTTTGTCTTCAGTCCTTCTGTCTTTGTGACCTCTCTGTACATTACCACGAGCAATCATGTGGCATATTTGTGCCAATAATTCTCTATCTACAACACGTTGAACCATGTAATGTGATTACAATGCTCAGATGAAATATCGAAGACCTCCTACTGCAAGTAATGAATCTGTGTGTGAAGTGTGTGTGTGAGAGAGAGAGAGAGAGAGAGAGAGAGAGGCAGAAAGTGAGAGCAAACAGATACAGGAGATGGTGAACCAAATCAATTCTGGTGGGGCTAAAAGAGAAACTAGTGAGAGGCTGGCAAATCCAGTTCTGTTGTCTGTTTTTACTCGAGATCTGGATTTTACAGCACGCAGAGTGCAGCTGGGACATTTCTTCAGGGTGATCTCTGTGAACATTGGCACGCTTACACAATAGCAATCTACTGATGATAAACTAAGAAATACGAACACAGTAATCTGATTAGCTCTGTAGCAAAACACCTATAATATTTCAGAGCATAAATTATGCACATAAATTACCCAAATGTGTTTAAAATCTGCTGCAAATCAGCTTTTCCTTTTCACCTTGAATACAAGTCTTGTTTTTCCTTTTTTTTTTTCTTCTCTCCCTGTAGCGCTACGAATTTCCAGACATGCACCAGGGATGGGAGGATCTCTCCCAGCCCATCTATTTCCCCTGCCTTCCCCTGTGTTCTTCATAAAAACTTTGTGTTCTTCCGGATAGTAATGGGGCTTTACAGCTTAGTCTGCTAATTACTCCGGACAAGCCATCAGCTGTACACACCTGGTTGGCCAGGAATGAGAGATTAGCCAAATCCTGGTCAAGAGAAACAACAATCACATACTCGCTTACCAGCAGAAAGGAACTACTCTGGGTCTTGGCACCTTCTTGTCGCATTTCCACCAGGGTGAGTAAGAAGAAGGCTAAAAGCTGTTCAGAATGACTGGCCCTTCCTCCATAACCAGACATTATTTGAGGGCAAAGACAGATTACATTCCCATTGAACTGGGCCTAATCCTAAACATTACATTTGCAGTAAGGTCACGCCATCTTAGCGAGAGGAAGTTCCTTTGTTCGACCTCCCAGTATGGCGGAGGAGGGAGCCAGAGGTGGTGGAGGTTGATGGAACCCTCTGCTCACTGGGGTATGCTCTATTACTTCAACACGCACACACAAACACACACATGGTCAGGCCTAGAGTCCCCGAACACTTGAGCAGCAAAGCCCACCATCACCTAACAGTCCCACTCAGACCAATAAATCCCTCTTCATAAACACAGACTGGAAATGGAAGAGGAAGGTGGAATGAAAGGAAGGAAGGAGAGAAAGAGAGAGAAATGGAAGAGGCCAGTAGTATGTGCTTAACTCTTAAGCTGAGTGTGTATCTGCAGGTTGAGACAAACCAGAAGGGTCATGTGGAACTGACCCTTCACTGCGGCACTACGACTCATTAGGCTGGACAGCACAAAGGGCCACAGAGGAAGAAAGGGCCAAAACATTCCCATATGGGACAGGTCAAACAGGAAGGTGTTCCTCTGGGGTCAACAAGAGCATCCTAAACACACTACACCTTCGCCCTTTCACAATCAAGAAAATACATTGAGGTGTGTAAGTGAGAATGCAGGTGCTATGATGCTAAGTATGTATGTAAAGGCTTAATCACTGTCATCACCTTTAGCTGATTTCTTAAATCAGAGTAAAGAACGTGGCTTGCTTACATGAAAAAATATTGCAGCAAAATGCATTTCCCGTAAATGTTCTGGGCCGGACTCTTAGGGGTGACCTCAGCCTTTGTCTTGGCTTCGGCCAACGGACTTCAGCGGAAAGTATCCTTTAATCGGTCCTCCTACAAACACGCTTTGGAGGGGTTCAGTAATGTTGTGGTGATGGTGTCACAGCAAGACTACGATTACACTGCAGCCACATCACAGGGGAATTATGGAAACAGCGCGAAAGTGCATTCCCGTGTCTGAGACTTAGCCATAAAACATTCTCTTACTCTGTCTCCTGCCAAACCGGGACATTCATTTATATAAATGTTTCCCTTTTCCCTCCAAACACTCCCAAAGCAATCAGAACTAAACTGCCAAGGAGAACGGGGGAAAATAACATATTTATGATTTTAGTCCATAGCTGCCTAAAGTCCATTGTCTAGATCAGTACTGTATTTTAAGCTTTTGAACTTTTCAACACCGAGCTGAGAATTTCCTTTAGCTGAATGACACTCATCCTTTTGGGAATTGGGACAGAATTTGAGACTTTAAACACAGCTTGTTTCCTTAACAGAGCGCAAGAGCAGCCTAGGGCGGCTCTACTATTAGTTTTACTGGTAAGGTAATCAGCCTGTAGGCTGTGTTCACTGGCTTTAAAGAATGTTTCCTATATTGAAAAACACACAGCCCAAGGACAGGCCACCACCACCTTGGCTCTCACATGCACACCGTGTGCCTAGACACACATGCGCACACACACACACACACAGGTAACATGCACAAGTGTGCACTCCCACGCTGGAGCTTCAATCAAGAGTGGCGGTCTTCTGACATCAGCTCACATTGACAGATGTGTGCACGTAGGCAGCGCACAAAAGACATGCACACACACTTAGACAGGGACATACTACTTTGGCAAAAGAGTAGTAACATATGTGCAGTGTTAGCAGTGGGCGAAAAGGCCACGCTGTGTTCAGAGCTCCATAGCAGGTCATCTCTGTATTTGAGTACTGCTTTAACCCTTCATGTGTCCCTGCTTGCTATTTGCTCGTATGATTTGTGGACTCTAGGGAGCAAGGATGTGCCTTTCTGCAGAAAGCCAGCAAGCACAAGTCCCCTCCTCCATCCCCAAGCCAAATGCTTTGAGTCTCTTCCCTGCCGTCTTTGAACTGAGATCAGAGGGAAGCGTTTTGGCACACACTGCGCCGGTCGATCAGGTGCAGGGCTAGTCTCCTTTCGAGTGGTCTGTTGTTTTAATAATGCAGCCTCCCTTCTGTCTTGACTTCTCGTCCCCTATGCTCCCCTCTCTGCACCTTCTTCATCCTCCTGCCCCCCCCTTCCAAACCATTACAGTCCACTTGGATTTCTTTCACCCAGGGCCACGCAATTACTTGGACAAAAAGACCAAAGGGAGGACAGTTTGGGAACATGAGTCCAGAGGGTCCGTATTGCAGGATGGGGGGGGTCAGAATCCCTAACCAGCACATAGGAAAACATAAGCGGGGCTGCTTTCAAGGGATTTAAACTAGAATGAGAAAGATCTCTTTTCCCCCTTTCCTCAATGGAGGGGGCTCTAAGTTATCAGGAAGCTATGAAATAAAAGTCGATGGCTTGAGTAGTGGTGTCGTAAAAGCTCGGCCAAAGAGAGTTACAGTGCTGAAGATTCCATAGATATTCAGCAGGCTGAAATAACAAATAAAGACATGTCTTTTGGTTTCAGAGACTCAGATGGAATGTGCATCTTTTTTTTGTTGTCATTCACGCTCAATTGATTTAAGGTGACAAATTAATGCTGCTTGGCAAAACTTTTTTTTTTTTTAAATGTGTAATGAATAAACTGAGGAGTGACATGAAAAAGCAAGGGAAAAAATCCTATTTAACTAGCTTTCTTTATTACACCTGTCAAGCCCTGAGATGCTTCAGTCCCTCTCTGGTTATCAAGGATTTAAAAAAATATTGGCTTTTGACTGAGTAAATCAGAGAGCATGGCAGGCCAGAGAGAACGGGGGCAGGGAAACAGCCGGTTTCAGCGGCTGGCGCCGCAATTTGGCTCAAATTTGGCTGGGAAAAACACAGGGTGTTTATTGTGCGCTATCATACAAGCCCTGTCAAAACTGCCGCCAATTATTGCCATTAGGCTTCCATCATGTCAGTGGCTGTCGCTCTCTCACAGCACGCCCCCTTCTCCCAGCCCTATAATCTACGCCCACTTTTGCTCCATCAGGGCCAGGTTGAAGCACAAGGATTGTTAAAGCTTGACGCCCCTCTCACTCTCGCTCTCTTCTGTGTTCAGACATTAGTAGAGAAGAGATCGGGTCCCCATCATTCTTCAAACCCATCCGCTCCTTGGCTCTTTAAAGACCCTGACAGGCGTTTGGGATCCTAAATGATGTTCACATTGTGTGTTGAATCGAAAAGGAAGTGGCCATGAAAGTATGCAAGATAGTGGCATAAATTCTGTGTGTTTGTGTGTTTGTAGGTTTTGTGCTATGGCCTACAATGACTGTGCTAACATTGACCAGGTACATATTGAATGATCCTTACCTCACTCTACAATATATATAGCTATATCAATTCTCTATGAATATATGTAACTATATAACACTATATATAGCTCTGTATATAACCGAATCACTATATATGTATGTATGTATGCAGTGTGGATGAAAACTGTGTTATATAACTCAATATATAACTCTGAATTACTATATATAAAAATCTGTGTATGTAGGTTTTGTGCTATGGCCTACAGTGACTATGCTAACATGGACCAGGTACATATAGGATTATCTTTACCTCATTCTACACTATATATAACTGTATCAATCCTGTATGAATATACATAATTCTGAATCACTATATATAACTCTTAGTCACTATATATAATTGCAGCTACATGTACAACTGAAGATCCACTGTAAGGCTCTGGAACCTTTTGAGGAACTAATAAGTTCTGGAACAATCCTAAACGAAAAGTGCACAGTTTCTAAATCACAGTGCAGGAACCATGACAATTATGGAAATTAACAGTCGTGACACAAACTGTGCGACAGATCCAACTTGGAGCTGATGCAATTTCATGCTTCAAGGTTTATTTGCCATAAGTAGCATGCAACGAGAAGTGTGTACCAAATACACTCTTGTGATGTTTTTGACTTGCCAATTTGTAAAAAAAAAAAAAAAAAAAAAAAAATTGGCACAGAAAGCCTTTTTGGTTGTGTTGCAGTTCCTTTGATATAAAACAGGTTTTAGTAACTGCTTGTTAGATAAATGCAGGTGGGTTAATGCATTATTCTCATTGGTTCTGTGATGAAGATGTCCTTGCAGTACCATGGGGTTAAAATAGGCCTATAGGACATTTGGAGAGATAAAGGAGCAGTCAGTGAAGGCCTGTAGAGGTGCAGTAAACGTCTCTTAGCTAAATTGAGTTCTCAGTGACTCCAGTGTGTGCATATGTTACTCCTCTACAGATCAGTGTTTAAGTATCCAAAGACCAGCACGAGATTGCTGGCTTCATCCAGCGGGCTCATTCTTAGATTCACATATAACTTACACTAACACATAAAGATTCTAATCTAATTTCTTACAGAGGCTGTATACAGGCTACACTTAGAGCTAAAATGGGAATAGCAGTAGCCAAGAAATAAGAGAACCAGCCTGTAATTTTTGGGCTGAATGCCATTGTATTAAAATGTGTACCTTTATCTTGGAGAGTACATGTATTTTATGGAAAAGGGCAACAGGTGGCTTATACCGCATGCAGCTAGCCTGGCTAGAGGAGGGTGTAGGTGTGGTCTGGGGAGTATTGGGGAAGTACTGATGCAAGCAGTGTGGAGAAAACAGTGTTTGGGGGTTTATGGTGTGGTGGGAAGGCTAAGAAAAGCAGCTTGTGTGGAGGGGCAATGAAGGAGAAAAGAGACGATGACATCATCTGGAAGCAGAGGTTTACCTTCTTTCATCTCCTTGGGTTTGCCGACTTTAGAATTTAGTTGAACAGCCAATAACAGTATAACATTCACCCCAGCAACCTGGAGTTTCTGCTCCAGAGTAGTGACTTTTTTGTGGACCAGGAACTACACTAGTGTGGTAGACCATTAGACCATAGAAACCTGCATTTATCTATCAAGTGATGATTAAAATATATTTCAGAGGACGTGCAGCACAACCACCAAGCAGTTTACAGAGACAATTTCATTTTTATAAATTGGCCGGTCCAAAACATTACAAGAGTGTATACACGTATCTAGTGGCATTCCACTCGCAGCTACTGGCAAATTGATTTACTGTGCTGCCCCTTTGAGCCAATAACCGTATCAATGCCATTTTTACTCTTCTGAATAAGACACTTAAAGAGGTAGTGGTGCAAGCAGAGCTGAAAGATGGAAAAAAAACTAGTACTGCAAAGTTGTTGTGAGTGTTATGCCTCAAACCTATCTCCTCAAACTTTCAGCATTTCTTCCTTCTTCTTTGTTTAATCGTTTTTCTGTTTACTGATTTATTTATTACATTTCCTTTCTGTCAGCGTTTACGCCGTGTGTCCAACCGTGCAATATCGGAGTCGTAATATATCTTGATTTCTGCCAACCGCCTCCACCTGAGCAATAAGCAAAGTTATCAGCGCACTGCTGAGCTTAAGCTGTCGCTGCCTGTCCCTCTCTTTCTCTCAGCCGCCTACCCACACACACACCCACACACACACACACTCACATACTTGTGCAAGAAAAGAGGACAACAGACAGTGACTTGGAGAGTGAAAAAACGTAAAATACTTGGCCATGTAAGATCTCTCCCTCGTCTTTGTTGTCTGCTGCAAGAAAACTCTTAATCTAAGGGTAAACCTTTAAAGGCCCCGTGTCGAACCCTACAAAAGGGCGCTGCCTTATCAGAGAGGTGAACCTATTTAGGAAGCTAATAAGTTACAGCTGTCCATATGGTGTAAAGCATACTACCGATTTTCATCTGACTTCTTATCATTGTAAATAAGTTCACTAAAAGTTAATCCTGCTATGAGAGCTAAAAAAATGCTGGTCTGTTGTTAAATGATAAAATTATTATTTAAATTTGCCAACATAAAATATAGTCTCAATACATCTTTCAGTAGCACTTTTCCTTCTTGGGACTAACAGCAAAGCCACAAGCTTTTTTTTGCCGGTCCAATGAATGCAAACTTAGTCACAGATGGTTTAGAAACCTAGATTCCAAATCTCTCTCGTGCTCTCTCTCTCTCTCTCTCTCTCTCTCTCTCTCTAATTCAACAGATTGAAGTGAAGCAGTCAGTGGTTTCTGTACGGGGGTGCTGAACAGCACAATAGGCCGGCTGGAGCGCAGCTCTTTTCAGGACTGTTTAGAGGGCTTGCGTCCGTCCTCTGTTTTGTGTGTGTGTGTGTGTGAGTGTGTGTGTGTGAGTGTGTGCTTTCAGGGTCACTGAGGAGGGCATGCTAAAGCGGCACCATCAGGCTGATCATTTCACTGCTGGCTCCGCTGGCAATTTCTTGTTCTTGCTCTCACTATCCTTCTGCCCCGTATGCTTCTTCTTTTCCTGCCCATCTTTAGACATCAGCAGCAAGCCTCAGAGGCAAAGGTGGTCTCAGCAGAAATGGTCAAGTGCGTCAAAAGTGCCCTGCCTAACAGACACGCTCTCCCCATCTCTCCACAGTTTTTTGCTAGTGTAAGTTGGAACAAGAGGAGAAGGGGAACGGTAGCATGCGACACCCCCCCTTTCACCCCCCTGCTAGGATGAAAGCTGTTTCAACTTTAAAGTGGATTAGAGGAGCAAAACATTGAAACAATAGGAGGTGAAAAAATCAAATTAGGCTCTTCAACATCAAAAAGAGGCCCCAAATAGCTAAGCTTCCTCTAGCCTAATCTGTTTACTTTCAGTCAACGATATATTCACAATCACAGCCTGTTTCTGCATCAGCTCAGCACTGCTGCACAGCTTTGGAACTTTGTTTTTTTTTTTTTTTCCCAAATGAGTGAACTCCGAAGACTATGATGCAGTGGATATAGAAAAGAGAGAGAGAGAAAAAAAAAGGTCAGCTGGAATGGTTACTACTAAAAGAATATATTTCTAGAATAAACTGTTCTTCTTTCTTCCTTTTACTTTCTTCCTATCTTTGAGCTCCTGTCTCTCTGTCGCTATTCCTCTTCATCCAATGGGGGTGTTTTTTTTCCCCTCCTTCCCTAAAGAACGCCACAGCAGTGTTCCATGTTGCATTGTTCACGCTCAACCTCCAATTTGCTCTGCACATTCTGCAGCCGCGTCCGAGACGTCACGCTGGCTTAAGAGACAAATCGCACACACCAAAAAAAAAAAAAAAAGGCAGGGAGAAAAAAAATGGAGAGAGGGGCGAAAAGCCTAACCCTTCACAGCAATGCAATTATCGCTGCATTTGATGCCGGCGGCCGCCTCTGCCGCCCCTTTGTAGTGTGGGTTTCATCTCGTCTTGGTTGCCCTGTAGTCCTGCTACGCACCTAATAAGCATGGCAGCACCAATTTTTACGGTACAAGACATTAACATGGCTATACTCCCCAACAATGCACTGAAAAGAGGCTTCCATAAAAAGAGCAATGACTTGGGCTTAAGTAAGCCAGAACTTGCCACTGACAGAGACAGGCGTGAAGTTTATTACACCTAGGACAGCAGAAGGAGAGAGAGAGAGAGAGAGACAGAGAGAGGCAGAGAGAGGCAGAGGAAGAGGGAGGGATGGAGCAATGAGTGATTTCAGTTCTCTAACCCCTGCCCACAGTGCTGCCTTAAAACTCTATTCCAACATCAAATCCTTACACCAATGACTCATTTCCAGGCAAATGCCACTGGCAGCTATTATACAGCCCAAAGTGACCCGACTTTAACCTCCAAAATTTCAGCTAAGCAGCACAATGTGACATTTGACAAAACGCGGTAGGTTCTGAAACAAAAGATACTGCTCCCTCAAAGTTGCAGCCCAAATAACATTAGAGGGGAAAAAAAAAAAAAAGAATTTTAGAGCCGATATTATCCTCAGAGTGCTAGAACAAATTAATCCATGTGTTAAATATTAAGCAGGTTATGAATAAATGTAAAGTTCGTTTTCAAACAAAGGAAAAAATGTGGAAAAGTAGTACAGGGGCAAAAGGGTCGCATTTCATTATAGAACTGATCAGTGATCTAAAAGACTATGACTTTGCTTTCCATTCAAATATTACAAAATAAAACGTAGGTCGAGATAAAGTCAAAATAAAGACAAAACCATGCTGCTGCATTTACGACAACGTTCATCTAAGCCAATAGATAGATAGATAGATAGATAGATAGATAGATAGATAGATAGACAGACAGACAGATAGATAGACAGACAGACAGACAGACAGACAGATAGATAGATAGATAGATAGATAGATAGATAAGCAGACAGACAGTCAGAATGACAGACAGACAGATAGATAGATAGATAGATAGATAGATAGATAGATAAGCAGACAGACAGTCAGAAAGACAGACAGACAGAAAGATAGATAGATAGATAGATAGATAGATAGATAAGCAGACAGACAGTCAGAATGACAGACAGACAGACAGATAGATAGATAGATAGATAGATAGATAGATAGATAGACAGATAGATAGATAGATAGATAGATAGATAGATAGATAGATCTATTACTTCTTTATTTCATAAGGTCAGTATCCTGGCCAAAAAAAAACGGCTATTCGGAACTAATTTTAATTATCAAATAAATAAATAAATAAATAAATAAATAGGTAAATTAGCTTTTTAAATTGTTACAGTATTAATGTCGCAATTCCTAAATTTATTTTCCACCTCCCGTGCATATTTTTTTTTTAGAAAAAAAAAAAAAAGATCTATTTAATTTTACGTATTTTTATAGGTTTTATAGATTTATAATATCAGAACAATGCTTTCATCTTTTCTTCCCGACATTTTGCGCGTATAAACAGAAGGCTGGAAAGGCAGTTGTGCCTGATGCTAATGTGCCTGCGCGGAGAAGAAGCGCAGCCGGAGCAGCAGAGCTCAGAGGAGCTGGAGGGTGAAAAACCGGGCAGATGAGCTAAAGAAGGTAGGAGGGAAGGCGGGAGGGAGGGAGGGGGCGACTTGTACAAAAGCGCTGCAAAAAAGAAAGTTAGACACAAAGAAACGGCGAAGAGCAAAATGCACGGACACACACACACACACACACACACACACACACACACACACACAAGAGCCTGGCCTTTCAAAAGACCATCTGGGATTTGAAATGGATGAGTGTTTTTAGCGCAGCTTTTCCCTTTCTTCACTAAGCGGGTAAAAAGCAATCTGTAACTAAAAAAAGACCATAAACAAATAAATGCAAAATAAAGAAATAAAAAAAAAAACAGTCTATCAGTAGTAGGGAAACAGCCTTAATAGCGCAGAAGTTGGAAAAAACCTCCATATCCATCTATTACAATTTATGCTATTTGGGTATTTTATTAACTTTCTTACCTTGTTATCTGAATTAAAGTGCAGAACGGACCAAAAAAAAAAAAAAAAACATGCGAAATTAATAAAATTGAATTCTAATCATAAAATGAATGCATTTTCACAATTGTACGCACAATGCGCATTATTTGCGCACAATTTACAGCAAGTTATACACTGTTTAATATTGTAATGGTTGATATTTTTAGTATTGGTATTCTTTAGTCTGTGTTAATTTTCTTTTTGTTTATTTGTAATTTCTTAATATAGTTTATGACGAATAGTTAAGTAGGCATAAATTGTATTTATTTTTTTAAAAAAAAGTTTGTATGAACGAAAAAAGCGCATAGTCTCTGCGTTTTAAAACGAACCTTCTGCTTGTGAAGAATCTCTCTCTCTCTCTCTCACACACACACACACACACACACACACACACACACACACCAGAGCGAGCGAGTGAGCGAGCGCCCGGTTCATCCACACGCGACCCATGTCAATTAATTAAAGCGCTTTTCTTTATTCATAAACACCAATTAGCATGAGATAATTGTGCATTAGTAATCTTCTACCCTGGGTCTGGTTCATTTCGGCATGGCGCTCTAGTCATATTCATCAGCATTAAGTTTAATTCACGTGGATGTTAATGAGGGCGCTTTTGTCCTGTTGAGATGAGTCTGAGAAATACTACAGAACCACTCAGTGTGTGAGGATCCAGAGTTAGGACTGTTTACAACGAAGAAGAAGAAGAATTCATTATTATTATTATTATTATTATTATTATTAATAATAATATCATCTGATATTGATAACCACCCCGTATTCATTTCTTTAAAAACTACTAAGATTTCAAAAGATTTTTTAACTAAAGCATTTAAACAAATCCAGGGGGAAAAAATGACAAAATGACTTAAACAAAACTGCAGCTTTTACACACTTAAATTACAAATAATATAATATAATATAATATAATATAATATAATATAATATAATATAATATAATATAATATAATATAATAGCATTAAAGTAAGTATTAAAGTATCAACATAATAAAAAATCAATCCCAACAAAAAAAATAAATTACAATCAAGTCTCTTTGCATTTGGAATCAATCTTTTCCAAACCCAATTCCAAATTTTCCAATTTGTTATAGGATTACATCAAATTATTCGTTTTTTTCTCTGATATCTGATCCACCACTTTTTTTTGCTCGTATCGACCTGATACAGATCCTGGCTATTGGATCAGTGCCATTTCTATTTATTATTATCATTATTATTATTATTATTATTATTATTATTATTATTGGGCCAAATACGTTTTTCAAAAGCACACCCATAATAAAACTACTAAGAATCCCTTCGTAAGTTTAGAACATAACGATGAACCTTCCAAACATCATTTATTACCCACGCTGACAAATATTTTAAAAACACAACGATTAATGACTCTTTGCGACCATAAAGTAAAATCAATGTGAAATATCAGCTCCAGTACTGGACAGAAGCCGAACAGTTTAATTAAATGAACTCACGGCAAGGCGTTGATTTGTGTCCATTAAAACTACAACTTTATGGTCCAATTCGAGCAGGTATCGCCCAAGGTTAACGAGTGGAAGTGGGGCAGACACACACTTCGCACTGTGTTTTATAGTGTGAAGCTAAATTCGAGGAACTAATGTTGGCGTTAAGAGCTTGGAGCAAGACGTTCGATCAGAGCAGCCGGAGGACAAAATGACCGCGCTCGAAACAAGATGGAACTTTTTTATTATGTGCATAGACTGGATTTATCTATCACATTTGATTGCAGGACTTACTTCTGGAGCCATCTATCTTCAGACCCTGGGTTCAGGGACACACTGCTAATCCTTAAAACCTGTCGCTTATCATTTCAACAACTTACTACGCTTTTTTTGTTTTCCTTATCGAAATGTTCGGCGAGATTTTCTTTCAGGTCATTACTTTAGGCATAAACATATTCCTAAGCAGATAATAAAATATCTAGTCTGTTTTCCGTAAAAATCTATAAATTATGTTATTAGTCCAACCCTTAATAGCTTAAATATAAGCTAAAACGTTATAGTTCTACACACAGTGTCTTATGTGGACACCGCACAAAGCAAAAAAA
>CM075006.1:20917150-20950716 GCA_037576675.1 Pangasius sanitwongsei | reverse complement strand
TAATAGCTTAAATATAAGCTAAAACGTTATAGTTCTACACACAGTGTCTTATGTGGACACCGCACAAAGCAAAAAAATGCTAACGTGTGCTTCGCTAATCTAACCTATAACCAAAGTCATAGGCAGAGGAATTGTTTCCCAAGAGTTGTTAACCGCACCCTCCTCCAAATAAAGGGATGACATTAGCTGCACGTTAAATGGCGCAGTACTCCATTTTCCAATTCTGCAATGAGCTGCGTGATGAAGTGAGCATTTGGGGAAGAAACCAAGGTGCCTCATAGAGCGAGAGCGTTTGCCCAGCACTAAATTTCTCAGGCTGAACAATACAGTTAATGGGTGAGAAAGGAGGATGGCCTGGGACAGGGGGAAGGGGAGAGTGAGAAGGGGTGTCACTGCTAGTCTCTTGACCTCCCAGGATCTTCATCCTGGCCTGAGTTAACCCGAATTGACAGGACCCCCCACCGCCACACACTCTGCCTCTCCTTCTCACTTTCCTTTGCTTCGCTGGTGGAAAATTAGCGCTCGTGCTCAGACAGAGTCTCTCATAAACTCAAACATCCAAGAGCCCCATGCTGATTATGAGTAGAGAGTTGTAAAGTCAGGGGAATGGGCTGGAAAAAAAAGCAGACGCTGACTGATACAAACGGTAAGAACTTTATGTGTGTCCCACCCCAAAGAACTGCTGTTATAAACAGTAAACTTCATTATGAACAGCTGGCAACAAGGTGAATGGAGAGGGAGAAGGACGAGAGAGAGAGAGAGAACGAGGTAAACAAAACAGCTTCTAATGGATGAGTGCGAGGAAGGCTTTAAAAGCACCCTGAACGGTAGCCATTACCAGATTAAAGCACCTCGTGGCCTGATCAGTAAAGCATGTCCACAATCTACCCCTAACTACTTTTAAACTGCTCAGCAAGGCCGCTCGCTGTAGTTTTACAGCACACAATCTGCGCGTTTGGCGTGGAGGAGGAGGAAACAGAGAAAGTAGAAGGAGAGAGTGGAAAGGGGGGAGAGGGTGGAGGGGACTGGGACCATGCTGCATGACTGCGTTCTCCCTTTCGACCCCCCTGTGAGACATAAACACACACACACACACACACACACACACACACACACTGAGCAGGACTGTGGCAGGGGCTGGCTTGTTGGCCGAGCTCTCTGATTTCACGGCAGGCTGGGTGGTGCCATTGAGCAGCCATCACACTCCCTTTCAGCCCTTCAGTCTAGAGCCACCCCCTCCGTCCTCCCCGCTGTTCACCCACCAGCTCGCCCCGACCCCCAAAACACCTCACACACACACACACACACACAAACATAATACACTCGGCAACTTCTTTAACCAGAGCAGCTCCAAAATCTGATTGATTTGAGCTCCATTTGAGGCGCTAAAGTTGGCAAGTGGGCAAGGCTGTGCAAGAGCTTTAATACCACGTAATGGTATGTCACATTCTGGCATCTGCACTGCACTGAATGGACATCAAGACCCACTATTTAAATGTGATGTGATGTAAGCAGGATGTGTGTGCACTGAGTGACAAAGTGTCTTAGGGGCCAGTGAGGTAAGCACATGGTGAAACAGCTCTTTCTCTCTCTCTCTCTCTCTTCCTCTGAAAGCCCAGTCGAGCAAATCTGTTTTTTGTTTGCACGCAAAAAGTCTTCCCCTCCTCTTAAAAGCGCAGTGGACAAAGCCCCCCCTCCCTCCCTTTTTTTTCCTTTTCTCCCGTAACAAACTCTCCTCTCTTCGCCAGCTCCTCCAGCGTCCCTAATTAACATGCGGTGCAGTGACTTTTCCCCTCTTGTGTTTCCCTCTCTCTCTAAAGAGTACTTAATAAAATCTGAGTCCGCGGGCCGCCACAAAAGGCGAGACGCGGCGCAGCGTTCATTTCCATTAGAGGCCTCCCAGCTCTCACACTCCCGCCCGGAGCCTGCAGTTCATTCTCGCACTTTTGCCCAAGTACGGGGTCGCACACACAGCCGGGGTGAGAGAGCGAGTGAGAGAAGAGAGAGAGAAGAAGAGAGAGAGGGGTCCATGAAGAGGGAAAAACACAAACATGTTGCACATACAGCCAAGACACACCTGGCTCAAACTTACAGAGAGATAAGATGATCACTAGCACCATGTCCATCTTTAGGAAAGACTGTTGGCATTCTGTTCTCTTGTCCTTTTTTCACTTCTGCATCTTCCTACCCATAGGACACTATCTTAATTCTGACCCAGGGGCTATCTCACCTTGCCATCTGCAAAGAGCTCAAAGACAAATAGTGTTTACTTTATCCATCCCATCATTGCCCGATTAAAAATTCAATTTGTAAAAAAAAAAAAAAAAAAAAAAGTGCAAATATGTGTTTCATTACAAATGACTAATGGCTTTTGTGTTAATGAAACACTTTGCAGAGACAAGAAATAAATCAAAGCAGGGGAAATTGAAACAAGATATTAAAAGTTATACAGGCAAAGTGGTTGCACCTGCAAATCGCCTAGAAATATAAGCAGTTATTAAGCAGCGAAAATCAAATCCTGCACTCGCGACTGTCACTCTTGGCCTGCCCCGTGTTTACTTTCATGATCTCTAAAGCACCACTTTGAATATATTTTTGGAGCTGTCTTGGATAAAGTCTGTTCATTGTTAGGAAATGCATAAATCTGTGCCATCTACAGTTGTAGTACTGGAAAAACGAGCCACTTAGTGCCCTTGGTTCATTCACTCTGAATCTGAGTATTAATTCCACCAGTGCTTGTGACGAGATGTCAGACCCATCGATTCCAAAGGCAGGAAAAAAAGAACCCATCAGAGCAGGCGTGATCTCTTCACAGTTTCAACTCACTGGATCTGTCTCTCTTTCTCTGGTGTCCCTCGAGCTCTCTGCCTCTCCGCCCTGCTAAATTATTCACGAGTTGTCCTCCACTATGCTTGATTAAGCTTTAATTTCACCAAATTACCAGGTGGCAGAAGGCCACCCTTTTAAATCATTTGGCCAACGAGTTGTTTGAGCCCAGGTTGTGCAGATGCTTCACGGTTTCACGTGCACTAATCTAATGTGTATAGTCAGTAGGCTACGTGTATAACATGGGTGGCGCTAGTTCTGCAGCTTCATGCCATGAACCAAAGGCTCAAATATGGTGACGATGAGATTCTGAATGTATAAGAGGCTTTCATGCTGGTCTGTCACCGGGCTGCAAGAGGCTGTGATAGTGTAACAAATAGAATAACAGATATATGTTTCTGAGTTGTGGTTCTGTATGCTTACATGGAGCTGCATTATAAGTCTCTCCGGCCTACTCCATCAGAGCACACTAGGCCTTAGAATAACAATGCTTTCCAATCTCTTTAATATGATCTCCAGACAGATACCACAGCCTAAAACACTGTAAATTACATAGTGGTCTCATCAGGGTCCTATAGCGGCTCATTGCCGTGATTTACAGAGTCGTGTGTTTGGAAGCCGGACTCATAGCCATCCGTCTCCGAGAGTGGATTCTCAAACAGTTCATATCAACTTCTCTAGTGAAGGATTAAACAGGATTATATATAATCATACATTGGAAATCACCTGTTGGCGTCATAAAGAAACAAAATAAATCTGGAAATGAAGTGTTATAACGGCCACCGTGGTACCTTCAGATCATCTCTCTCTCTTCCTCAGTTACCAAACACAGACTATAGGTAGTAATTTAGCACTCTGGATAATTACAGCTAATGATCATTCTCGCCTCCCGCGTGAGTGCACGCGCCTAATTGCCGTTGATTTATTCGGCAGGGAGATGGTGGCTCTCCTTCGCGTGGTGAGTGGCGCTGTAGCTCATAACCCATTACCCTGCATGGCCGAGGCACAGTTTTATGGCACTCTCCCTGGGTGATTTGTCCAACACGGCTCTCCCGTAGCGCCAACAATAGGCCGGGATTAACGGGCCCTGTCAGTTTTTTCACCCACCTCGCCACACATCTTTCCGATAAAAGCACCTCCAATTAGCACGGGGGGCCTTCGCTAGTGCTAAGCACTATCTGTTCTCACCCACGCCGCAGGGTCGAACCGGAAAAGAGGGCAGCCATTTTTCTTGCCCCAGTTCAACCATGTACAATAATGGCCCCCACACTGTGTTGGAGATATCGGCTTTTCTTCAGTCAAAGGCTTTCAGCTCAGGCGGCAATAGATCTCATTCACAGCCTGTGTTACCCTTATCTTGGCTCTGCCTCTAATGAGACATAATAAGGGAAACGTTTTGTAGCAACACATGCTCCTTTTTTATTTGCTGAAGCGTATCTCTTCTCCCTCGCCCTCCCTCTCTGTTTTACCAGCTCCCACTTGGCAGATGAATCATATCTCTCTCCGTACATATGCTAAAAAACTCGTGTAATTACAGGCGGCCTTAAATAAAACAAGCCTTAAAGCTGTCACTTGAGTCACCGCGAGATGAGGCGGGCGGCCCAGGAACCGGGAGCTGTCATTGTTACAATGAATTTATCGGAAGAGAGAGAGAGAGAGGAGAGACAGAAAAAGAGAGAGAGAGAGAGAGAGAGAGAGAGACAGAGTGAGCTAGTGGCTGTAGTACATTCAGCCATAACAGTGTGAAACCAAAGCAAACTGAACAAAGTATTGTGGGTAAAAAAAAAAAAAAAAGTGCTCCTGTGTGAAGCACAAGGATTTTAAAGGCCAAGACTTTTGTCCAAAAATCTTCCTGAATGTTATTACAGAATCAGAGCCATGACTTAGGAAACAATAAACACATATTATTATTAGCCTTAATTTTAAGTGAATATGAGTACATAGACACAATCATAGTTGGGAGGTGTTTATGATGATGGCCTAGCCCTATATTCCTGAACCCTGCCAGCTCAATCTTGCCTCCCTTCTGGCTGCTGATGTCTCTAATTCATCACAGAGCTGCCTGATTGATCTTTTTCTCATTGGGCCGAGGGGCCACTGCTGATTCTGCAGTCCAGTGGAGAGCAGCCTGCGAAAGTGGAGGGGACATTTTTTGATATGTATTAATCGTGCTACAGACAGAGCCCTCACTGCACAAGACAGCTCTGTTCAGACAGTGTGTGTGTGTGTGTGTGTGTGTGAGAGAGAGAGAGAGAGAGAGAGAGAGAGAAAGTGTGTTTACTCTGTATGGACTGGAAATCTCCAAAGGGCTGCTGCTCATGAATACAACACTCGTTGCTGAATTCCAATATCTGTTCACACACACACACACACACACACACAATGCATGAGCGAGCTTACTGCTTTTTGATTATAATAATTTTTTGATTTGATCATAATAATCTGGCTTCAATATCAGCAATTCCCCGAACATTAACCAGGAGGAAAAAAACATTTGTCATAATTATTTTCCCTACCTGAATTTATTTGTATTGCACTCAAATGATGAATAGGTTAGAATAGCAACATTATTTAATTTCTCCATGCTGTTAGTTTTTTTTTGTATCTTAAGATACAGTTAAGACTTTAATTACTGAGGAACACGGAGAAAGAAGATGGGAAGAAAGAAGAAGATGCGCTGCATTTCTCTTTCTCCTTAGCAGGGATGCCCCACGGCTAGCTGTATGGCTACTATATTATAAATATCATAAGTAGGCCCATGTCAAGGCCTGCTCATGACGTGAGCTGAAGCTGTTTCTTGCTTTGTGGCTTATGTGCTCTTATGCCAGCTTATGCCCACTACATAGCTCTCTTCAAGCCCATGTCATTTGATTGCCTTCATCTATGTAATGTGCCGTATTAAATCAAAACTCAAAAGTGGGAGCCACCCAGCAGTGGCCGAAAATAAAAATGAAAACTTCGTAAAATCTCTGCCTTTCAATCTCAGGAGGAGGAAAGAAAACAAAAGTGTCAGTGAGAGGGAGGTATGCACGGTTCCTGGTCTGGGTTTGGCCAAGGCGTTTCCAGAGACTGCACCGATCTAAAAGGAAGGGGACAGTTTAAAAGGACAAACTATTAATTAGCAAGGTATAAACGGAGAACAGAGAGGAAGCTCTTTCTGATTCAATGACCATTGACTGGGCCAGGGGTGTACTAGGGTGAGAGAGGAGGAGCAAGAGAAAGAAAGAGAGAGGGAGAGGTAGTATGTGTGTGTGTGTGTGTGTGTGTGTGTGTGTGTGTGTGGTCTGAGGTTCGTCGGCTCCTGGGGTGTTCCGCTACGCTGCGGCCAGTGCAGGGGAAGTGAGAGGAGGGAGACAAGGTGGCAAATAAGAAGGCAAGGTGACAAGGCATCAGGGAGAGTGCAATGAATTATTTATAAGGCTACTGATGGACAGTTTGAATAAGAAAGAAAGAGAAAAGGAGGAAGGGAAGAGAGACAAGTTGAGGCGGGGGCACTGAAATCGAGTGGAATAGTGGTCAGAAGAAAGCAGGGGGCTTTCATGTTGAGCACACAGACATGCACCACATGCTGCAGCAAGCCAGGCCAGGCACAAGGCCCTGGACTGTATAAAACCCTTCACTAAGATCACGAGGGCAAGCATCTATGTGGGTGTTTACGTGCTGCTTTCAAGAACATCACCTTAAAAAGAGACACAAGAAGAAAAAAGCCCAGTGTCACATTTGTCTCAGCATAAGCAGCCAGTCTGTTTAACCCTGGTGCTCCGGGGCGATACAGGGGTCAAAGCAAGTGATGAAGTGTGCAGAGCTCAGAGCTCCAGTGACACAGAGGTGCATCACTATCAAGAGGCCAGTGCAACACATGCAGACAGGACCTCGACTACTTGATGAGCATGATGAATATTTAACCCTTGTAGAACAGCGCTGGTTAATTTGTCAGAGCTGCTGCTTAAATGCCACCATTAGCATGGGCTTTGGTTATTGACACAGAGTACTGGGTTGATGGATGTGTGAGGGCAGGACAGTCCAAAGCAGACAGGCCCGCTCATCACGTCACAGTATCGACAGAATATTATTAACACCCTATAGGTGGAAGACCCCCTGAGGTTGGACACACCTTATCCCAAGCTCGCACCGTGGAAAATATATATGTACAGTATATATGTATATGTATACTACAGCATGAGCTATGGGCATACATTAAAAGGACTACATGAGCATGTTTTCTGCTGCATGTTTCACAGCAAAACAAAAAGGAAACAGGAAAAATGGGGTTCGTTTCCTTTGCCTACTACCAGCTTAGATTAGCAACAGTTATATAATATTTTTAAAGGTTAATGACTGGTTCCTAAACTTCATGAAGGATAACAAGGAGAAAATGTTGCAGTTGCTTGCAGCACTATGTCAGCCCTCTAGAATCCTCCGTTGTGTTAAATGTGCCACAATTCCAGCTTCCTTGTGTTAAACGTTCTGTGCTGTGGATAAAGGCCTCATGATAGAAAACCAAACAATTAAGGCTGGCCATACACTACATTTCTTTGTACCATCTAGTTGTAATTTCTAAATTTGGTTCAGAAGCAGAGGAAGACATTCATAAGTTTAAAACCCAGTTTGCTTTTATTCCGTACAATGCACTCTCTTAGACAGAATAAATCCAAAATATATTGTATGTACTGTTATACGTTTAGGGTTTGACCTGCACATGTGTTTTTCTTACTGTTCTCTGCACTGAAGTCCTGACACCACAGAATCTAAGAAGCCTATGTGAGAAGGTGGAGGTCACCTCAGTCCTGTTCTCACAGCTCCAGGTTACCCTGTGACCCTGCCCCTGCCATTGCACCACTGAGCAAACCTCAGGCCCCCAAGCGAAAAATCCCCAAGAACACAGACGCCTGCCTGTTGTGTTCATATAACGCTAGGCAAAGTCGTGGTTTTCCACCCACCTGCCCCTCAGCCAGCCTGTAACATGCCTGCAGCTGTTTAGGTGACATTGCAGAAATGTCACAGGTTATTGTATGTGCCTTTTCTGCTGTTCGTGGACCTTACTGTAGAAGCAGCTGTGTCTGGCCAAAGAGCGAAAGAGAGATTTTCTCACATTTCTGTTGTCTGAAGTCTTAGTGCAATAATAATTACAAAAACAAACCCCTCAAGAGGAGGATGATGGGGAAGAACTTGCTTGCTGGCAAAGCAATAGACAAATCCCATCTTCCTCTTGTGCATCACTGCATGAAATGCAAACACGTGAGCAAACGAACTGAAACATTCCTCGGTGAAGTTCAACTTGGTGAGAAAACAAGCTTCCACTCCAGCCGCCCATGCTCTCTCTCTCTCTCTCTCTCTCTCTCTCAGAGGTAAGAGCAGGGCTTAGGACAGCGCACTGAAGGATGGACTCATGCAGAGAGACCTAGGCCATGCTCCCTCGATGCAGTTTGTTTGTACGCGCTCACTTTATTTTGCTTCTCTCTGCTCCACGGATCTTTCCTCTGGCGCTCAGAGGTCCCTAGTAAACACGAGTTAAAAGAGTCATGCATCAAGGGTGCGGATCAGGCCACCTTAAACCCCACAAAGCAAACTGGGCCCACACACACACAAACACACACACACAAACACGGAGAATATAGTTGCAACATATAACAAACAAGCAAACTCTGTTTGACACACACACACACACCAGCTCAATGCACTTGAATGGAGTTTCATGCAGAGACAGCAACAGTGTCTTTAAAGGTCTAGGGAAGATCCTGATGCCTTTTGATTATTTGTGCTCGTTTGATGTTGGTGTGAGCAGCATGCGGGAGATGTGTTAAATTTGCAGAGAGGAGCATTACACTGCGTGCCTAGCACAAGCGTCCACCATTACTACACCCCCTCTTCATCTGCTCAGTGTTAGACCGGGCTTTGAAAAATCAATATATCTCTGAATGGGGGTCAGAGGGGTATCTGTGTTGGGAGAAGTGGCAGATTTGCACTCTTCTGCTCTGTATGGAAGAGGAGCGGATGCCGTGCATTCTGGTGCGGGGGTGTGATATTAAGCAGCCCATATCCAAACAGCACCTGCAGAGCAGCGCAAGCAAGTGTGAAAGGCAGCTTAACTCCCAACAACACACCGACACAGAGAGGTCATGCGTCGAGGAAGAAGAGAGGGGGATTGCGTCCAATAAAGCAGAGTTCCAGATTAGCCCCCCATTTGCCACGTTTAGGTGTCATTTTTGACGGCAGCAATTTTCAGCTCTGCGGCTATGAAATCGTCCCCGATCGGGTCAGCAGGCCCCGGGGCCTCAGAGGCTGAAAATGGCCGACTGAAAAGAGGCAGTTAAGGGCTTTGATAGGGCTAAAGTGGGGCAGGGGGAGTCTCTGGTTAAGAAGATTTTACGCCCCCCGCAAAGCAATGTGGTCAGGCTGTGGATGCTGTCTTTGATGTGTGGTGAAAATAAACTTTGAGCATAGGTCAGCCAATCAGAAGGAGTTGGGAAAGACAGAGACAGAAATAGAGACAGGCAGACACATCAGATCAGACAGCAGTGCTAACAACTGCCTCTACTAACACTGCCCAGGCAGAAAGGACCAAAAGGCAGCAGAAAACAATAACCATAGAGATAATGAGTAAAGTGTCATTTGGAATTCTGACCTTTAAAATTAATTGTTTAAATTGTTCTCCTTCCCCATCGTCCTTTACCTAGATTTATATTACAGTTACAAAAGTAATTGTTAATACAGGGGGCAGAATAGCAATAATAAAGGAGAAACCATATTCCATAATACAAATTGTTCCATTTTAGTCCTAAAGCCCATTTTCATTTAAAATCTTGCCATATTAAGATGTTAAGTATTGATGAACGCTGCAGCTCTTGTAAAATGATAGCCTACATGCAAGGAGTTCGATTCCAACACATTCTCCGCTGACAGGATAATAGGGCCTCAGATCCATTCTCATGAAATAAAAGCGAGAGTAAAAAGGGGGAGAGAGGGAAAGGCCGAGAGGAGAGCCTGTAATGTATACGGTGGCAGGCATTGATGATTGTAATTATCAAATTGCAGTTTTAAAAGGCCATTGATTGATGTCATTAGCTCAGTGAGTGTTTACTGATCGCTGCATTTGCACGTCGGCTCACGCTGGGAGCTCACGTGTCCTCTCTGATTAAGAGGAACGGGCTCATCAACTTAGGGGGTGAGCTCCCACATCTTTAACTAACCACGGAGAGATAAACACGTACATGCTGTGCTTGAACAGGATGTTCATTTACTATACACCTGAACACACACGCACACACACACACACACACACTAACATGTATACACATGGACAGAAACACACACAGACACGAACACACACTTATACACTTATCTCCTCACCACAGGAGGTGCTATATTCAATTATGTCAAAAGCTTTGTTAGAAGACAACTGAGCCAGCAAACCACGAGTGGGGCTTCTTAAGCACCTCAGCTGACACACACATACACACACACACACACACACACACAAAACAGCCCTCATAAAAAGTAGCAGCTTTAGGTTCTTAACTGCCTGCCGTCTCACACCTGTCAATCACAGCAAGAGGCTGCTACCACTCTCTTAAGAGAGAGAGAGAGAGATTCCTGCTCAGTTAAAAGTTAGCAGTGACTTGAAAAGAAGAACCAGGACTGAAACAGGGAAGCAAAGGGGCAGAAAAAAAAAGCACACATGCACACAAATAAACACACAGATGCCCTCATTCATACTTTCTCCTGACTTTCACTTCTTCCCTCTCTTCCCTCCATGTCTCTGTTTCACTCTGAACCGCAGTCACTCAGAATAGAGCGACATCTCCACATGCACCGTGGCAGAAGGTACAATGCGGTCACACCTGAGAGTGACAGAGCGAGAAACAGACAGAAGGAAACGGAGAGACAGAGAGAAAAAGAGAGAGAGAGAGAGAAAACTCCCACACGTTCTAGTTTCTACAAGCCAGCTGTAGCTCAATGCCACTCTTTCCAACAGCTAACAGGCAGCGTAACAGCTACCAGCATCCAGAAACAGACAGGCGCAGTGACAGGCGCTGCATTTAAATATGAGCTAGCTGCGCCGAGAGGATGCACAATTAGAATGCAGGATTGGATCAATAAGCGTGCTGACAGATGGATTACTAAGGTAAATAGATGATACATGCAGCTAAATAATTAATCAGGCTGCCGCAAGCACCTCGACAGAGAGTGACAGTGAAGTGGCAACACTTTCCAATGCTTGTGCAGGCCATTGGCATTCTGAGAAAGGAACTTCATATAGATCCTCCTGGGCCCCTTTTTCCTCCACTGGTAATAATGCACTGCTTAAAAATAATGGAGCGTGATCTTCGCCTCCGGAAGCATTCGGGCCCAGGTATCCACAGGTGCATGAGTTTAGCGATACCTCTGCTAGCTAAAAGGGCTCCTCTACACACAATGTTGGTTTAAACCTGATTTCTCAGGCATAGAGATGTGCACAGTGTTGTTTTTAAAATAACGACAACACTCAGCAGGTGCCTTTAACGCTCCCAGAGGTATCCACTCTGTAATCACTTCCATTAAATAATTCATGCTTAAGGAAAGTAATAAATAAATATATATAATATGTTTGTGTCCTTTAGCCGAGGAGGCTTTTCGGAAAAAAAGTCTGTCACAGAAGACTGCGCTCGCAAACTGAGAGAAGATTAGATTACGGGTGTGTGGAGAGGTGGGGAGAGAGAGAGAGAGAGAGAGAGAGAGAGAGTGTGAATCGGAGCAAAAGGTAACGAGGAAGAGATGAGTGGAGAGAATGAGAGAGAGTGGTGTGAGTCTGTGTGCTCAGCTCTGGGTGGTGGAGCAGTTAGCAGTGAGTGAGGTTTTTCATCTCCTGCCTCTTTAACGCACTCTGGGGGAACAGGATTTTCAGCACATCTGCATTAGAGACAGAAAGAGAGAGGGAAATGACAGGAAGGGTGTTCTCCTGAGGAAAACCACAGCTATGGGGCTGTTATTGACACTGAGGCCCGTCCCTGAGCCTGTCAGTGGCCCAGAACCCTGAACCCGCCTGGCACCATGACACCATGACCCGGCACAGCAACAGAATGGAAGTGATACCAGCTGCAAGTTTCTACTGGACCCGGTAGACAATTTTATAAGACCTTGCTGACATTGCTGCAGATCCCAAAATCTGGACCATGGGAAAGAACAAAGCTGACCCAAGGCCTGGGAGAGCAGCATGTCTGGATATGTGTGGGGCGGAGAATAATGACATGCCCCCCTCTACACTCCCTTTCAGCTTCAGCTCATACGTAAAAGTGCTAAAAACTCTTCGGTGTAATTCATAATGCAGTAACAAAGTCGGTAACAAATTATACCCTGGTCTCATTTTAAATGTT
Source organism: Pangasius sanitwongsei (assembly GCA_037576675.1). NCBI lineage: Eukaryota > Metazoa > Chordata > Actinopteri > Siluriformes > Pangasiidae > Pangasius > Pangasius sanitwongsei. The sequence goes on along the minus strand of CM075006.1, from coordinate 20,938,537 downwards.
TGTATGCGACTGTGTGTGTGTTACTGTACTCTGATGAGTGGGAAGTGGGGGTACACATTTGCGTGGAGGACCCAGCTGTTTCTCTGGCGAGGACGCATGTGATCATCTCATTTTCCCCTGTTAATTTCCCAAACGGTGGCTGTGTCCAATTCGAGTGAGGCAGCCAACAAAGCACAGGCAGGAAGCGCTAATCCTTGATCTGCGTCATGCTGCAACAATGGCACAGTCCAATGCTCCTCACACACACACACACACACACACACACACACACACAGCCATGGGCCACTGCACTGACACCTGCTGTCCCCTGCCACCCAGAGCGTCGAAGACACAGATAGAGAGAGAGTAAAAGAAACCCCCAGTAGCTTACATCTCTCTCGGGAGCTGCCTTGAGAAAACTGCAGCACTTATAAAACAAAAAGAAATGAGACTGGACTTTGCTCTGTCCAAGCTGCGCTGCTTTCAATTCATCCATCTCCTCCTTGACTGAAAGAGGGAATGTGAGAGGGCAAAAGGGACAGACGGAGAGGTAAACAAAGCCACCGAGCCCCTGATTCGTCCATCCCTGATGGCGGCTGAAGCCGAGGGCGAGAGAGAGGGGGTGGAGAGAATGACAAAGAAAGGATGGAGGGATGAGAGGAGCGATGGGGAGACTACATGTGAGGACAAGCCTTTTAACATCTGGGAAAGCACAGGCAGCGCCGCTTAATTATTAGAACATTCTTACTGAACTTAACCTCGCCACTAGACCGTGACAGGGGAGGGAGAGAGCAAAAAGGAAGAGGAAAAGAGAGAGTGAAAGAGGGAGAGAGAGAGAGAGAGAGAGAAGGAGAAAGAGAGAATTTTGCAGGGATGACTATGTTTAACTCCACACAGGTTAACTCTTTAACAGCCAAAGGCGTAAAGCAATGTCTTATTGAGATCCATAATAAAGGATTTCCTTCACTGTGATTTTTTTTCAGCTTTCTTTCATCTTTCCTGATCACTTTTATCACTCGTGCCTGCAACCCTAGCCCTTCTCAAGCTTTTTTATGCATCCAAAGGAAACGCAAATACCCCGGTGCAATCTGCTGTTTGACAGAGACACGAAAAAAGGGGGAATAAAAAAAAAAAAAAAAAAAAAAACCTAGTGTGTTTTAACAGCTGTCAGCGCATGTTGCTCTTCAGAGCGTTGGAAAAGGGGAAGAAGACAGCAGAATAACCACACGCTCCCCAAAAAGATATACGCTGCTGAATCGAAAAACATGAAAACAGGAATCAATCACCGCAACTGAGGAGGCAGAGAGAGAAAGAAGGAGAGAGGGAGAAAGAGAGGCAAGCGAGAGCAACGGCAGATAATTAAAGGCTCAAAGCCAGCGGCTGACGGACGACCACAAAGTGGCAGGGAGACGATCTGCAGAAATAACTACAGAAATGCATCTCCATGCTTCTGCAACACGGCTCTGCTGGGTTTGTTAGCATAACAATGCATGTGATACGCCAAAAAAAGAGAATTTCTTCGTTTTTAATGCGATCACTCACGTTTCAGGTGAAAATAAATCCAGTCTGGATGGAGCACTGGGGGTTAAGTGTGGAGCTGCCCCGTAAATCAGCAGGGGATTTATGGCGACAGGCCCACACAGCTCACGGCCTGGTCACGTCAGGAAGGAAGCCTGCGTGGCTGCGCACTGTTGTCTTAAGGATTTCTCCCCCCCCCCCCATTTTATTTCGACTGCTCAGGAAGGCAGCTGCTGTCTGCCTTTCAGCTCATCGCGCGTCCCTTTGCCGTCCCCCTCCGCTCTTTCATTTTTATCTCTTTCTTTTATCTTCCTCTCTCCATACCTTTGCATTCCCTCTCTTCTTTGTTCCATCTGAGTTTCTCACTCAAGACTTGAGGAAGTGGACCAATAGGTCTGGGTCTGGGTCAGGTTCAGTACTCTGTTCCATCGTGTAAATGCATGTGGGGAAGGAAAGGCAAATAAACAAGGCCCAGCTGTCAGACACACACACACACACACACATAGAATTCACATACCAGAAACACATATAACACACATACAGTATGTACTGTATAGATTTAGACTAGGATTCCCATGTTCAGACAAAAGTACAAAAAAAGAAATGAGGAAAGTTATGAAAATGTTCACTTTTGAAGTAAATATCAGTATTCTAAGTGCTCAATCGAAGAGCGAAGATAAGCCTGTCACGTTAGTCTTTATCAGCTGCTGTGTTGCCATGATGGGGTTTTATAGCAAGGTTTCCTGGTTCACAGTAGAGAGGCTTATTCATTGTGCTCTCTGCTGGAAAGATTTGGAGATTCAGTCTCTCTCTCTCTCTCCCTCTCTCTCTCCCTCTCACACACACACACACACACACACACACCATGTGAGAGGATACCACTCACAATGTGACAAGCAGCAGCAAGTTACCCAGTCAAGGGGAACCCAATTTAAGTTTCTTCTACTCTGGGTTCTAGAAACTCAATTGCATTAGGGTCCTTGGTGGGTCTGAGGTTTAATCTAATTAGATACAGCTCCAAAAAAAGAGCGAGTGTGTATGTGTGCGTGTGAGTGTGTGTGTGTGAGACAGGGAAGCACAGAGTGAGGCGAGAGCGCTAGTTTTAGTCTCATACTCATTTTCTCCTCGGCCGTATTCCCAAGCCGGAGAAGGGCCGTGAGCCTCTTCTGCTCCCTCCTTAATCCCCTCTCGTGTTGCCCCTTATCGCATACTCTGAGCATCAGATTAATACAGGCCGGAATTAGCAGCTATCTCACAGTTAATCTGAGCCCAGGCTGAGGCGTCATAATCCCACCACCCAATCGGACATGTCCGGGAAAAAAACGTTCTGTACAGAGACTACACCAGCTAAAACACACCTTCAATCAAATGAGACCCTCTCAGAGGAGAAATCCTAGATGAGACACTTCCTTTTGTCTGTTTCTCTTCTCTCTCTTTCTCCTTCCTGTCTACTTCGGTCGTTGGGTGTCATTCACAGCCCTGCCTGCCTGCATGCCAGCCTCTTTATCCGATCAGTCTCAGCTCGCTGCCTCTGTCTCTCATCTGTTCGATCAAGGGTGTTTCCATCTCTCCCTTTCTCCTTCTAGCCTTCTTTTAACTCTCTCTCCCTCTCTTTCTCTCTCGCTCTCTCTTGCTCTCTATTTCTCTGTTGCCTCCCCTGACCTGCCTGCCTGTCACAGAGGAAGTGTGTGTACAAACACACACTAAAGTAAAATGCTTGAAATTAGAAGGAGTTCATGAACATTGTGATGAAGAAAGATAGAGTGAGAGGAAGTAGAAAAAAGACTCAAACCAAGAAATGGACAAAAATGGCAGATGAGTAGTAGGACAGAAAAAAAGACTGCAAGCAGTAATGAGTCACGATGACAGGGGTTACACACACACACACATTTAAATACACACTCACATCCTCTCTGACAGAAGGTGTGCTGAACGTGGGCGGGGGGTCGTTACTGAGGAAAGTTTATGTGTGTATATGTGTGTGTGTGTGTGATAAAAACCCACATAATTATAGGAATCTATGACAGTTCTGACCTGGTCCCCATGAGGACTTTTTTTAGACTAAAAGTGGTAATACGCCACCATGATAGAATTATGTGTGTGTGTGTGTGTGTGTGTGTGTGTGCGCGCACCTTTGCGAGTCTGTTTTCACTGTAATTCCTAATGTATTTGAGTAAGAGAAGTAAGGATGGATTGCCTTCAATAATACCACTCAACTCCCTTCCTGTAGATCCCTTATGGATTGAAGTGTACACACACCCACCCACACACACACACACACACACACACACACACAGAGCCCCTATTTCATATTTCATTTCTCATCTCTCTCATCCTCTCTTTCACACACACACACACACACACACCTCTGAAACCCCTCCATTTCATTTATGAGTTGTATCTGTGGAATTGATCTGAGATGGAGGAGCACTGGGGCTCCCTGTCCAAACATCACCACCACTCTGGCTGTGACACGGACACGGTCACAACACCATCCTGCTCTAATGTGTCATATGAAACAAACTGATGTGCCCAGAGCTGACTGCTGTTAAAAGCACTGTCTCGGACTTCCGCACAAAAATCATCCCAGATTTGGCCTAACAAAGAATATTAAAATATCGCCTTAAATGAGTTCTTTAGTTTTAAAAAGCATGTAAATGCACTGCGTGATGGGATTTGTACAACATCTCTAGGTATAAAAAATAAATAATTTAAATAATAAATAATTTTGTAAATATTAATAATAATAATTATTATTATTATTGCTATTATTATTATAAATGTAAAAGTGTGATTGTCTTTTATTGTCATTGTGTTCTAATACTGTATTTCCTTTATTTTTTTTCTTCATTTTTTTGTAGCTTATTATGTGGCTTATGATATGAATGTAATTCATTTATACATGTAGACTAATTTCCGTTTTAACAGGGACTACTAAGTTACTACTGCATTTTTAATGAGAGTTTAATAGCTTCCAATGCTGTAAAATATTTTTTAAAATATAAATCGCAGTTTAGAACATGTGTATGTTCAACCTCTAAAAAATACCTCCCAGGTAATTATCTAACACATCTACTAATAGAGTAAAAATGCATTTTTGGAAACTTAAATGTGTGTGTGTTAAAGAAGAAAACAGCTACTCACAGCGCTCAATGCGGTCTTCTGGGCTGGATGAGGCCTCACGGTCGGACAGCAGGCCAGAGACAGCGAAGATTTTCTTTCCGGCATCCTCCACAGCCTTGAGGGCACCAGGTGAGCCTGAGGGCACGTGGGCACCACCGTAGTCATACTCTTTACCCTCGGCGTCTGAGTAGCGCAGGTGTGGAGAGGCTTCTGCCTCCAGGCAGCCCTTGAGGCGCTTTGCTGGAGTGAAGGCTGATTGGTAGGCACCTGAGGCCGAATCACGCTCTTCTGGTGGTGATGCGAAGGGCCGGAAGGCTCCGACAGCACCATGGTTGAGCACACCAATGGACGGTGGACAGTCCAGGCCAGGTGGCGCAAACTGGTGGTGCAGGTGCAGGAGAGATGGTGCAAAGTCACGGCCGCCAAAGCCAGGCTGCCGGTGATAGACGGAGGCAAAGGCATAGGAGCCATTGGCGAATGGCAGGTGCACGTCCTTGTCGGAGACAGAGACGGGTGCACCAAACGGCCTTGGCTGCTGGCACGGGGCCGAGGCATCGCGGCTGGCATCGGCTGTTGACGCCAGCACCATGAGAGCTGGTGACGCCAGTGGGCCAGGGAGGTACGATGAGCTCTCCATCTTGAAGGCGGCTCGGTGGTGAAGGTCCATCTTGGCAGGGGGTGTCGGTTGAGGAGGAGGAGGGGTGAGCGGAGAGCTCAGTGGGGCAGGGGGGAGGGGTGGAGAGAAAAGAGCGGGGGGGAATGGTATGGGGAGTATGGTGCCGATTGGGTCCGTCCTTTATACTTAGAATGGGTGCCTCTTGCCGGCAATTCAAGCTCGATAGGGCCCGTCCTGTGAAAGAGAGCAACACATGGTAAGAACAAACTCTCACAATGTAAAGGCAGAGTAAGTAAAGGCATCTGGATTTGAAGACTCTTCAAATAAAGGCGAGTGGATGAGTGTCATAACTTGTCGTACGTCCTTTTGCTTTGACCTACCATTTGACATTCCACACAGATGACCTGAATGACTGACAACCTTCATAGACATCTATCAAAAAAAAACTTTTTACCCCCGAAAACTTTTTCCTCCCACAGATCTGCGGCCGAATCACATATAAGCCTCTTATTCCTCCATCTCAGCGGCGGTGGAGCGGAGCAGCGTCTGAGGCTGATAAGTCCTCGGCGCTCAGATCAGATAAGAAAAGCAGGCCTCTCCCCACCAATGGGATTCTCATAGTGATAGCATATCTGCCTGCCATCTGCACAGGAAATCTGACTGAATGAATAAATTAGTCGCACTTCACCCCTTGACCCTTGCTACCGTCTAACGGCCCAAGAGCCCCATGAGGATTAGATGAGCCGACTGGCCGAAGTGTGAGTGGATTTAATGAGTCAAAAGAACTTTTTCTTTCTTTTTTTTTTTTTTTAGAAATCTTGCCCGTGTGTGTGAGCAGTGTATGTATGCTATTCCAAATCCCCACGGGGTGACTTGAAGGTGATCTACTATTACAAGGTAGCCAGGGAATGGAATTACACGGAATTGGTAATTGATTGTAATTATCCAAACTCAATGCACTTCTTGACTACCATGAATTGATTATTCTAAAGGCTGAATACAAAGACTGCACTATACATTAATTACAAAGGTGAGCTTATGCACCACAGTGATGATAATGCATAAGAGATATTTTGCCAATAAATAATTCATGAAGCAGTTTGTGGAAATGTAGTGAAGGCTCTGCAAACGTAAGAGCCGCAAGAAAAGGAAGAAAAGTAGCACTTGATCCGAGAGGTGATCCATCTGGAAAACGTGTTCCGTGTTGTGTAGTAATTCACGTGGACGTGCCTTTATTCTTGTGTCACCGCGCTGCTATTTCAAACACCGCACAGAAAATCAGGCAGCATCAAAGAAGCTCCTGGGGAATTCACCGAGGCATTTTTACACATATCAGCTGTCCAGAACACTCATTCGAATCAATTTTATAACCTGATCTGAACATCTGCAAATCTTCTACACGCAAGCACATGCATACCCACCTACACACACACACACACACTCACTGTGGTCCTGTAAAGAGCTTTACATTATCACATACATGGCAGGGGAATGTGCTCCTTTTCCGGTCTGTGGAAAATGGGTTATACTACACCGCTCAGTGTTGGCTGGGAGCCCAAGAATCACGTTACCCGCTGTCTTTTCGCCCAATCTAACCGGCACCTTGAAAATGCACCAATATCAAACGCCCTGTTCCTCACACTCGCTCCCTTTCTCTCTCGCTTCTCACCACGTGTTTGTCACTGTATCGAATCTCTCCCCTCAGAAAGAGCGCTAAAAAATGAGCGTGTCTGGGTGTTGATAGCAAGGTAATACAGTGGTAAGTACCTGGATATTTCAATTTTATTATCATTACCATCAGTGCAGCCAGGCAGTGTGAAACTGACAATCCAATAAACGGACATGCGATATCCCCCAATGGCAGGAGAGAGAGAGGGAGAGAGAGCGGAGATATAAGTAGGCTAAGTGTTGTACAGATGTGCTAATCATTTTCTGCAGCGCTGCGGCTGGTCTGTCTGCCTGGTACCCCGGCCACACACACACACACACACACACACACAGAAGCCCAGTGTCCCAGAACAACCAGAGGGAGTGGTGAGTCAGCCTGACACACACTGACACGCCAGACAGAGTGTGTGTGTGTGTGTGTGTGTGAGAGAGAGAGAGAGAGAGAGAGAGTGAGAGACTTGGACAGCTTTTCCTGACCCTCTCCCCTTCTTTCTCATTCTTTCCAAACATATTATTTCAGATCCCACACGAACACCACCATCATTTCAATTATTTGAATTCATTTCCATTCGTAATTAATTATAATTGTTATTATCATGCATTTCCCCAAACACTGACATGACATTTCATATTGGACAGGTTACTCTAACCGATTATTTGAAGTGAAAAGGTTCAAATCTCTAAAAATAAAATGTGTAAAATCCTCGCTACATTTTTCACACAGGGTTTTTTTTTTTTTTAACAGCATTGTTACTGCACTGCAATGTCAGCCCCGGTGATATATAATATATTTTCCACTCAGAAGACAAAAGAGGCTCAGAGACACAATAAAGATAAGTAGGAAGACGTCAAGAATAGATTTCCTCTGTGCGCTCTGGAGAGCAGAGGAGATGAATTCAATTTCATCGAAAACAAACGTTTGCTGCCATTGACGGTATGCCAAGATCGAGACTTAAAAACGTGGGTTTTAGTTGAGGAATGTCATTCAGCCCATGGCTGCCTGTCTGTCAGTATGTTTAGCGATTGTTGTCAAGCGTAAAAGCGCCACTCTTACATTTTATTACAGGACAGGGCAGACACTGTCATTCAATACCCACAAAAAAAAAAAAAAAAAAAAAACTCACACACATACACACTCAGTCACTCTCCCTCTGAAACACATACACACTCACTGTTTCCCAGTCTCCAAGGAGATGAGAAAAAGACAAAACAGGCAACTGGGCCAGAGCATGTGCATGACTAAAAGATTTCACGCCAATTATTGGACAATGTTTAGCAACACCGCAGATCTAAACATGCTCTAGTACCCACAAGCAGTATTTAAAATATGTATATACATAAAGCTCTCCAAATTACGACAATGTGAATATTTCCATCACACTCTACAAAGTACTCTGGGCTTTAGAAGCTTTACACAAACCCTGGCAGCTGAAATGGAGAGCTCTTAAGCAATGTAGCAGGAAACGATACTAGGGCGAGCCACGGTCTTAAGCGCATTTTAAGCAAACTATTTTGCTCTTGAAAACTTGTCTTGACTATCTAACGGCTCTCCAGGACATCAAGGTCTTTAATCACCCTGGTGAGTAAACTGGTGTTTTCCCACAGCCCGCACTCGAGCTGCTACTTAACAGAGACAGAAACACACTTGAAATGGAGGTCACCTGTTCCAGCATGCTGGCTTCAATTCTGTCTGCTTCAAATATTTGCAGTGAGAGATGTATGCGGGAAAACCGGTGCATCACGAGTAACAGGGACTCGGTGTTGAGAGAGAAGCGCTCTAGGCCGAAGGACAGAACGCAGTCGATACTATTGAAAGCACAGCTCAGGCTGCCACTCACAAGCACGCAGCTCGTACATCCTGCCGAATTGGAATCAGTATGAAATCTAAAACGGGACAATTCGATAATGTGTCTCAGCTGCAGAATGAGAAATAAAAAAAAAATAAATAAAAAATAAAAAAACGCCACCTGCATTCGGCAGACATGAAAGTGAGATTTAATGTCAGAGCGAGCACGCGGGCGAAAGATAATGACACTTGGACATCCAGCAAACTAGATCAATACTGGTCGTGCAAGCTGCGCCTCACCACTCCACTTCACTATCAACAAATAAATTCCCTCCAGTGTATGACACACAATAAAAGCTGGCGATAAATAGCAGTAATCAATCACTCCTTTATTGGATCTTGCCATGTGCATAAGCACAAGTGGGGCCCGTCACTGAAGTTTGACTGTTTTTTTTTTTTTTTTTCTCTGCTCACAGAATTTGCACAATTTACTCAGCGAATGACAAAGCAGTAGTGACATGAGGCTCGAGCTGAGCTCGGATTTGCTTTTTCAAATAAAGCTTCGCGCTTGGCTCACTGGGCAACATTGATTCATTGTGAACAAAATGATTTTCAAAGTTTCCCGTCCTGCCTCAGCTATTCGTTTTAGCGGCCGGCGGACTGTTTGTCTCATCCCACCCACCTGAGCCAACTAATTCCTCACTAAGCCCAGATTATTTGCAAGGTGTCTGGCTCCTCTGTGCTCTGAGCCAGCACTGGACTACAAAGAAGTCACCCCACCCACCCCTACCACTGGCCACTGCTGCCTGAATGTGTTACACACAGACACAGACACAGGGAGAGAGAGAGAGAGAGAGAGGGAGAGATTTTACACTGATTTAGCCTGAGCTCTCTACTGAAGCCCTCTGCATAACAAATGCATAATGAGACAGCCAATAATTTCCTATCAACATAAACATTCAACCACGGTTAATGATTCATTATTGGTAGAATCAGAGATCTGGTGATTCAGCAAAGTGTTTCATCGTCACAGCATTGCAGTGTTACTTGTTATCGCCACTGCAACCAGAACAATTCACTCTCATCCCTCTCGTAGCCGGTAACTTGATTTACACGCAGCTAAACGCACACACAGAAGACGATATAGGATATAGGATGATATAGATTTGAATATAAGATGTGTCTATAAGTAGACCTATAATGATATACTGTACGGAGTAGAGTAAATGACATTTGCAAATGTGTCCATAGGCGAGACAGGCCGGTCCCAGGCTCTCTGGGAGGGTCATAAGCAGCACGAGAAGAAGTTGATAGATATCTGCCTCTGATCGATCTCAGCCAAATGCACTGCTAATGCCTTAGGGGAGAGAGCGCAAAATTAACTTAACTTATTCTCCAGCACTGAAACTCACATTCACATCACTAGGAGACTAGAAGAGAGGGGAAAGCAAAACACTTACTCGCTCCAAAAACCTGATGTGCTCTGACTGCCTGACTGAATCCAATATGTGACAGCAAAGTGCTTCGATTCAGCGCTTTACGAAACACATACGCACAAGTCCTTCATTGTGAAAAATGCATTTAGGATTTTTGCACCACTGCTGATTTTGATTTCACTGAAACATTTCTGAACAGAAATATTTCCCAGCATTCAGTTTACTGATAATAACGAAGCCACAAAGCGAAAGGCAGGAAATGCGTGTCGATATAAATCCATGCGCAGCATTTGCACTGAAGTGTTTTACGCATGAATTTATCGCCTGCAGAACGGAATGGAGTTATGAATGAAGAAAAGGAACTATTAATTCACGCATTTAATTCATGCATTTAATGCATTCTTTAATGCATTTTAGGCGTTAACGCGTTTTTTTTTTTTTTTTTGCGTTTCTAGAAAACGAATTATATGATCAATCAAATCAATAATAATAATAATAATAATAATAATAATAATAATGATAATGATGATAAAATAATGCACATCAAACAAATTTTTGTATTCTATTAAATCACTTCAAAACGTGACCATAAAGTGCACAATAAGGAAAAAGGGGGAAAAAATGAGTATGGAAAGTATTTCCCAGGACCAAAGCATGAGAATGAGTGCGGTTCAGACGCCCGTTGTAAGCAAACAAAGTGCTCTTCAGCACCATAAAATCTGAAATGTTCCGCTTGGCAAAGAAATGAAAAGCTACACGGATCAGGCGTGTCTGTGAGCTCCAAAATAATAAGAGACAAATTAGGGCGAGTTATGGGCTGTGTCCCAAACCGCACATTACCTTAATAAATAGTGTTCAGGACCAGCGCAGAGCCATGAGAACACAGCGGAACCATTTGGCCTCTTTTTGGTACGGTGTTTGTTTCTGTCCTAATATTTTGTGTAGCTGTAGTGTACAATTCTGACAGTGGTAATCATGTGCGGATCAGGACGCAGCCTGGGAGAGGGTTGTTCATTTATTGAACAGTGTATTGTCAGGTGAGATGAGTTTGGCACTAACTGCACTTGGTCACTTTTTTTTTTTGGAGATAATTCGTGGAGTTTGAAATGAGCTCTTCTGAGGCGGTGTGTGTTGTATGACCAAATGGCTGTGATTTGAAGGAAACTGAAGGGGATTGTAATCATGCCAGCATCTGCAGGCAAACGCCATTCACTCCTGCTGGCTGTTGATTAGCAGAGGAAAACACGCCAGCGTCCGCGGCTGTGTGAGAGTCCGCTGTTGTCTGCTTTTAATATATGAGGGAAAAACGAAGGCGCGCTTGTCGATGAGAACTAATGAAGCCGGTACATCTGAGTAATCTGCGCTTAATTTACTTTCCGCTCCGGCTGGATTTGTCTTTGTCACTCCTACACCAAGTCTATAAAATATTGGCGCTAAAATTCCCACACTGCTCTGCGACTGTGGCTTCTTCTTTATTCTTTTCTCTTTTTCATCCTGTGTGAACAGGAATGGATGCTCTTCATTACGCCCTTTTTTCCCCCCACCCCACAAATCCCACAAATCCAGATTACAATAAACTCTTGACGCATCGATCGGGACACTGGAATCGGCATTTATTTTACTTCAGCTCGCACTTCGGATCAATGCAAATAAAGAGAAAAAAAAAAAAAGGAAAAGAAAGAAGCGCGGCTGAAAATCCAAACGCGCATAAATAAACCAGTTAACTTTTCACCATTGTTGTTTGTTTTTTTTTGTTTTGTTTTTTGTTTTTTGTTTTTTTTTCCTGCGTCCATGCAGTCCATGCAGTCTATCCTGTCGATGCATAAAGATATCCGGTGAAGAAATATAACAGCAGAACAAAAAACTAAATTAGAAGAGTGTGTCGCTAAAATTGCGCGCACACTTTTACAGGCTTTGGGTAACAAAAAAAAAGACAAAAAAAAAACAAGGTTGTTCAGTGAACGAGTGACTATTCTGTCTCTTAAATCAAAGTTCGCAGTGGCCAATATCTTGTAAACACATTTAAATTCTCCTTCAGTGATATGACCGATTGCGCATGTGTAAATTGAATTGCAATTAATAATGCGCAGATTTTACGCATTAAAATAAAATAAAAAAAATAATAATAAAAAATTGATTGTGCAGTATTCTCCAAGGCAAAGTTCATCTTCCAATATTTATCACATAATTCAGCTCTGACCAGTGCGGCAAGTGTCAATAAACACATTAATCTTGGGGTGTCATAATTTCATTATTCAATTTATCTGAGATTAAGCAGGCAGCAGGACGCGCAGGAAAAGCGGAGAACACTGAAGCGACCTTATTCGCTCTATAAACATTTCCATCCGGATCATTAAGATTTATGAAGCGCACCACAAACAGAAATTACAAGAAGGAAGGGGGAAAAAAATATTATGTGGCAAGGAATTGTTGCGAACATGATTAAATCACACAGGATAAGTAAACAGGAAAACTGTGAGAATGATCAAAACCATGAATAAATAAATTGCCAAAACAGGCGCATTTCGTTTTGTAGGCGTTACCATTACGCATGCATTTATTAATAATATAGTTATAATATCTTCATATGTAATATAAATATAGCAATAATAACCCACTATAAAAGTTTTTTTTTTCCTCCAGGATGAAAAAAATGCACGGTCCTTCTTGTTTTTTTGTTTTTTGTTTTTAATTTATTTGTTTGTTTTTATCTATTATTAAGTCTTTGTGTGTGTTGAGAGATCATTAATAAAATGCATTAATATGCAGTTGTCTAGGAGATGAAAAATATGCAGGCTACTTGGATGAAAAAACCGACTTGTAGTTTAAATTCCTTGCTATGTGGTAACTGAAAAAAATCTTTTCTTCTTTCTTTTTTTTTTTTTTTTTTTTGAACAGATACAGCTAAAATATCTGAAGCCTGTTTAAATCAGTATTTAAATCACATAATCTCTTTGCAACTAACTGATCAAATCATTTTAAAAATCCTAAACCCATGTTCCTGTGAGGTTTAGGGCTGAGTGGGTTATTTAGTTGATCTGCATGGAGCTGCTGTGAGAAACTGGTCGCTGCTCACAAAGCGAGGACGCGTGGATTTTGTTGTTTTCGTTGTTGCTGCGCAGGATGGAAAGGTTAGTAATTATCCTGTTGATTTAAACAGGTGTTTCCTCACGTAGGCTTGCACTTGACCTGCTTTTCCATGCAGCCTCGTCGCGCTAAACTTACTGTGCTAAAGAAGCGCGCATCCAAACGCATGGATCCGTTACAGGACGAAGTTAAGGAAGTTAAAAGTCTTCTACGAGTGCATGCTTGTATTTGCATGTGTGTGTGTGTGTGTGTGTGTGTGGGGGTGTGTGTGCGCGCGCTGTGGCGCAAAGACTTGGAGTAAAAAAATTTTTAAAAAAAATTAGTTATTTAATTATGCGCAAGATCGGTTTTGTTGTGCGCCTTAATTCCTTGAGAAGTAAAGCCAGTAATAAAAATCCCATCTCCCGCGTCCACTATCTCTCACCGAAAAGGCACAGCGCTTTGCTTCTGGATAATTACAGAGATTAGGACTGCTGAACATTACTACACGGCACACTGACGTGTTGGTGCGTGTGGTCGCAAACACGCGTGGTTTTGCGTTTAAAAATAAATAAATAAATAAATAAATAAAAGTGCGCAAAAACTAATTTGACGCGTCGTCCAGCTCACATGGCTTCCAGCTAGTCTGCGTTTCAAGAGGAAAAAAGTTCCCTTTGAGTTCGCACGGATTTTTTTAAAAAAAAATAACATGGTGACATAAGTTGCTCTCTTGACTCCTTTGTGTATAAGTCTGTACTGTAGTTTATCCGCAGGATGAAAAATGCTTCCTAAAGATAAATAAAGTTATGACATGCGGCGGACGGTTCGATGGCAGAAGAGGCCGTGCAGGTGTTTACTGCAAGCGCATTTGTATAAATCAGATTAGCTCTTTGGAGAAAAACCAGACTGAGAGTTTTAAACTCACTCCATTACACTGCAGTGTCTGTTTTGTTTGTTTGTAAAATATTAATGTTTAACTGTACAGCAAACCCAGGACTGGTCCTTAATCAAAGCCACTGATTAAAATGTGATCAAGGACATGATCCAGGCTCGTTGCGCACAGGAAAACAATGTCCGGTAAAAGACATAATTCGCACGTGACAGATGTTAAGCATACAGATGTTGAATAGAACCCTATTAAGACGTCTCTTCATACTGGAACCGGAACTTCTTTTAGCAATGCTGCGTTCACATTAAACTCACTAATCTCACTCGCCTTAAACTCCCCACAGACACGCGACACTTCGGCGAGCGCGAGATCCCTGAGAATTAAACACACACACACACACACACACACACACACCCTGCAAGATCAACAAAACAGTCCGAGCTGAGGGCAAAACATCTCTGTCAAAACATTTAGGAGCACTTACGGTGTAGAAAGTAATTCCGTGGCAGATCCTGGGCGTCCTTTTATCCCGCACAAGCGAAACTTTTTTTTTTTTTCGTGGTCCGCGTGCCAGGCGCAGAGAGAGCCGAGGAGCACGCGAGGAAAAAGTTTGCGGCGCGCGCACACAGCCAAGATGATCGCCGTGTGAGGTCGAGTTTTCCCGGGTAGTATCAGTTGCACGTATCGATGAGGGGGTAAACTGTGCACGGACACACACACACACACACACACACAGAAAGAGAGAGAGAGCGGGAGAGAGAGAGAGAGGGGGAGAGAGAGAGAGAGGGAGGTGGATGTGTTAACGGTCCTGGCGCGCTGTGTCGGAGGTGCAGTGCTGCCGCTCAGCGCCCGATCCGCTCACTGACTGACTGACCTGCTTCTCCTCTCCTCTCCTCTCAACACTCCCCCCATCACACCGACCCCCCTTCCTTCCCTTCACCGTGTTCCCCGAGGGGATTTCGGGGCCGTTTGGGGCGAATTAGGTTCTCTGTGAAACCGCGACGCTGAAGACACTGTGTGTGAAATAAAGTCCGGGAAGAAATTAAAGTGCGCAATGGCGCGCGCAGTGCACGAGCAAGCGGGTAAGTGTGCTTCAAAGCTAGTGTGCGCTAGTGCAGCGCGTGGGCCGAGCACCGACACATCGACACACTGGACACTTAGGGCTTTGTCCTGTAAATAACATAACATACCTTTGTTGTTGTTGTTGTTGTTGTTGTTGTTGTTGTTGTTCATTTGACCACTTGCACATGAGCACTAGTTTGAATCATCATCTAGAAAGCTGGAGAGAAATGTAAGACTTACACTGCAAGACCTAAATGAGCACTTGTTGTGCTAGTTTTGTTGTTTGTAAAAAAAAAAATTTTGCATATACAAATTATCATTTGAATGTTTATGTTCTATTGCTGAGATTTTATTAGGGAATTCTGTCACTGAATCCACATGCATATGTTGTATGTTGCATATGAAAGACATGTAATATGCACATGTATACATCCTGTAGGCTAAAACAGTCCAAATCTGATGTAATGAATAAACTCTTCTTCTTTTTTTTTTTTTTTTTTCTTGTACGCTATGGCCAATAGTTAACCAAAAAGGGTTGAGCCTGATTGGGCTCGCATAGCAATGATACTTTTTCCACGAATGAAAGCAAAGAGTACCAAATAAGTTGTCAAAAATATTTATCCATCCATGGAGCTGTTCTATTTTGACATATTGTTTAGTACACTAGTGTGGATTGGCTGAGTTTCCAAAATGAACTCCGTCATCAATCTCATCCACCTGCTGGAAATAGGTTGAACTGCACTGCAGTTTAGTCACATTCAAACCATGCAACCTACCATGTAACCTAATTATGTTTGGCCTTTTGTAAACCTCTTTACCCAGGTAAAAGTGAAATTTTTGCTGCTGGCAGGAATTCTGGTGCATTTTTGTGGTACAACGCTGCAGAAGCACACAGGCCTCTAACCGTTAGCACTCCGTTGTGTTGTTAATGCCCTCAGCTGGAGCACGAGGAGGAAAAAGGCCATTTGCAGTCCAGGTCCCTCTTCATTCAAAATCAAATTTCAGGCCTCAGTCTCTTAAACATTGTTTCTAAATGGACTGGTGAGGGCTGGCAGAGTGGTGAGGAGTGCTTTTGTTATGACCGCTCCTTTTACCCAGGCTTAAGCACACATATTCTCTTTCTCCCTCTCTCTCATTTGATTTAGAGCATTTTTACATTCTCTCTGGACTCTATCAGATAACACACACGTTAAGATGCTTCCATTACAAGCAAGGGAAGGGCTCCGGAGATTTAAAGTTGAGGTACAGTAGCTGGAGGGACTCATTCATCTGCAAATAGTCTCTTCTCACTTCACTATTCATGTGCTAACAGCTCATTAGATCTATCATAGGGATTCAGCGTAATAAAACCCACACCCCTGACACGTAGTTAATGTTTTATTATGTACAAAGTATAATCATTTGTTTTTATGTTATTTTCTATTGGAGTGATGTGTGTGTCCTTGTCTTGGTGTTTGCAGATTTGGGAGAATTTTCTCCAAATTGGGCTATTTTTATCCTATCGATTCTGGTAAATAAAATTTAAGCTTCTGTTGTTTATTTTATTTATTTTTTTTTTTGAAAAGTTAAGGTTTGACCTTGTTTATAGTAAATTGGACATGTAGCAGCAGGGCTGGAAAACAGTCAATCAAATCTGACAACCCTTTTAAACATGTTATCCTTCTTGTATTTGGCAACACCCACCCGTGAATGTCTGTTTCCACGTTCACTTAACACCGGCACAAAAGCGACTAAAAGCAAAAGCAAGCCATCAAAATTCCTAGCACTCAAAAGAGTCACACATGTCACCAATTCATTTAACTTCCTAAAACGTCCTGATAATGAAGGGCCATGCAGTAATTGAGCAAGTCATTGTTTAGAAGTAGTTGGCACCTTTAATAACGGAGACATTATTTCAACCCATCACTCGCGTCTTAATTATTACTTTTGCAGCTCGGGGCCCAGAGGAGTCAGAGAAAAGATGGCCACTGTGATCCAGCAGTGCTGGGGAATGAAGAATGCCTTCTTATTATTGTCTGTCAGATGCATGTCTCACACGGCTATTCATTTCTGTCACTTAGCGGTGGAAGCGTACAGGGTCGTGAGATATGTTAAATGAATTGGTGTATTCCTCTCCTCTGTACCCTGCGCAGAGGAATAAGATCACTATTCGACCATGGTGGTAATGTTAGTGTGACCAACTGACCACGAGTGCTAGTGACTTCTTGGAGTGTGCAGTCGATGTGATGTGATTTGGCATCAAGAAAAAGCCTGATGGATGCTTATATGAACATTTCAGTTGAACAGTTGAAAAGGAAAGTGCAAAAGTCAGGAGAAATGGATGGAGTACGTGTAACAGAGTGGGAGAGAGGAAGATTTAATGAGTATGTCCAAGTGGGAGTCTCTATTGTGACTCATTTACTTGTACTTTCTCTCTCTCTGGCTCTCTTTCTCTCTTTCTGTCTCTCCCTCCCGCCACCTGTCTGATGTGATAGTGCACTTTAGAGGCCGCCTTACATTAAAGGAACCCCGGCCCAGCATGGGAGCTGCATGGGGCAGATCGCCCTTCTCTGCTGAAATTACATTAAGGGCTTCCCGTCTTATCTTAGCCTCAGACCTGAAGACATGCAGCATTCCCAGCAGCACGCCAAGGTCTGCTGCACCATCCAGCTGTGTGCGTCTGTCTGCGCAGGGGGGCTCAGAATAGAACACAGACAGGATGGAGAAAGAAAGTGAGCAGTGTATAAGCCATCTCTAAGTGAGGCAGTGCAACATGATCAAACAGCAAGAAGTGGAAGGGGCTCTAAAAATGGTAGAATACTGCCAGACACCCCACCACCC
The DNA here is from genome assembly GCA_037576675.1 of Pangasius sanitwongsei. Lineage (NCBI taxonomy): Eukaryota > Metazoa > Chordata > Actinopteri > Siluriformes > Pangasiidae > Pangasius > Pangasius sanitwongsei. Next base: position 20,920,574 of record CM075006.1, on the reverse strand, counting down.
AAACCACACACATACACACACACACACACACACCAAGCTTTCATATATAACTAAAGTGTGCGTGTTACAGTCCAGCCAGGGGGGCTACGCCATTTGAGGAGCAGTGGTTTTATTTCCTCGCCATGGTGGTCTGCCAGGCACCTCTCTTCTTCCTTCTCTCTTCAAAAGAGATGCGATCACAGGAGGGTGGGCGGAGACTGAACAGCCGGAACATCCAATCAGGAGTCAGCACCCGGATATGGCGTTATAACGCCCATACATAAAATCAATGATTTGTTTAATATAGACAGAGCTCATAAATGTGTTAATTTCCAGTGACGGCCTACAAATCTACAGGGCCTTGTTATCCTATTTGCTGCTCCATTAGTTGGGAAATGATAGAGGGAATATTGTTAAAAAATTGGACCTTAGCTTTGTTGATGTGATGGTAATGGATCAACGAGGCTTCTTCCATCTCACATCTCCAATTTCTCACTTTATGATATTAGGCTCAAGGATTGATATAATGTGATTTGTAAACACATACATGTATTATCTTTAATATAAACTACAAACTGCATTCAAAACCATGTAGATTTTACCTGCTGAAATGGTGCGAAGAAGCAGAACTGACATGGTTTAAATCAGCAAGCACTAAACAGCCCTCATTTCCTTTGGGTATTAATAAATGTGCACATTAGAGGAAAAAGGATTTAAATGTTCATGGTATGATACGCGTTACAGAATTTGATATGTCAAGAATAAAACACAACTGCCTGTGCTACTGTGTGTTGTGTCCCAATGCAAAGCAGATTATTTTCCTAAATTTAAAAAAAAATTTCAGAACGTCACTGATATTTTATCAGTTTATAGTTACAGTAAAGGTTGAATTTACTGTAGAGGTGGAACATCTTTCTTTTTTCTCACTCCTGAAGTTAGTAAGACAAAAAAACACGTCTTGTTGGGAAGATGAAACCTCAAAATGCAAAGTCCTGAAGACTCTTTCATCACAGAACACCTAAGTGCTGACACTGGAGACTCCTTTCATAAATGTTAAATAAACGTCTTGTTACAGACGTTCACCATATCAGTGATTATTAGTTTTTCTTAATAAATAACAAAAAAAAAAAGTCTATTTATTATTAATCTTAGATCGTACATACCATCCACTATAGCAGTCCCAGTGAATGAGCTGTTACCATAGAAACAATAATGTATCTGAATGTTTGAATTAATATAAACCTGTGATTTGCTTTGCAGTACTGTCAGAGCACCAGATATAAGAATTCAACAGCACTCTGATATAAATATCGATATTTACTTATAACCTTGCTTCTTCAGATTGAGTGACATTAAATAACACAACCCATGTTAAGCTATTTTGACTTGTTGAAAGGAATAAACACATTTTCTCTCTCTGCCTATTTGTTCTTTACAAAGCATGAAACCTTCTTTTAAAAACAAATGTTACATGTGCTTTTTGTGGCATCATTAGCCATAACAGTAAAGCATAACATTAACTATTTCCTCATCGCAGTATGTCGCTATGCTTACACACAATCTTTACAGTCGACATTTCCATTCCATGCTTCATTAAAAACAGAACAGAGGAGGAAACCCAAAGAGTGTGACTCTGCAGCGCTCGACACTAGCACTCCCTTTTCCTGCACCGATAACAGCACATTATTAGTGCTTCCATCGTACACCGCATCAGGCATCAACACTCATCTGTCTGTGTGCAACTCAGCAATTAGGGGACACACAAGCAAATGCCACCCATGACCTGGAGCACAAGCCAACTGACAAACAGGCAGCGACAAATCCCAGGGTAATTTAGAAGCCCGTCGCTAAAATCTCGTTATTTGGCCATTCAGATTTAGCAGCTTGCCCAGACAGGGCCATAAACCCATCTAGCCGTGAATTATTGAACTGACAGTAAATTGGTGTAAAGCAGAATCAACACTGTTTGGTTAAGTAATGAAGTTCACTAAGTGCCATAGACTTGTAGTCAGCTGGTTGATTTTTTTTTTCTAAACTACCCAGCAAATGCTTAAGTTATTTCACCATTTCATTAAATGTGATTCTGCAATTTAAAACTGAACTGAAGATAAAAAATGTAAATGCAAACTTGCGGGGTGGCATGGTGGTACAGTGGGTGGTGTTGCCACCTCACAGCTCCTGGGTCCCTGGTTTGATCCTGAGCTCAGGTTAATGTCTGTGTAGCGTTGTTGTGTCTGCATGGGTTTCTTTCCAGTTCTCCAGTTTGCTCCCACTTACCCAAATATACAAGTAGGTGGACTGGCTCCTCTAAAATGCCCATAGGTGTGAATGAATATGTGTCTATATGATGCTATGCGATGGAATGACATCCCATTCAAGGTTTATTACCACCTCATGCTCAGTGTTCCTAGGATAGGCTTGGGGTCCACCATGACCCTAATGAATGAATAAATGTAAATTTGGCAATCAGTTCTCCACCATGGAGAAGAGAGCCTCCACCATGACAGCCCAATATCCAAAGCCTGTTCTTTGGCTTTACATTTGTGAGTATAAAAGAAAACTGATGATGTGATGTGATGCCTTTTTCTTTGGTTGTCACATTATGTGTGGCTTCTTAGCTGCCTTTGTGAGTAGATGCTTTACAAGCCACCAAATATCCGAACCTTGGTATGCACATCTTATCTTCACTAGGCTTGTGTGATATAACAGTTTAATTGTCTCTACACAATATTCCACTGCCTGCATATCTAGCGAAGTTTACTCTGATTATATTAGTTTACCAGATCTGACAACCTTTATGCTTTTTTGTCTAGGAGCTCCGCAATTTAACATCAGAGTATGCTAGTATAAGTTATCATTCAAAAATACACCAAAAGAGTGTATTTTGCTTCCCGATAATTCAGGAGGAGGCCCAATAGACACATGATCTAGAATGATCTGTGCAGGTATTTTGAACTCTCCGATATTAACTGACACTATCTGGAAGACCCGCCTCCTTCCCCCAGGCTCACATGTTCATGTCTAGACTTGGGAGGCACTCGCGAGTGTTTTGAGTGCATTAATATGACATAAAATCTATCAGCGTATGTTCATCTTAGCTAACATTAGACAAGCATATAGTTAATATCAGTCAACTATATTTATTAGGGATGGCACCGAAAAATTTCGCCCAAAAACAGTCAAAAACTGCACAAGAACTGCAAAAAAATGTGACCTAAGAAGGTTAAATAGCCCTACGATGATGTGTCAAATTTAACACTTTAGAAATAATTTTAATTAGAAAGTGATTAATTACACTGTTTGTTTTGTTCTCCTGCACTGTCAGTGCTTAGACCAGATCAACAGTGAAAATGTCGGCCATTTGAACATTAATTCAATTCAATTCAATTCAGTTTTATTTGTATAGCGCTTTTAACAATGGACATTGTCCCAAAGCAGCTTTACA
>CM075006.1:20891263-20917050 GCA_037576675.1 Pangasius sanitwongsei | reverse complement strand
ATGGTGGCGACGGTGGCAAGGAAAAACTCCCTGAGATGATATGAGGAAGAAACCTTGAGAGGAACCAGGCTCAAAAGAGAACCCATCCTCATCTGTGAACATTAGACAGTCAATCTGTAATATGATTATATCAAAAATGTACTACTTTTTTTTTTTTACTGTTTAGTGCAGATTACTGCAGAATCTCCTAAAAATCCACCATCCAGCTGAGTTTGTTGCCTGTAAACTGTTCCTGCCTGCACAGCTGGTATTATTATTATTATTATTATTATTATTATTATTATTACGCGCTCCCCTACTCTCCTTAAACCCGAAATGGTGGACATGACATTTTCCTTTCTTTTTAGGCTAGTGGTTCTGGACAAATAACCATTTAGCACTGTTGCTTTAAAAGTTAACTTGATAGCAGGAAAAAAAATATTGCACAAACATCAGGCCTCCATCCATTGTAATGCAGTGTCTGCTTTGAGTCTATGGAGATTATGGTGAGCATGTAGAAAATGAAGGGAAGATAATATAAGGACAATATATTACACTAATTGCCATATCATATGGCTGCATCTAACACAAAGACTGCTCTCATACAGCTGTGAGCCCAGAGCTGTCCTCAGATAACTTGTGCAAGGCTGAATTTAGAATATAACCCTCTAACAGGAAGAAAAAGTGCGCTTGTGCTTTGTTTAAGAGCTCATGCTCACTGAATTCCCAGCCCTCTTGTATGTCTTAACCCCAGAGCTTGTGAGAAAAGTGACTTTTTTCCACAGAGGGTCTTTTGTATGTGTGTACAGTGTATGTGCTGCATCAGTTTTATGGATGCTGACTGATTTTCCCCGAGCTCTTTCAGACATAGGCACCCTGGGCTCTTACACCTCTGCTCATGTGCTCAATTCAATGCGATGTCCACTTCGCAGCCTCTTCTTTGCCTCTGACACGGAGAGCCCATCTTTTGTGCATGTGTCAAGCCATCCTTTTCACCACCGCCAGCAGCTAATCATATATCCTGTCAGAGTGGCCGTGTTTTACACTAAACCCCATTGTTCCTGCTGACATCTGTTTAGGCAGCGTGGACCTGTTTATGATACAGAAATGACAGTGTTATGGCTAAATCAATAATGTTACAGTAGCTATAAATGCATTCATGAGGACAGAGGAGAAAGAATGGATAATTGTATACATAAAACTCATTGTCCTAGATGGTAAAGGCATGGAGGCAAAAAGGCATTGATTAGCATTTCGAAGGTGTTAATAAGACATTTTCTGCTTTGGAGAGAGTGTGTGTGTGTGTGTGTGCGTGTGTGTGTGTGTGTGCACGTGCACGTGTGGATTTTAACTGTCATGACATGTCCTTGTGGAGTGATTTCAACCGTGATGGTAATAACAATAATTATCTTCTGAGTGTGGAAAGTCAAAGACATGAATATTCTCATACAGCCAGAGTCCAGCAGACAAATGCTTTCAGATGTTTTCATCTGGACAAATGAACTGTAATTGCACGCTGAACTGTTACAGCGACATGAAATGCTGTTGCTTTGTTAACCTGATGTTAAAAATGAAAGCGACTTTTAAGGTTTGCTCGTATACCAGGTTTGTAGGACAACATCGTGGCGAAATTGCATTGTGGAAGCAAACAGAAATATGATTACAGAATAAATGAAAAGAGAAAATGTGATTTTTCTGCTTGCCGGCAGAATGCCTCCGACTTTTCTTTTGGGGGAGGAAGAAGACAGAGGAATTCGCTATCACTATTGATTAACATTTGAGTTACTCTTCCACAGGCATTAGATATCTGAAAAATGGTTATTAATAAGAACATAATTTCTGCAGATTAACCTCAGTTTGCCTTTATCCCTGCTCAGGAGACCTTTGGAAAATTGATCCTGCAAGATTGATGGATGTCCTGTTCAGAGCCTTGTCCTTGTGCCAGTGTTTTTGCTGTCTTCTCAAGAGGTCATTTGTTTAATGATGCAATTGCATCTCATTTTGGCACTTCTCAGTAATGTCACATTGAACAAACTCAAAAGATATCACATTCTTACCCTAATGAATGTCACAAGAAAGATCTGGGCCTAAAAGCTTAGGCCATCCCGAGTACTCGTTTTTAAAGAACAAAGGCGAAATGGATTTGTAAATATGTCACAAATATTTTGTAAGAATAAAAATGTAAAATATTTGATTGGCCTAACTACAACATTCCAGTGAATATGGAAAATGGAAAATTCATAATTTTTTTTTTTTGATAAACCCTATTTATCTAGTTACTTCAGTTTATGAAATTCTCACATTCTCACCAAATTTCTGGCATTTATCATTGGTTCTCAACTGGTTCCTGAATGAAAGCACCTTCATATATACTGCTGCCATGCTGACCCTGACTGTAGCCATATTACCAGCAAGGAAACAAAAGCTATTGGCCGGCATAGGCAGCCATTTGGCTGAGGATGAGAAGCTGAAATGGGCCTCATTATGGAGCTGCATGGTGCAGCCCGGTGTGGAAGATAAAGCTCGGATAGGGCCTGCGCTGCCGAGGATGCCTTGATGTTGACACAAAGGATATTAGTCACCCTGGAAGAGCAGGGGGCTTTGCCTTTCATTCCCATTTCCTGTCTTCCATTTAACTGGACTCACCAAACAAGGGCAGATGGGGCCTTGAGAGAGTGGACACCGCAAGTGTGTGTGTGTGTGTGTGTGTGTGTGTGTGTAGGGGGGGAGTAGGAGGTGGATTATATTTATTGTTCATGTATTTTTAAAGAGGCCACCTGCAGTGTCAAATGTGTAAACATGGTTTGACCCAGGAAAGTGGTGAGAGGGGGAGGGAAAGGTAAAACAGATCTCCTCTGGGAAGTTGACTTGTGTCACTCATTCCGCTTTCTTACAAGTGATACACACAGCTCTCTAATGTCTTTAATGCTCCGTATTATAAGTTAAATTAACATATTAACTACTGATCACCATTTGCCTTTATTCATGAATCAATTCAAATCGCTTGAACTCAGTCCACCTCTAAGCACTTTACTAAGCTGACAGGACAACTAACCAGTGTTAATTTTTTTTTTTTTTTTTTTAAATTTAAAAAACATAAATCATGGTGCTACATTTTAGCCACTTTGAGTTCAGTCAGTTCAGTCATGATTTAAAAAGGTGGAAGAAAATGGCCTGACGCTGGCCTGATGCATCAAAAAGTATACGTTATATTTAAATTTAGCTTATATATATATATATATATATATATATTTCTCCAGTCAAAATCTTATTTGATTTTCCTCAAGCCTTCACACATTACTAAAATTACATTGTGGCAAACTGCACTGAATATAAGACAGCACATCAGAAGCAACATGCACAATTTCCTATTTCGAGCTGAACTGGGCAGAGCTGAAGCTTTGTCATGTGCCACCTACTCTCAATGATTTTTCTGCAGGTGCATTGAGAGCAGACCTCACATGCCTCAGGAGAACAGTAGGCAAACCTTGATCTCAGACCATGATTAAGTGTACTGCTGTATTTTTTTGACATTAATATGCGCCTGCTTCCAGCAATGCTGGTTTAATGTACACAAAACCAGCGCATACAAAATGTACACAAATCCACATGCAAAAGAAACTGAAGGCTAAATAGAAAGAAGACACAAACAAGTCAACATTTTAAAAAAAGAACTGCAGTAGCTTTGAACTAACGGAATGAGTATAATGAAATTCATAAAACAGAATATCTATGAAAATATATTGATGGTATGTCGAAAAACCTCTTTATGTATCACAGTCACAGGATTCTTGAAAGTCTTCACTCTGCAATTGCTCTAGAGATCATTTGACACATGTTCATTAAGTTTGACAATGATTTCTGTCATCATTAAGAAAATTCAGCCCAAGCTAATAACCACTCATGTCAGATTTCGAAGAACAAAGACGTGTAATTATCCTGTGTGGTGACCTTTGACCTCTGATCTGAGAGTTGGGTGTGGCTGGAGACCTGAGCTCTCACTATGGGCTCGGCAGTATGGAATAAGGCAGCCATCACACTCTGACCACCTTCAGACCAGTGGAGCGGCGTCCGCTCGAATTTACATCAACCACGACCAGATTACTGGTACTGAGGAGGCACTTCTACCTGAGCTTATCTTTGTAGTAAGGGTGTAACACAATGCCACTGTCTGTATCTGTATCTGTTTAGTGCTCTGTATCTGTATCCAAATATCCACATCACTTCAATTTTCGGATTTAAAGTGGGCGTGGCCTAAACTGGAAGAGTTTTTAAAAATGTACATTTGAACCCTACCACTATGTCTCTCGAAACACTGGGAAAAAATACATTTTAAAAAATCAGCACCGCCAGAATAACAATAATAGTATTTTACCCAGAAGCATGTAACTGGTGCCACATGTAGTTGACACATGGATGTACAGTAAGTGTTTGTGTGTACATTTACGGCATTTGGCAGACGCCCTTATCCAGGGTGACTTACAGTTATCTCATTTATACAACTGAGCAGTTGAGGGTTAAGGGCCTTGCTCAAGGTGGTGAGTGCTGGAAGCTACCACTTCCCACTTTATGTGTGTACATATCTGTCTTTTCATTCTTCACTGACGAAAAACATTTGTCTAAATAATATCTGAATAAATGTTCTAATTAATTTAAATATTGTCTAAAGTGTATTGCTAACTTGAGGCCCATCTCCTCCAAAAAAAAATGGAGGATGAAAGTGAACATTTAAATGAGTGTAGTGCTTCTTGTTTAATATTTGGTGGTCAGTTTGGTGTTCCAAATGTAAGACTTAAGTCTTTAGCAGTGAATAAAGCTCAGCATTATGCAGAAGGCCACATATTACCTGCTACATCTTTGCTTTCCTGGCTGTGAAGTTCCGGTACTATGTATTTTACTGTTTTTCTTGCTCTAACAAACCCAAGTTCATTTCATGTTTTTATCTAGCTCTGAAATCATGTGAGCTAAAGCTAAATTTCAGGCTTTCCTGATTTGTACATTTTTTTTTAAGAGAGCAGCTCCTGAATAAAGAACTGAATCTAAATTTGTACCGGCTTTCTGGGTGATTCCATGTTCAGAGTGGCATTTGTGTCTCATTGATGTTACATGTACAAATATATTATGTCGAGTAAAAATAACCACAACAACTTATGTGCATGTTCCAAATATATAACTTAAAACATTAATAAAACCTAGAACATCTACAACATTTTTGCCTGTCCCAGCCCATTATAACTATACTATAACCCGAACTATATATTTTTTTTTTTTTTGCATTAATGCGTGAATCCATTTAACATCTTATGTCTGAAACATTTATTTCCATAAGTCATCTGTTATAGGTTATGTATGTTTTAGTTCCCATGACATTCACTCAACCCTGTTACCTGAACATATTCACAACTATTAAATATTTGAAGTATTCTACAAGTCACATGTTCAGCAGGAAGTTGCATCACCCAAATGTCCTGAAGATCATGGCAAGAAGAAAAAGTTCTCTCATTCTTTTTTCTTTATTTTCAATGAGATTGTGATATTGACTGATGAGGTCACTTTCAGCTTTCAGCGCTGAAAGCAAATTATTAATTAAAAAAAAATATTTTAAATAATTCATGTCCTCATGTCATTAGCATGGATGCTAGTTAACCATGTTTTTTCGTATTTGCTAATTCTATCCTAAAAAAAAAACAAAAAAACTCAGCCCTGTTACTTTTAACCCTGTTACTCGTTTAAAGAAAAATGCAGCCAGTGTCAGCAACGAAACCTGTGAAAAATGCCTGAGAAGGGTTAATAAATTTTTTTGAATGATACATGTTAAATGCACATTTTCTTATATTTCAATAATAAAATATAAAGTTAATTTTTTTAAAAGTTACAAAGCCTTCATGGCACCTCAACTGTGAAAACACTCGTCTACTACTACCAGTCCCTGGTGCAGCACTAACCCTGTATTAGCCTAGCATTATCAGTACTCATCTTTCCCTGGCAATCATCTAGCTACCATCCCATAGCCACCTGCTATTAGCATTGGAGCCGCACCACAGTTTCACTCCCTTACTAAGCTCCATACTCCTTTCCTCAACAACAGCCAATGATGCAGTATGCTGGCAGCCGTGTGGGTGGATGGCTTGACCCTTGACCTCTAGCTGTGCAGAGTTGCCATGCCCTGCCTGATGGCACAGGGGTTAACATTCCCCTGAGAAGACCGTCCCCACGAATCCATCGATCCTGCAGATTACCTTTCAACACGTGCAGGTTAGAGACAGGAGCGACTTCTGTAACCTTTGAACCTTATCCTCGGTGCTGCTGGTCGGGGTTGAAGCTAGTCGCCTCGCTGAAGTCGGTTATCAGAGAGACTGGCGTAGAAGTGTGATTAGAAGTCCACTGAACAAACATGGCCACCCATATTGAATTCCTGTCGGCGCCGCGAAAACCGGAGGTGACAGATGTAATTTGTTTGTCCCGTTGGCTTAATTTAAGGTGATATCTTTAAGCACAAGGCAGACTGTGTGAGATGGCAGGTGGAATTGGGTGTATATGGGCTATTGGGATTCAGAGCGAGGCAAAGATGAGGGAGTTATCTACGACACACTGGGTTACTGTCGACTTGTCTTCTCAGTGGTTTACCACACACTTTTGTGAATGCCAAGCCAAAGGCCTTCCATATTTAAGCAGGAAAGAAGCCTCCATTAAAGCAGTGGCCCTGCCACTCCAACCTACGAGTGAAGAGGAGGAAGAGGAGGAGGTGTGGAACCAAAGAGATGGAGGGTTACAGAGGGACACAGTGTATTAACCAGGAGTGAAGGCATCATGTGAGTAACAGAGTCTGCTCAGAGAGAGAGAGAGCAAGTGAGAGAGAGCAATGGAGAGTGGGAGTGAAAGGAGAGAGTGCGTGTGTATGTGTGTGTGTGTGAACGAGGACACTGGCGGACAGCTACAAGATGGAGTAGCAGGATGCGGGAGATAAGCTGTCGAGCTGGAGACAGTGTGTGACAGTCCTCGAAGCGGCAAGCAGGCGCGAGTGTGACAGGGAATACAGAGAGCAGCATTATTGTTTAAATCATTGATTGCTTCCCTCCTCCCCTGCGCCGCTGACGCCCGTGACACCAGAGAAAGAGGAGTAAAAAAGAAAGCCCACGCTGCACTCTTTGTTCTTCCTACCTTCTACTGGATGCTCTCGCTGCCACCTTTGTCCGAACCTTAGCTTCTTCGTCTTCGCCTATTTTCTCTTTTCCTCATCTGCACTTCTTTTTTTCTGGTTTTGTTTCATATAAACTAAATACACTTTTCTAAAAAAAAAAAAAGTATATTTTGAATGGGATTGTAGATGACTAGTTTATTATCTGTAAAAATAACATTCCTAAGAGCATCAAAATGTTTGGTTATTCATGCCCAAGCGGTAATGCTTTCAGACTAAGTTCACATAGGCTGACTAGGCTTATTACATTTGCACAGCGCTGATGAAATGAAATTTAACAAAAACTAAAGTCTTAGTGAGGCATCATTATAACGGAAAATTTCTTTTTACTCTGTAATTGTTTGCCATGGTGTAGATTTTGTCATACAAGGCAGAATTGGGTGTTTAAATTGTTTCGGTATAAAATGACAACACTCAGTCAGTCCAAGTCACATTTGTGAGAGCTCTCTCATGACCCTGTGTGCGCTCAACGCTAACAGAGATCTGACAGTGATTTAGAAAACAAGTCCCAAGAGTGACCCTACAGCCTTAATCACACCCCTCTGTCTCCCTCTCTCTCTCTCTCTCTATCTCTCTCTCTCCTGGTGCAGGCGACAGTGAAGGAGTGCAAGTGTTGGGCAGAAAATGGCTAACAGTGAGGTCTAGTGACATCCCCCATTCCCTCCCTCTCTCTCTCTCTCTCTCTCTCTCTCTCTGTCCCTCCCTCCCTCCATCTCTCCCTCCGCAGGCCGCCTGTCTCTCCGGCTCGCCTGGAGCCTGACACTGACGTGACACTCGTGAAATAATTATGAACCAAAAACACTGCTGACAGCAAACAGCCCGCTCCCCTCAATGATGTGTCACCCGTGATTAGCATGGGTCCTGCCATCCTCACAGCCCTCAGGCAGCGACAGAGAGAAGGAGAGGGAGGGAGAGACAGAGAGCGAGGGGAAAGGCGACGGATGAAGGACGGAGTAAGAAAGCACAGGAAGAAAAAGGAAAAAGAGAGTGGAATGATACATAAGAAGGAGAAAGATAAAGAGGGGAACAGAAAGGTCGGTGCAAAGACAAAGAGGAGGAAGAGAGAAAAAGAGTGAGGTAGAGAGAGAGAGAGGGAGTGTGATATAGAGGGATAGATGCCCTGCCATAGCCCATGGTCGTGCTGGAAAGCCTGGATAGTGACACCTGTATCTGTCACCCGCTGTTAACAGACATATGCCTCGCTTCAGGCCACCGCAGATCAACACTAGCGGCTTGCAATGTGCAGGCCCTGCCCTTTCGCCACTAAATACCAAAGGTCATGCTGTGTGTGTGTGTGTGTGTGTGTGTGAGTGACTTAGAGACAAAGAGATTGAAAGCAATGGATAAAAAGAGAGAGAGAGAAAGAGAGAGGGACACAGGGAGATGAGGGAGAAAAAGAGAAGTGGGGTTTCAGTCCAACCATTTTGATTTAAAATTTAAATTTGTAAAAAAAAAAAAAAAGAAAGAAAGAAAAAAATATTCCTAAAAATGTGTTTTAGGGTTGGCTGAGTTTATTTTTTTTGGAAAAGTGATGCATTGGCTTGTTCATTTAATCATGTGCTGATGAAATTCTTTTGACATCTTTTTGGAAATGTGGAAATTTCTGAAACATTCCTAGACAGACACACTCATACACAGTGCAAGTAAAAAGTTAGTGTTTGTGATGAACCTGAAATACAACCTTGTTTACACTACAACGCTTCTGCATGCGTTTATGGTTTAAAAAGCCAGCCGATGGGTAGACACAGAGCGAGCGACTCCATAAAGATGACTCCGTCTCTCAAGCCTCGGCTGCCAGGGAGAATTTGTCCGACGGCACTGAGATTGATAAGTGGATTTACAAAGCCTCTCTGCTATAGGTGGTAAACGGCTTTGTCCCCACGACTCCAGACATAAAGTGCTGCGTGTACATAACTCTTTCTAACAGAGAGCAAATCCCGGCAAAACAACTTGTCTGAGTGGACAGTACATTCCGCAGCAGTATATTTGGAGATAAATCTAAGATGATCAGCCATGAAACACTCAACATCCTGAGCTGGGAGGAGGCCTGATTTATAGGGCCGGCACTGTCGGGTGTCAAGGAGCAACAAAACACAGAGCATATGAATAAAATGTTTTTGGTTTTTTTTTTTGTTAAGTTAAATTGATGGGGTGGGTTTGGTTGCTGCACTTTATGGCCCGGAGTGTCAAGAAGGCAGAGAATAACTTTATTCTGCCTGAAAAGTGTATCTAATTGATATTTGAGTGTGAGGATGATCCTTTTCAAATGGTCCATGAGCCAGATACAGGTCACAAAAAGACCTGAGCAGCCTAGCAAACTGACAGTACTTGGTTCTAATCTGCCTGAATTATATTTATGAATTAGCTAAATTGTTATCCACCAATTATTATGAATTACGACTAAAACACAGAGTGTGCTGTTCGGCTAAACTAACACTTTCAAATGATGTAACTCTAGAAGGCGTTCTGTCACTAGCTAAATGATGCTAAGTGGTGGCCTAGCCGGCTATACATATACAGTATACTGTACATAGCTCATAGAAACTCAATGCTCTTATGTTAAGAGAGAAATTCAAGGTATACAACTCTCTTGACGATTACAACTTTGTTGTTTGCGGGCACGTTTAAGGTGTAATGTTTTACGACTACTTCTTGTCACCGAAGCCGAACTGCTGCCCAAAAAGGTCCCATAAACTCATTTGTTAGCTGAAGAATGTTTTAGCTAGCTACATGTCTCCATTATAGGCAACTCCTCAGCAAGAACATAAAGAACAAGAACATTAGACAGCTAGTTTCTTGATGTAGATTTTAGGTGAGCTACATAGGTTTGTTAAAGAAATATATATTAGGTATGTTAGCTAACTAGCAAGCTACGCCTGATAAAATTCTTAGTTAGCACGCTAACTTCACTGATATGATAGGTAGCTGAGATGAAATGGGCACTGCAAAGATGTAGCTCCTCAGAGCCAGTTATTCATGCTAATTGCCTATAACCACAACCGGCTCCTGTTGGCTTGGAAATGTGTCTGATTCGATAGTATGCGGTAAAAACGAATGTGTTTATGAACGCTTTTCCGATTCTGACGCCCAGCAACACAACGTGACATTTTAGAAAACAAATTCTGGCTTGCTTTTCAAAATCACTCTAGTCGCCCACTTTGTTTTTGCAACCAGGAGGTGTATCTGACATCAGAGTGAGCATGTAGATTATATACATAATTTACAGATCTAATGTAAAGCTGCAGTAAACAAAGTTCAAGAGTTTGCATATAGTAACTGAGTTAAAAAAAAAAAAAGCTAGCATAATGCTGTATTAAACAAAGTTCAAAGACTAACAGTGCAAAGAGCCAGCAAAGTACGACACTAAGATAATGCTGGCATGTACAAAAGCGAGTGTTGGCTATTAAGAGGGACTGATGTGACGGGCTCACAAATGCCATGTCTGGGATAGGCTAAATACATAGAGAGAGGGAGAGGGAGTGAGAAAGAGACAGAAAGCCAAACTATGTCCAGGGACTTAACAAGATCCTCCTGGAGCCTTAACAAACATAATTTTAAGTTTGTACGTAATTTAAAAGTGAATGCATAAGACTGTTATCAACAGACGATGAAGATATTTTCCACATGGTACATTAGAGTATGAGTACATTTCTGAAAACGAGTTTAATAATTTTGTTGTTGTTGTTGTTTGTTTTTGTTTTTTTTACACCACTGCTTGCTCTCTTTGATTTTGGTTTGCAGTGTGTGTGTGTGTGTGTGTGTGTGTGTGTGTGTGTGTACTCCTGCTGAGGTCCAAAGCAGTGTGTACGGTAGTGCTGGACTAGCATGATGGTGGGTTGGTAGAGATTGAGAGAGAGAGAGAGAGAGAGAGAGAGAGAGAAAGTGAGACATAGTGACACTTTGGCTTTGAAGGCTTCATCCAATATTAATGTCCACGAGGGAGAATCACTCTTCTGGCCCCAGGGGTCACCCAATTAACTGGAACACACTCCCATTTCTCTGAGTGCGCGTGTGTTCTGGGCTGTTATAGCCAAATCTCTTTCTAGGTAGCAACTCATAAGCATATGTGTTTGGCCCGCACGTGTGTGTGTGTGTGTGTACATGGCAGTCGTTACAGTTAGGCACTTTTTACATCCTTCTACAGTCTTCTCTTTCCCTGTGTCTCTGAGTCTCACAGTGAAGTGGCCTGCGTCACAATGATGCTTCTCACTAATGTACTCTTTTACTTTTCACAGCTTTTAAATTTGGTTCAAATTAATTGACTGGCCTGCTCACACAGTGAACATAATAAATAGAGTTCCCTTCAGATTTGGACCTGGCACCACTTCACACAGTACATCTCAAATGCAAACCATCCTGCAGTTCGCTACTCTGCAGACACAAACAGAGTGATAATAAGCAATAAATACACACACCCACATAGACACACACACAAACTGAAACCTGGACCACTCTTTTCTCCTAAAATCCAAAAGCATCTACATGCAGTGATGCGTTAGCTGCCGATACCAATTCTGAGGATCTTGCACTACAACTGGGAGTCGATTCCACACAGTGAAAGTGATTTGGCTGAAGTTCACACACACAGTGAGCAGGAGATTCAGTTGTCGTTGTCTGACAAAGCCAAACCCCTAAAATCACATCGCGAATGCACCTTCTTTAAGACAATAAAATTCCTTACAATAAAGCATTTTTCTAATGCGTCTTAATGCTTAGCTCTTCAAAAATGGGTTTCATCTGGGTTCTTTTTTGGATGTTCAAGATTTCTAAAGAAAATGCTCTGTTGAAAGACTCTACATAAACCATTCAAGGGTTCTCCCAGAGAGACAGATTAGATTCCATTTTCTTAAGAGTGTACCCACCTAAGGGAGTTAAGAGTCAGGCACAGGTAAATTGTTGGCAGTTCATCACATATAGTAAGTCAGTATAAGACAATTGTAAGTCAATATAATTAACTCTAGAATTATTGGCACCCTTCAAGCAAATGGGCAAAAATTCAAATAACCTTTAAACTGGACAGGGTCATAATGGGTCCATGCACACACACAATCATACCTAGAGGCAATTTACCATAGCCAATATACCCACTGGTATGTTTTTGGGAGATAGGAGGAAACCTGTAGAGACACATACACTCTACACAGACCGTAACCTGAGATCAGGATTGAACTGGAGACCCTGAAACGGTGGGGTAGCAACACTACACACTGCACCACCATGCAGATGGTAAAAATGACTGTTAAAAATTAATATTGCACACAATGATTCCAGTTTTCCACTGGAAAACAACTGGATAAACTACTTTCTTTTTCTCTAACAAAAATCATTCTCCTCATTTTCATACAATAGAAACAATTCCCAACATTCATCAAATAAAACAATTATTTCTAAAATACTCGCAGATGCTGGAAACTCTATTGTTACCTTTGACCAAATATGAGAATGCACACATGTAAAATCCCTTTGTCATTAATCACCAAAGAGCATGTCTAAAAACCTGGACATGTTCCTGCCTGTACAAGTGTCTCTGAAATTCCAGGAAATGACTCAGTGCTGTTATTTGCTCCAGAGGAAACTTTACATATGGCAGTGCTGATATCCTATACTTGCAAATAAAAATTTTATTAGATTAAAACTATGCGACGTATTTTTAAACTCAAAAGCTTAAAAAAAAGAAAATTCACTCATTGCATGTGCTATACAATTTAGATATCAACTATTGTTCCTTTTCGTGAAGGGTGCCAATAATTCTGAAGTTAAATGTAAATTTGTCAGCTTCATATTATCATACCATTTATCATAATATTGTAAGATTTACTTCATTAATATCGCTCTGTTTACAGATCTAGTTTCATGTCTTGTGTTTTAATTACTGAAGTCGAGAATCAAGAATTCCAAGAGAATCAACTCAGTCAATTCCTAAGACGTGGAATCACAATCCAAGATTTCTGCATTTAAACAACTCAACCTTTACATACATTTTCCCTGTGGCACACAACAATCAGCACACAAAGGATCAGGTAAATAGCTGGATTGATGTTACACTATTCATCCCGACATCCAGTATCTCCAGCCTGACATTATCGGGATAGACGAACAGGAGGCTAATTGCTGCCCTAAATGCTCTGAATGCTGCTTGAAGTGCCCTGAATGCTTATCAGAGCCACGGTCTGTACAAAGAATTGCCCTATCTCTGTCTCCTTCAGCAGCATCCCATATATCATGGCGCTTTTGTGGTCTCTACAGTCGCCCTGCTACTGCGCTGGGCTGATAGCAGTTAGCATGCTGCTGAAACAGCGTGCACAGCCTTGACATAAAGACCCATTCCCGTATTCAGCGCTAACTGATCATTTGTTATAGAGCACCATTGTCATGATACTTCAAAAGGTTATGCAAAGAAGCATTGAATCGCCACAAATACAGCAACGAGGCTGCGGATGTGACATTTTCAGTTCAATCGCATGCGCTTTTATCCCTCCACGTTGTTACCTTGTACATAATTTAATATCAATCTGTAGCCATCAACTCTATTTTACAGGCTATCCTCATAAAGTGACCTTGACTCTGAGCTGGAGTTAGCGTTGGTATGATCGCAGTGTGTGCTCGGGAGTTACAATTTTTTTTGGTTCGCTGACGCTCCATATTGAATGATGTTTAGCATACGTCCCCTTTCTCTTAATCTTCAATTCACTCGTATGATTCCTAATTAATTACACGCATTTATAATGGTCATTTAAAATGCAGGAACTGTTTGTTTTTGTTTTTTTTTCGAGGATATCAATTATGCTAATGAGAGCAAGAAAGCCCATTTAATACAATTCACTTTACAGAAAACGTGTTCAGGCCATTTCATTTGTTTCTGTTGTTGCTGTTGTTGTTGTTTTGTTTTTTTTAACATGGGTCTTGTAAATCGTTTGAATTAAAGATATTACATTAGCAAAATAAGCAGAATGATGGGCCACTGCAACTTAATTTTCAACTGTGTGGCTTATAACTTGTGCTGAACTAATTTGCTAAAGTGCACACACACACATACACACACACACACACACACACGTGCAGCTTGGTGAAGTACAAAAAACAGGTTACAGCTGAATGTACTGTAAAAACTAAGAAGTACCCAGTCATTCATTCTCTTCTTTTTTTCTTTAGTCCTCGGCCTTACATGCTTGAGGACCTTTAGGATATTGGGGAACTGTCTTCAGCTATAACATGCAGCATTCTGTGATTGCTCAGCCTCCCTACCCCACCTGCTGCCCTTTTCTCTGTCTTTCTCTGTCTCTTTATTACAGAATGCTCCTATTGTGGCTTCGTGCAGATAGTGGCGGGCATTGGAGCTGATGAGACGTGTGTGTGTTTGCACAGAGAGAATGAGTGTGTGGGATACGGGCGAGATGGACAGTTAAGAGCCTGTATCAGAGTGTTCAGTGGTCATTGTGCTAGTGGCCATGCCAGATACGGATTTTACACCTGTCCAGAGTGTCAGTCCGCCTACGCCTACACCACGGCTCCACCACACACACACACACACACACACACACACACACACACACACATACACATACAAAGTAGATCCTACTCTGAAAAAATGATAGCGAGTGTAATTATCTGCCAATGGGAGAAGACAATTTCAAGAATTAAATGAGTCTAGAAATAGCCTTAATAATTGTTTTAGTGATGACTTGATCAATGACTTTCTCAAGATATTTTCACTTGCTCACATTTCAGTTTTGCAGTCTAACTATAAGTCCATACCTCAGAAACCGGACATTCCAGTGCTAATTTTAAAACAATATTGTTTCAGTCTAAGACAAAGCGTGTTACGACCATTTCGTGAAAACACAGAGCTCCTACCTCACCAGGACTAAATCCCAAACAGTCCTAAAATAACAGCTACCAGCGATTAACACTACACTCGAGTTTGGGAAATTTGATGAAAACAAGCTTTAAGAAAAGTGCAATCTTGATTTTGAGGGTATTGCAATGATTGTGGAGTTAGTCAGGGATGCAATCACAACATAATAAGAGAAGCAACCACCGGAGGTCAAGGTTTTTATGACTCTCCTCTACTTGGCCACAGGAAAAATGCAGTTATGCAGCACAGATGAACTGGAAATACCTCAGTTGCCTGTGAGCTGTGTTATAGCCACACTTCTCCAGACCACACATTGTTCAACAATTCATGTTGTTTTCTTTCAATGCCCACTAACTACAAAGCCAGGGTCATTTCAGGTTATTACCTGGTAATGTAGCTTAAGAGTAAACAGATTTTCACAAAAGTGTTGGTGTTTAACAAAAAAAAAATATATATATAATTTTTTATATTGATGGAAGGAGACTCCAGTGTTTTGTAATCAGTTTCTTTAAGTTTTGCAGCACAGGAAAGACTTTAGGATATAGTTCTAGTAATTAATATAATTCTCTCATGCCACACATGTGGACAAAATATATATTAGACAAATTATTGATTAGATTTTTTTTTTTTTGCATTAATGTATGAAATCCAGTAACATTGAGAAAAAGGGTTGCTCAAAGGTTCTTTGGATAGGGTTTTTAGCTTCCTTAGCTTCCTTGGAATCTTCTATGAAAGGAAAATCGTCATTTTCTTAGATTAGTCATTTACGTATTTACTGAGACAATTGATCGAATCTGTGCTGCATGTGAACTGAAATGATTGCCTTAATACGTAAGCACATTTTAATCAGATTCTTTTGTTATCACTTCTGATATTCAAACTCAGCTCAGATGTATTTATATTTGGTAATAAATGAATTAACGCAACATTATAACTTTAAAATTGTTATGTTTTTTATATACTGCTATCAATATGTAGCCCTATAAAAATACAGGACATCACCCACAAGCCATTTCACATCACATGCTCACTGCACGCACCATGTCACATGACCACAAGCACCTGTATCACGCTGTTGTCTAATTAGCATTTAGGTCACGCATTAGTATAGCACTCTTTGTCGATCTTTAGTCATTGTTACCACGTTTGTACCATGTTCCTGTTATTGTCTTGCCTCGTTCTTGTTTCATAGTTTTTGTTTTGCTTTTGTTTCACTGTAAATAAATTTTTACCTGCACTTGCATGCGCCTCTTCTACAAATACCTGACAGTTACCTGAGTATACCTGATTGAATTAGCAAAAACCTGTTTGCGAGTGAGAGTGTCCTTCAGAATGATGCGATATAACTTCCATAGAGGTTCCCATGGAAAATTCACTTGAGCCTGGCGACGCATTCTCCTGATCAGTGCTAATAGAAGGTGAACAATCCACTTTACGCAGGTAACAACAAACAGGCACGGGAAGGTCACAGCATGGTGTTGACCACGTAGAACGCTTGGCAGGGACACTCACCACCTCTCATATGCAAAAGGACTGATCATTATTACTGAAGACAAGTAACACGGCTAAATTATATAACCTACAAGAGGTTGAGCTTAGTAAGCTACTCCAATTCAAAATGTCTTCTTCTGCCTGCTGTATTTTTCATAAGCACATCCACCCAGGCATTTATGACCATATGTCATACTCCTCTCCATATTAACCAGTCCTCAACATCGCTCTAATAATTACATGTCCAATTACGCCTAGTGCTGTCTGCACATTAATCTCTGACATTCCTCTCCTCACATAAACCGCAAACAAATCAGCATTCTGGGGCCACGCTATCAGAGCTGCCTGACTGTATTTTTTACCAGCTTGTAAATATGTTATCCAGGCACTTGACTGTCACAACATTGTGCGTGTGTGTGTGTGTGTGGAGGCAAGTGTCTGTATTTATACATGTGTCTGTGTGCATGGGTGCAGATTGGTGTAATTAAGATTTTGCTGGATGGACTTTAACTCAGCCTCTGTGGCTAATAGCCAACAAATATATAAGAGCAATAAACTAATGGTGTGAGTAATTAGGCAAAGCTGTATTTAGACGCATGAGGGAGCAGCGGGTGCCGCTACTGAGCTGACTACATTGGCCTTGATCATAATCAGAGACGGAGCCTCCTCCGCTGGGAGAGAGAAGACTGAAAAAGTGGACTTGGTGTGTTTGTGTGTTAAACTATTGATTGTATCGGACAGACCAAACACGTTTTATTAAATATGTCATGACAGAATTACACAGAAGCATTGTAATGATAATATTTAGTAATAGATGTATCTTTGTATGTAAACTGGTTTTACAATTATCCTGCTCCGTTTTCTTCTCATTCATGGGAATGACAGTAATCCCATTCCATATTTCACTGTAAAAGAACATCTTGAGTCCCCTTTCCCTGCATTACTCTACAGGAGTAATGCATCAGGTCTAAGCCTCTACATATGCTGGCCAACAAAGATAATCTACATGCATTACAATGGCCTTTCGGGGATCTGAAGTGCCGCTGACAGCTTAAGAATTGCATATCAAGAGGGTTCAAAAGAGACAGATTTATCGCAGGTTCCACTGGCCGCACTGCATTCGGAAGGTTGCAAATGGAAGTGTTCCTTGATGTGGGCTCGCCGAGCCTTTCTCCTGAATCAGAATGCAGATCAGGGCCTTGATAGATTGATTTATAACAGCTCACAGCATGCACACCATCCTGGCCGTTTCCAGTGTCCGTTCTTCTTGCAGCGTTAGAGAGTCTTAATTTAAATGCAAGCAGGAGATGTTATGTTTTAGTGATGTGTTACATCCCAACACCGCTGCTTAGTAGAACTTTGATAATTTGGTACATTAGGTGCTTTAAAAGCTAAATGCACAGTCAAAGAAAGCACTTCCTGTTTAGCAAGCCTAAACCGATATTTAATAAATGACAGCAATATGTGGGCAGAAGGAGAATTTAAATGTATAGATTACATTTTTTGTAAATGTTTGCAATAGTACTATAGTGTAAACAACAGTTTTATAAGTGGATAAAAGGGTGAAATATATACTAACTAATCATCATCATCATCATCATCATCATCTGTTCTGTATTTCTACCAGATTCTTTTTCAGTTATTTTAGTGAAATGTACTGTACGACTAAGAATTGGCTTCATCACACAGATGTGAGCTGGCACATTTCTAATGTTCTTTACATGGAGTCTTTTCATCAGAAACCTCAGTGTCTTCCCACTCTCTGTAGATGAACCTCCAGATACTATTTTTCTTTTTCCAAGATATTCCATATCTGCACTTGTGCTAGTTCCCCTCTCTCTACTGTCCAAGTGTGTGTTGCCTTTGGGGTAATCAGGGCAGGGGAAAAATATTATGTCCATTCACAATTATCCGCTTTGCGAATATTAAAGTGTCTGGCTACATAGCTGAGGTGCCTTTGATTGGTATCTTAACCTTTGACTACGCGATGAAGCAGTCGACTCCCTGCGCCCATATTGGAGGGGCCAGAATTTAATTCTGAAATGATTCAGGATAATAAGGAAGATGGATAATGTATGCATGAGGGATATTACGTTTGGGCTAAATGCAGTCGGGGGGCCGATGCTGTTGGAGTTGAATAATCACAGCGAGTTATAATCGGGGTGATAGAAATACCGCACTGTCACAGTCAAGAGAGCAACTCTTAAATCATGCAGCGAGGAGAGGCAGCTAGGCCAAAGGCTCCTCTTCGAGTCTACCTTTCATTAGCACACATTTGTCCCTTTGTTTCAACAACCACACCGTGTCCCCTCCATGTGACCTGCCTTATCGTTTTAGTTTCTCACAATTACAGAGGCCATGGAGTGGCATGTAGCAAAACTCACAGGTAAATGTTATGTCAGTGCTACAGCTCAATGAAAAATGGACTTATCCTGAAGATCAACAGGCTACTGGAGAGCGAGCTCAGGTCAAGTTAACGACTGAATATATTTGGCAGGTACATTAGAGTTTGATACCGAAAATGTTTTGGGTCATCAGTCAAGCAAGTTTACACCAGTTTACACCAGCTTTAGTAATACACTTTTTTTTTCAGTTGACTGGTTGGATGGATCAGGTGTACAAACAAATTTTATATATATATATATATATACACAAAGATTTTTCTGAAAGATATTTTATATAGTAAGTATCAGCTGAGTAATTTGGGTGTCTGAATGAATTAAAAGTTTGTTGTACTGTAGCAGACTCAAACGTTTGGACACTACAGTATGTATTTAAACCCTGGCTTGCTGTCATTATCCATAGTGCTGAGGTCTTAATGTAGATAAGAATGAGGACATACATACAGATGCTGTGTGTCATGTTGCATACGCCTATATGGAGCACATTGCAAATGTCATGTCACAAGACGCAAAGGCCTGCACAGACAAATTGTATTTGAAACCCATGCTAAGAAGACATAACTAAATGGAACATATTAAAAAGAAGACAACAAAACAAAGCTTATCCAATAAATCATGCTAACATTGTAACGAGTGATGAGGAAATGCAATTGACAGTTTTTAATTAAACCTTAACATCATGCTCATACGTGGTTCTATGATGGTTCTATGAATTAGCATAATGATTTCATATTTCTATGGTGATGAGAGGCTTCTGCTGGCGGGATGTGAACAACACTAATAAATCATGCTTGGATACAGTAATATAGTTGTAGTATCTTCTATTTCTTTACTGTATAATTTTAGGCCTGTCAGGATCAGTTAAAGACTTCCGGCAAGTAAAGGACAGATCAAATGGATAATGTTCTGATTTTTAAAACCATAATCTCACAGTATTTTTTTTTTTTTTAAATACTACTATGAATTTACCCTGAGTTTGAGGCCTACCACTGGGTCTCAGATGTCCTGTATTAGTGAACAATCTAGGATGTCTCTGGAGGCTACCTAGGAGTGTTTTAGCACACCGTACCCCTCCTAGTGCATTGAAAAATATATGCACTGAGTCCTGCAGGGGGTGAAACATGTAAGCCAGATTAAACTTCACAGCCAGTGGAGGGGACAGTTCAGCTCCAGGTTCGAGTTCTTGCACACAGAGAGAGGCAGATTTTATGTAATGTGGGAGAAACTCATTATAATGGAGGCAGCTGCAGTTGAGAAAGGATGGAGTTAACATGTCTTAGTACTTCAGATGGACCAATGAAGCATGGATATAAAGGGACCGATTTAACCGAAGTGAGAAACGTAACCATTGATTTTTTTTTTATTTTTTTTTTCAAACACATGAACACATCTTGCAATGCATTTGGACACATCACCAGTGATGTTACCTAGGGTCATCGGGTGATTCAGATCTTTCAGCATCAGGCGTCCTCACTCTGGTGACCCAGATGGGATTGATCAAATCCAGGTAGCACTACCTCCCCATGAATAACTTCTTTTGATCCAGTTTCAGCTGTATCCGTGACCATCCAGATGGCTTTCTTGCCCAGTGCCCCCTGTGATACCCAGAATGTTACAGACCCTCAAAGTTTTAGTAGACTTGTGCCTTGCTCACCAACTGTTACTGCAGCACTACTTTACAATGTCAGCATACTTCACCCTTTTCCACTCATGAGCTTCCTCAATGCAGTCCTCCCAAGGGATGGTAAGAATGCCTTAGAAAGCTTGTCTACTCCTCTCTTATAATGGTGATAAAGTTTACCCTAGAGGAAGGTTCCCCAGCTTGAATACCAGGAAATTCCTGATGATGCATTTGTCTGTAGAAAAAAAAAAGAATACTACAGTCTCTTCGGGGATACATGTTTGTGGGAAGGCTGCTGACTGCATCATTAGCTAATGTAATGGTAAGTCAGAGAGTACTGGTAGAGGGATCTAATGCTGGTAAGATGAATGCCTTTTTGACAATGTAGCCTATATTTCTTAAAGAACGTTATCAAAAGTATAATTGCGCATTGCATTATAAATCAGATAATTTAATCAGATAACCACCTCCTATAATACACGTGGCTATTAGTTCTTACTGACCTGCTTTATACCACTAATGAGTGCGGTCCCGTGGTTCCCAGGGATTGACGTAAATATGACAACAATGCAACCTCGTGAACAGCTGAGGCGGATGCCAGCGTCATTGCTGAGTATGCAGCATCTGTTATCTGATGAATTATTGCAGCCAGATATGAGCTGTTTTCCAAGTCTGTTCATTTCTCTGGATCCGGTCATCAACAGAGGATACATTAGGAGGAGGATCATAGACTAATAAACACTGGAAAGATGAAAAATGTGCCAGTAAGTTCTGTGCATATTCTATTCATGGTAGGTAATAGTGCCATTCATGCTGGTTGTTGCTACAGCAGAAGCAGAGAAACCTCTCTCAAACTCTTACTTTAGCCATTCCACCTCCCCATTAGACTGTAGATGGTATCCGGAGGAGAGATTTACATTAGTGTTCAATCTTTTCCATGGATGTCAGGTGAACTGAACACCTCTATGAGACACAATGTCTTTGGGTTATTCATACTGATGAAATACCTCATTAAAAAGCACCTTGACTGTCTCTGTGGCAATGGGGAGTTATAGAACAAAGTCTTAGGAAATCATTTGACAATACCCAGGAAGGTAGTGTGATGCTGGAATGCAGAACCAGTTATAAAATGCACTGCAATATGGGACTCTAGTCAACATGCCACAGTGCATATCTTGGATAAGTTAGATTCTTTGAATTTGGCATTATCAGCCCAATCATACCGTCACAACAGGGTATCAGCTTTTGCATTCTCTGAAGCAGGTCTGTGCTGAAGTAATATTTTGAATAAGTGATGAAAAGAGCTGCCTGGCAGGAAGTGTAATTGCTTCACAGCTTTTATGTATTCCAGGCTTCTATGGTCAGTTAGTATGGACATCGTGTAACTTCCAGTCAATCTTTTAGGGATGCCTTAATGCCAAGCACTTTCTGGTTGCTCACATCATGTTTTTATTCAGTTGGACTTAATTTTGGGATTAATATCTACAAAGATGGATTTTGGCTGGGTGACGATGAGGCAGACATTATTATTAAAATATACCATTTTGTGAGGCAGCTTAACTACAAAGGCCAGTGAGAGATAAGAGTGTATTACAATAGAAACACTAGGAAAGTGTTCATTTAGGGCCTTGTAAGCACTTACCACTGCACTGTCTTTTTTCAGAATTTTTGTCTTTGGTGATATTAGAGTGGTGCCAGTCACACCAAAACTATGTATTAATCTGCAGTAAAAGTTAAAGATGCTGAGAAATATTTGAAGCTTCTTAACAGTAGGAGCCAATTACTTACCATTTTTCACTTTTGCTTTTTCCTTCATCTATTTGTGGACTCCGTGTGCTAGGAATATATCCTAGGAAAGATTTGGTGGATTTGTGAAACTCATATTTCTCCAGATATAAGGTAATTTTTCATGAGGCATGTGAGCAGACATTAGAGATATGGTTGATTTGATTTAATATGTCTCTAAAGAAAAACCTTAAAGCTTGAAATACCAATGTGACATTGACCAGACTATACAACACTAAATATTTGTATTAAGGAATGCTGTCTTATATTCATACCTCGTATACCTGCAGGTAATAGTAGATGTACTGCTTAAGTGTAAAGCTTTTTTCAGTTCTTATTTGTCCTGTCACAGCGGGAACTAGCCATAATAGATACTGACAATTTTCAGTAATGGAGCTCAGTAATTGATGTTAGGGCAGATACTAACATCTATTTTTCAGAAAGCAAAGCCCTGCTTTGAGTTTTGTGGCCACAAAGTCACATGGTCAATGGGGAAGTAGCTCACAGCTTTGCTGAGTTTGGTGAGGTCAGGTGGGATTTGGATTTCTTGGGCTTCTTTTTAACTTGGTTAAGATGTTTATCCTGGACTGACAGAGTGGCCCTGGGGGGCTCCAAGCAGTCAATACCCCCTTATTTACTTCACAAACTGGAATAATGCAAGTCTGACCAAGAAAAAAAGAAATTCTATAGTGTTATGAAGGTAATGAGTGACTTAACAGGTATAAGGACTTGTTAATGGGGATGATGCTCTTGCTCCTTGCTTCAGTGATAACAGGCAGGTAACAGTTGCATAGCAGGTTGCATTGCAGCCTCAGAACTCTTGGGTCCCCAGTTTGATCCTGAAGTTACAGGACTATGTTCTCCATGTTCTCCAAATGTGTGCATAGGGTTTCATCGGGGTTCTGTGGTTTCCTTTCACCTCCCAAAAACATGCTGGAAGTTAGATGGACTACTCTAAATTGCTGCTAGAAGTGAATATATATACCCAGTGTGTATTCCTACTTTGCACCTACTGCTGCTGGGATAGGCTCCGGATCCAACATGACCCTGACCAGGATAAAGTGGTTACTGAAGGTGAATGAACATGTTTATGACCAGTATGAGGGCAAGGAGATCTTGAAGTCAGGGAGGAGTAGAGTATGCTTTGGGCAACTTTTTTAAATAGCTGTAATGGGCAGCATACTGGTTCAGAAGGCCCATGTACATTCCTGGGGATACTGTAATACTTTTATGGTAGTGCAAGATGAGGCTTATAAGACAACACTTTCATGTTGGAAGCCTGGGGGGTGACTAGAGACTGAGCTTTGCACAGGGTTTGGGTTAGGGGCACAGCCTCTGTCAAGTCCTCCACTGTGGTGAGGACGATGTGCAGTTGAGCAAAAACTGCTGACTGAAGTTGTCACATCTCTGCTGGATCCACAAATCTTTCTTTTTTCACAAAGCAGACTCTGAAGAGAATTGAAGATCGATGTGTAGACATTTATGGCGCCTAAAGTATTTCAGCAAAGCATCAAAAGCATTCTCCAAAGACACAGGCCAACAAATGTTTTAAGCCATAGATGACAAATCAATGTTAGTACACAAGCAGCATAAACAGACTGTAAAGTAAAATGGCTTAGACTTACAGGTGAACAATTACAATGAGTAGATTGACATTTAAAAAGGAAGAGCTTATTAGCAACAAGTGAAAGTGATGAATTACTGTAGAAAATAACAGGAACTCAGGAGATTTAGCCCTAATTGGATGGTGATAAAGGTATTGCGGTCTGCGAGTATGACAGCAACAAAATAAATTTGTTTGGTACAGATTAGAGCTAGTAACATTTATGTGTGATTGATATTTTCATCCACATTTTTTTTATGAAAATGAAATGTAATTCACAGTTGCACATCTTTTACACATTTTTCTCACTGTTTATGAAGCCACAAGGACACAAATGGTGATTTCTGCATTTGATAATTACAATGAGAAGAGTGATGTAAAACCCAGACATAATTGTAACACTCTTACTTGAACCTGATGTGCGGTCAGAGTGATTCAGCCTCTGATTGCTCTTGATGAAACTCTCCCTCCCCCTTTAAGTCTGTCTCACTCTGTCTCTTTTCTTTCCTTCTCCCTCTTTTGTTCTCCGTGCACCTATTTATCACAGTGTGAAGGTTGAAAGAGATATTATTAATCCTGTGGAATGAAGGCAGGGTTAGCGGCATGGATCGCATTGTGAGAGGGGTAATGATAGGAAGACGTGCTTGGTCGGTGGCCTGTGCGGCCTTGATGAATGGGGATCGGAGGGGAAGTGAGTGGCGTTGGGTGGCGGGCTGCTGAGCCGTGCAGTATCCCCTCATCCACCTGGTACTCCATTGCACACCCACACAACTCTTTTTCTCTCTCTGTCTCACCCTCTGTCTACTCTATATGACAAATTCTGGGCCATTTTCTTTCTGCTTGCAGTCCTATTTTCATTCACCTCCTGTATCTTCTACACCATTGGATTCTCTCTTTTAAAAAGATTGGGTGACTTATTGCTTTAGGTTGACTGATATGAATAGCTTACAATGACAAGTAACCAAATAAGCTTTTCCTTTAAAAAGAGGGGAAAAATGTAACAAAAAAAAAAAAACACAATGTCCAAGAAAAATAAGAATATCTGAAAATAAAAACATGTTTTATAAACTATTGCATAATTACTGCATACTTCTGCATAATTAAAATATTAATAAAATCAAATAAAAAATATGAAAAGATTTTTCATTTTGTGGATATGTGAATGCACGTTTTGTGTATTATTATTATTATTATTATTATTATTATTATTATTATTATTATCAACAACAACAAAAATAATAATAAAGATAAAAATAATAATAATAATAATAATAATAATACACACAAAACGCACATTCCGCTTAGAAATCTTGCTGCTCAAGCTGAGCTGGCTGGCATAGCGTTGCTTGATAAATTTTCAGCACGAGGGAACATGATGGTTTCACATGCTGGCCTTTAAAACACACTGTCATGAGCTGACGCGCCAGGCCCGGGACGATGACAGCGCTGACAATGCAACAAGCCAATCAAGCCAGCTCTATTACTCTAAGTGTCATCTCAGTGGAAAGCTCCCTATGACTCTCCCCCTTTCTCTTCAATGGGCCACTGAAACGGCCTAGTTATACCTACCATAGAATGTCCATTACGCTCCTTTTCATATACACTTTGTGACAGAAACAGAGTGTTGAGTCTATTGAATGAAATGGCTTTAAAGCATGGTTTATTTCAGTGGTTCTCATTTGGGTTTCAGGGATTACTGTGCGTAGTGCATTGAATCACAGTTTTTTTATGATGAAGGATTTTTAAAATGGATTTGAAATGAGCGAAGATATATATATATACAGTTGAGGACAAAATTATTAGCCCCCCTATGAAATTTTAAGTTTCCTCAAGATATTCCCAAGTACCTATTT
>CM075006.1:20815447-20884114 GCA_037576675.1 Pangasius sanitwongsei | reverse complement strand
ACTTGAAAACACTTGTGATATATATATATATATATATATATATATATATATATATATATATATATATATATATATATATATATATTCTATATAGACCCTTTAACGGGTCCCCCAGTGGGACAACCAATTTTCAAAGAATTTAACTATACAATTGTGCAGAAAGCATTGACATTTCATCTCTTTTGTACACTGGCTCATATATTACGATCCATCTATAATGCTTACGTACTTTTAAATATGATATATATTGAATACTTTTGTGAGTGCAGAATAATATTGTGTTTGACTTGACTCTATATGTGAAAAACACATGTGTGAAGCTCAAGCCATTCTCATGCTGGTCTCAGCATTTATCTTGTTATAGTCTTCATGCTGCTGTTCTCTCTGGCACTTGTGGAAAGCAGCTAAACGATGCATTTTCCCTTTCACCTGAACCTGATTGAGACCATGGCCTGCTCTGGTGTGTGACTGATGTTGATGCGTGGCCAACCTTTACCTCCACAAAATGAGGCCACTGGTCTACAGATTGCAGGTGTTACCCTTTGTCAAGCAGTCATGGCCTTTCCACGAACCAGAGTTGAACGATAGCATTTTCTACCTGCAATATATGGGTACGTTACTTTCTCTCTCTGGACAGGGTGGTGGAATGTACAAAAGCTCTCAGCCAAAAGCAAACAGTTTTTTTCCAGCCTCCCAACTAAGTTGCACGCCACAGCATGGTTAATATGAAGCATATGTTTTTTGGGGAACTCAGGGATGATTTAGTGACTGTGAGGTTAAATGTAGAACAATAACTTTAATTCAGGAGTAGTTATATCTTTGACGACTTTATCAGAGGATCACAGGCCCATCTATGTGCAGTTCTTCCAATTTCAGAGAACCGATAATGAACAAATTCATATAATGTTTTTTTTTTTTCTTCAGTAATTTGGTGCAATAGATTTCTGAGGCCCACACAATCCACTAGATACTGGATATCTTTCATGGCGATGCACTGCCAGTCTGTAACACAACTATTTTCTGCTTGCTGACCTGATTAGCAACATCAGTGATGTGAAGGGTACACATTTAACCAAATACCTGAAAGCTTTGTAAATATATCACTATAGAGTGTAGATTAATATACACAAACACACTATTGTATTACTATTATGAATTCCAATGGCAACTAATTTACTGTGTCCAAATAAAGTAGTTTTTTTTTTTCAGTGAAAAAAGATAAAGGGTTATTGCAAATATGTATTATATGTGCTTGTCTATCATACAATTCCAGAATTTTAAATTTAATTGTGTAAGTGTAAATACCATAATAACGTAAATTTAATATGTATACTATTATTTTATTTACATAAAGTTTGCCGTCTCTATATGTATAGAGTAATAAGAATGAATGAAATATTATTTCATTATATTTCACAAACGATATGAGGTGATAGTCACTAGTAGATGATGAAAACCTGAGCTGTTCTAAATTTTTAGACTTCAGACTTTTAGATTATTTGTTATTTCTAAATCTATTGGTGTGTATAAGCTGTTCGTACTACAGCTGTGTCGCAGCACTGCAGCTTCACCAAAGAGAAGTGCACTGAGGCTGCTTAGTGAGTGAGTGTGAGATTATACACTGCCACACTCACTCCATAATGAACCACACACACTCCATAATGCACCTATCCTGCTTTCCCCTCCCTCACCCCATGACACAAGATTAGGGTGAAGTGTGTGCGCGCACACACACACACGCACACACCCACACAACACAACACCCCAAACACGCAGCCATGAAAGACAGATGCAGATGTTGTGTCTCATGTCACCACTGTGTCTTGTCACATTTCACCATTGTCTGCCATACGGCTGGGTGATGACACACAAACACACACACACACATACATGTGACATGTAAGTGGCCTTGTCTGCAACCAATCAATAGCTGCTGGCACTTCTTTCCCCAGCCCAGGAAAAAACAATTAAAACCCATCGATCCTCAAACTGGCCCCTGCCATGAATATGCAGGAGCTTCTCCTTGACCTTCAAAGCTCAGGAAAGCCAGGTGACTTCATTCTTCACGCCACTGCCATTGCATTTGCAAGTTCTTGCTTCTCTCTCGTTTCTCTCACACACAACCTCCTCCAGAAATATATGTGTATACTTCTTTTTATGGCCATATGTAGACGCCCCCACCTCCCCACCTAACACTGGAGTTAAATCACCCCAAAACAATATACCACAAATCCACATGGCGACATGGGCTTTTCATTATGTTTCACTGTTATTCTGTCACATTCATCAGACGTCTCTTGCATGACATGGCTTGGCTCACGGGAGTCGCGCTCATTACCGCTGGGCCGGGCACTGAGGATGTGCACAAACTGCTAAGAGAGCTTTGCTCGTTCACTTGAGTTGTCAGAGCATGAGAGTCGATTCAATATGCAGCACTTTAACATCAGATCAATTATGCAAAAACAACACGCTAACACGTGTCAGTCCACCGAGGACTCTGATTGGAATGCGCAATCACTGCCAAATGCTTAAATTGAACTAGGTTAAACAGCTTGTTTGGGTCAAATGGTTTGATCCTGTGTCATCATGGCTCGGCTTTTATCAAAGATCTAACTCTCCACCACCGCGGGGATTAGTTATTGATGTCGGAAGTTGTTTTTTTACTACATAAAATTAGTGCAGCTCTTTGTGTTAAAACTGGATAAATGTATATAGCACATATTGCGGGTCTTTGATGATAGGCTATATCTATAATATGTCTACTGCTTGTGTTGTGTTTCAGATTTCAGACATTTCTGAGCGACAAATGTGACGGTGTGTAATGAGTGTATTCATGGGCATGCAGTGTGTGTAGTGCGTGCTTACAGTATACGTTAGCGTAAGAACTGTGTGCAAGTTCAGTCACTGTCACTGTTGGTCTAGCATTGTTTGTGAACGCAAGTGCCTAGTGTGTAAAGCATCGAATCGCACCAGGGGATAGCGGGAGGTAAGCTGAGACAAACAGGCAGGGCTACAGTGTGACTTATGTTCAATGAGATCCCCACATCACCTCCTTCCCCCTGTGTGTTTACTGGACTTTGACCACCATAGCCTTGCTGAAAAATGGCACCAGGTGCTTTTCATTCTTCTTGATTGACATGGAGCTGTGACAAAATGCTTTTGTTGCTTGTTTTTTTTTGTGTGTTTTGAAAGGTATGAGTTATGAGTCTTACGGTATTATTGTGGCATTGCTGTTACTGGGTAAATAAGATGTAGGGTGGTGAAATGTTGGTCGACTTCAGTTATCATTTGAATGTGATTCTATGAAATTTCAATTACAGGAAAAAAAATATCTTTTTCAGAACATATGGAAAATGTCAGTATTTGTGCAAGTGTCTTTTTGCTGATCAAATATTGTACATTAATCCAAATTTATTTTCATTATATAGATGATGGTCACAGTAGAAGGTTAGAAGGTTGCAATGTTCTGTATTCTGTACTTCTGTACAAGTGGAAGGAAACTGGACTAGGCTCCCATGATGGCCTTAACTATTAACTTGCACCGCACTCCTGAAACATTTTTTGGTGAAGACAAAGGATCTTTACCCCAAACGTTTCTTAAATACAGTGTACATGGAATTTACATGCATAGAACCTTATCTGCCCCATAGGAAGCTGCTTTCTGTCCTCCTTTCTAGCTGGTCTCTGTCACATTGAATTCTTCAATGGTTATTTTCATATTTACAACCTTCCTCAAAGATGTCAGAAACTTGAGAATTTTGTTTAACAAGGTATTGGGACATTTTCTGAAATGAAACAAACCAGCAAACCTGAACAGATGAACAATAGAGGAATGTACTGATGAACAATAGAAGGTGAACTCTTAAACCTACTCCAAGTATTCGCTACATTACAGCACTCTTTAATTCTACCCATTCAGGTAACAGTTGTGGACATGTACAGGTAACTGTATTTTATTTATGATTATGCCCAATTCCAGACCACCTGGGTGGGGCAGGAAGCCAGAGTGGACCACTGCTGCTGTAAACACTCGGGGCATAATCGATGCAGGCCAGTGCTCATTGTGAGGCAATCTCATCTGAAGTGCTATAGGTCAGGCCATTCTTATTCCACACCATACCAGGCTGAGCTACAAAGGCACACTATTCAATATTGCTGGAAATGTACACATATTGAACACATCACACTGACGGTTTGCCAGTGTCAGTGGCTATTCTCAGATGCAATCCTCATCTCTGCTCCATCGAGCTGGTCAGCTGAAGTGGCCACACATGCTCAAGTCTCTGTCAGAGGAGTTTAGTTGTGTCATTTTCCTTTTGTGACGGACGTTTAGGCTGGGCTTCACAAAAGACAGCACTGAGCACTGACTTATGTTGCGTTTTAATTTTCTTGCTGACCTATTATTGGTTAACATGGTAACAAACAATTTATAAGCAAGTAATACATGGTTAACTATTAGTAATCAGTAATCGTAATTAACTAGTGACTATTAATTCATGATCAATTAAGGAGTAATTATTGTATAAGCTTAATCTGTTAATATTTAGGTAATAGATGAAACATTTTATAATCCAATTTTAACTGAATTAATAATAATGAGTTAATAAAACTTACATTATTTAATGATAATTTTAGTTTTAATTAATTTTTTTTATTATTATTATATTAAAAAATGGCCCTCAAGCTCAGTCCTAAGGACCCAATGCTCTCCACAGCATCTTGATAAAAATGTGCCGAGCCCTCCAGGAGATGGAATAATGTGTGTTCAGAGCAGAAAAACCTGAAACTTTGCTAGCCTAAGAATTCCTAGAACTGGAATTGAGTAACCTTTTTGACCAATCAAATATTTCTTTAGTAATACATTAATATTACTAAATTAATTACTGTTTATTTATATATTAACAAAGATTTACAACTGTTCCTTAACTAAGAAAGCTATTAATTACTTGCTTATAAATAGGTTATTACTAATCCTTAAATTAATGTTTTATCTCTTATGGCTCAATGAGCTTCTCACTGTGTAAGTTGCTCTGATAGATTTCTAGTAATAGCAACCAGGATGAGATTAATAGGGATATTTTATCAGTCCCGAGAAGAGTCTGATGTGATGGAAGATTTAACGGATCATATAGGAATGCAGCAGGTGCACACATCTATAAATGAATTCCCTGCAATCCTACAAATATCTGCATTCTGTGCTTCCAGTTTGACACCGGTTTGGCCTTTTCTTTACTAACCACCTAAACCTTGATCAGATGGCTGATTGGCCATTTGTGAATAATCCAGCAACAATTATTCAATTAAACAATTTCCTTTTAACCAATATCCAATCAAGCAGTCAATTGCTCATACTGGGCAGAATTATTGTTGCATTGTCATGATCGAGGATGTCAGCAGTGTGGCAAAGGGAATGATGAAATAGTTCTCAAACACAGCTGTAACATATTCCATGTATTAGCGTAGTATTGCATAATATAATGACATATATTTTGGTGCATCAGTGACATGTGATAAGCAGCAATCTTTGTACTGAATGCTTCATGCATAACAGTTATCAATATTCTCTCCGAAAACAGAGGCGCTGAATTCAAATGAAGGCATTTTTAGAAATGAGCATGAATAGAAATGAATAGAAATGGCAATGGGAGAGCCAAGGTTATCAGCAGGAGTGTGGGAGAAGGGCAGAAGAGAAATCAGACCCCATAAAACCGCATACAAGCGTATATGTTTGAGGGTAGTCAATTTTACTGCTCTGCTCCTATCACCGAACTGACAAATCAATGCAAGTTAAGGAGCTAAATTATTTAAAGCCAACTCTAATTAGTTGGCTATTCCCAAACTATGGATTCTTTTAGAATATTTATGATAGAGTTCAGCTTTTAGGAAAGCCTAAATCTTTCTTTCTGGCTCCAGAGAACTAGAGATCGTTTTTTTTTCCACTACAACTCGTGCAAGGTTTTCCAACTAGATCATGCGATTTAAATTGATACCTAATATCTTTAATAGGGTGATATACAGTATTGTAAGACATTAGAATGAACATTGTAACTGCCGTTCAAGATTATGTCTCATCAAGCAATTGATGGAAAGAATGAGGTTTTGGGGCTTTTAAATTTTCTTTCAGACGATACTGTAATAAATATTGTGCATCTATGGTTTATACTGATTTAATCGAAACATACATTTCCTCACCTGGAGATACAAGGTAAAATAATTAAACTATAAAACAATAAAAGGTAGTTAAGGACTAAGCTTTTGTTAGAATTTATATAAAATTAGTTATATTTAATATTAATTAAATGTACGTCTCATGGAGTGAACAGTTTACAATAATTAACATTACTACATTACTAAGAATTAACATTATAAGTTTAGATAGATAGATAGATAGATAGATAGATAGATAGATAGATAGATAGATAGATAGCTAGATAGATATTAATATCAGAATAAATACAATAGTATAAAGACTTAACCTTGCTGCTTATTTCACAGAGACATGTCGGCATATTTCAAACAGGTCTCTCTCCCCCGTCCTACCTTTTCCTGCCGCGCTTTGTGTGTGTGTTATGAGCTGTTATCAGACACTGAAGGTAAGAGGGATTCAGACTATTGATCATTTCTTTTAATTACCCCCAGCATACCGAAGGGGCTAAATGAACTCTCTTCTCCCCTGAAAAAGCCATGCATATTTCAGAGGCAAAAGCCCTACCGTATGTCACTCTGTACTTATCATACTTATTTATCTCTCCCTCTCTCTCTCTCTCTCTCTCTCTCTCTGTCTCTCTGACACTCACTGAAAAAAATATATGACCACACTGCGGGTCACTGTAGCCTCAGTGATGCACATCAGGCTCAGTATTGCAAGCAGTGAAAGCCTGAGGTACTGAATATGTTGCACACAGAGGAAAGGTCCAATGTAGTACTTGGCAGGACAGTTATTTCATCATTCTCTCCCTTCAGCTATGCTGATTGGCACTTGTTGTCTCCCAAGGGAAAGATACAGGCTATTGGCTGAGCTCTCTCTCTCTCTCTCTCTCTCTCTCTCTCTTTCTCCCTCTCTCT
The DNA here is from genome assembly GCA_037576675.1 of Pangasius sanitwongsei. NCBI lineage: Eukaryota > Metazoa > Chordata > Actinopteri > Siluriformes > Pangasiidae > Pangasius > Pangasius sanitwongsei. The sequence continues at coordinate 20,877,049 of CM075006.1, read as the reverse complement.
CTGTCTCTACCTCTCTTTCTTGAGTGTGTCTCAGTCTTGCAGATCCACTCTCCTGTCTCTCTGGAGCGAGGCCCTCCATTCTAATGATGGGCTTTAGAGGGGACATCTGCATGGCGGAGTGGAACAGGCATAATCCACTGTCATGTCACAGGTTGGCAGCCATGCCACACGCTGGCACTTGCTGGCGCAATGGCACCCTGCCTGCCTGCCAGCCAGCAGGGCACGCTCCACACCCAGACAGCACCAAATAAAGGCCAAGGCCTGAAGTGCCAGTAAGAGTCACTGAGTGAAGAGCACTGAGACTTACACTCCATACACTAACTGCCATCCACGTGAATAAAGGAAGAGTTCACACTTTTTCACACTACAAGCACTGTGAGGGACTTGACAGCTAATTACTCTCTGTTTACTGCCGTATGTCTTATATAGTGTCAACTCGGAAAAAGAGTCATACAAGAAATCAAGGATCCTTTATTTGCACATTATGAATGGTGGACAATGACAACATGTTAAGTAGTATTCACATCATATCAGCAAACAAAGTAAAGTAAGTAAAGGTCAAGGCAGAAGATATCAGCGTGCTATTTTTGGGGCTACAGGCAATAAGAGAAGAGCACAGTCGTGGCTTCCTAGTGTAAGCTAATAAGCTATAGCCTGTCTGCGAGCTGCTGGATATTACAGCCGTCACCCAGACGCTCATTTGTGTATGAGTGGATCGGCAGCGTGCTGTTACAAGTAAAAGCGAGAGATAGAGAGAAAGAGAGAGCGAGAGTGAGCGAGCCTTGGCATGGCTGGAGAGACAAGGGAATGGTAAAAGATGCAGGAGTAGGACAGGAGTCAGGGAGGAGATGGCGCGACGATGTCGGCATGAGTGAAGGTTGAGCCAGAGATGGGAGGTGGGGTGGGGAGATGCGGGATGCTTGTCCCTCCTCTCTCTCCCACTCTCTCTCTCTCTCTTTCTCTCTCTTAATTGAAAAGGAAGAGAGTGCAGGCCGTTGTCAGGGCAAACAGGACTCAGTCAGTCCGTCAGGCAGTGCATTATTCCACAGTGTTTGGCTGGCCTCCCCTTTCCTCCGCTGTAATTTAAATGACTGTCAGGTCAGTGGCAAAGACCAGCACCACTCCTGTTAAAAGGGAGACTGCCACCGCCATCGCCATGCTGCCACAGTCCTGATTGTCTCTCTCTCTCTCTCTCATACACACTCTCTCTCTCTTCTCACTCCCCAAACCAAATAGCAGGGAGGCACAGCTGTCACCCAGTGGTCACAATGCATTTACTTAGTGACAGAATTCTAATTAGTTGGTGAGGTGGTGTCACCAGACAGAGAAGAGGAGGAACAGAGAGAGAGGGAGATGTATGTTAGAGGGTGGGGTGTGGGGGGCAGCATTTTTGAGAGGACAGACTAGAAAGAGTCTGAAATATCTACGACGGTTGCACACATTCTGCCTTGATAACACTCCTATTAGACCTGTCCCCTATTAGACATGTGCTTTTTTTAGGCTTACACACGTTCTATTGCACAGACCAATTGCACAGTTACTCAAATAATGCTAATATACAGAATGAATGTTTCTCAAGAATGGTCTATATATAATTAAAATTGTAGTAGTTAAAGCTCAGTAGGAAAACGTGAGTCAAAATGAGAAATGTCACAGCCAAGTTTTTCTGTACATGATAGTGAATATATCTTAGAAGAAGCATCACTTCAAAATGGCCCAGTTTAAGTGGAGACCAAACAGGCTCCCATACATATTACTGCATACGTTATACTTTATAGTCAACCTAAAATTGCAAAGGCACTGATACTTAATTATATGTTACCTTCCTTTAAGCAATGGGATCACTTCTAGAAAGGACCCTAGAGAGTTATCTGGTTTGTCCCTCTGTGGAGCCCTTAAAGGTTGTATGTAAAACACTGTATGTACAACAGTGTTTCCTTATCAGAGAAGTACAACAACACTTAACAATCTGAAGAAAGCTCAAAGAACTATTTTAAAGGACAATTTTGTCTAAGAGTGTAATGTTGGGTGAGTCAGAGCCTCCTAATTGTAATATGTATCTCGTATATAAGCCTTATTTTTAAGGTAACACCTTATTTAAGGGTAGTGTTCATTATATTACATGACACCTGCATAGGCTCTTTAGACCTACATAAACATGTATAAAGCCGTTTCCAATTTAAGTCAGCTGACATTAAGACTGCTTTCAGCGTTGCCAGAGAACTTCATAAAATTCATTTATGTACATAGTTAAATTAAACGCTTTAGAGAAAATGTGCATAACTCTCTCATTACGGTGTCATGGTATAACTGTGTTTTCATAACAATAATATTAAAAATATAAAAATAAAATGAAAATGAATTTACTTAAGAGTCAATGTCATTTAAATTATGTAATTTAACATTGTAATAATTATTCATAAATAATTTATAAACAGACATTTATTATTATTATTATTATTATTATTATTAAAATATATTGTTATTTGCCAGTTAGAGTTAATGTATCAGTTGCTTTAATTTACAGTGGTACTGCTATAACTGCACAATGACATTGTATTTTCACATGTTAGTATTAAAATCATAAAAAGTATATATATATATATATATATATATATATATATATATATATATATATAGTATATATAAAAAGTGATGAGATTAATGACTGGTGGTAGATAAGAATAAAGCTCCAGGTATGACATCTTTGCCTGACTGTGCCCGCAGGAGTGAACCTTCTCTCTAACTCTCTCCACTGCAAGCATCCTGCTGTGTAAGAGGCCTTTCCAGGCCCTTGAAGGGTTCATCGAGGCCCCATTACCATAGCTCATGAAGCACAGAGGTGTTCCTGTCCCCTGGAGTATGGCTAGAGGACCCTCCAGGACAAACACAGACAAGGGTCCTTTTTACCTCTCATGCTAATTTCTCTTTCTCCTCTCTGACATCCACCTACACCCCTCTGTCTCTCTCTCTCTCTCTCTCGCTCTCTTGCTTTCTCTATCTCTCACACCCACACACACACACACACACACACAGACTTGCAGACTGGTTGACAGGCCTATCCAGGGTCTCTGGTGAAGCAGTTGAAAGGGTCGTCCATGGCGCTGGAGATGGCACTTGCACAGGTCCAGGTCACAGAACATTTACTCACTGACACAATTCTAATTAACCAGCCTCGACTGTGTCACTGCACTTCACAGACAGGATGTGCGCACACACACACACACACACACACACACACACACACACAGAATGACTAATTCTCTTTGACTTGTGATGTCTCATTTTCAACAAACAAATTTTTATTTTTAACAAATATTAATCTTCATAAAGTCCTCATTCACACCTTCATATATTTTAAATTCCAATGAGACACTAATTACCTCTTTTGAGTGACCAACGATTGAACATTTTCCTACTCTTCGATAGAGTTATTATTGCATTAACTGGTGATCAAAAATGGAAACTGCTACAGGCGCTAATAGAGGCCCACTGGGGCAGGAATAACTCTGCCCCATGCTCGCTATATGATCATTTTCATTGGAGGAGGAGCAGTAGACAGCAAAGTTTTTACACCAAACTAGGGTAGTTTTAAAATACTCAGCTGTATTTTTAGTTTTGTTTTATAGCTAATAATCAGAATTAAATCTAATAAAATTCCACAAACAAAGGCAGAGTGTAAGTGCGAACAATGTGTCTATGATGTATAGCACCATTTCTATTGTAAGATGGTGCATATTGCAAAGACTGAGAGAGGGAAGGCGGGATTACGGAGTGCATAATGTCTGCACATCAGAAATTCATTTGCACCACTGTGACCATAATCACTATGCAAAGACTAGCACAAGTCCATAGAATATAACGTCCCGATTCTTCAAATGACCCATTAACATTTCACTTTGATGCTTCAGACCTATTGCCATTAGATATTGCAGTGACCACTCTTGGGGTTGTGACATGCCAAGCTGATGTTGAAGGGTAATGCTGTAGCTTGCTAGGCTCATTAGCTATCTAGCTAGCTCATGTTAATTCATACATGTACCGTTACAGTGAATCTACTGTACTCAAGTGTTATAACAAGAGTACGTGTACATAGTTAATTATTTTACACCCTGGAACTGATACAAAGCCTTTGATGGTAAAATTCTGCTGTTGTTGTTCCAGATTTGAATGTGAACGAGAGTATACATTGCGCAGTGGCAGTAGTCACTATGCTGTGTGTGTGTGTGTCTATGGCATGTTCTTTGTGTGTGCATAATGTCAGTGCAATTTTATTGATTTTATCTGTTTATGTAAAAAAAGTCATGGAAATCTCAAAAACACAGCTGAAGAGGTGACACTCCTCAGAATCATTTGTGCTTCGGCATAAGAATAAAAGTGGACCGGAGCAGATAGAGGCAATTGAACCCCCATCTAAAGCTTTTTCCCCTCTCCCTCCCCATCTCTTTCTCTCTCTGACTGTTAATTTGTAGAGATGGCATGTCGCATGCGCACCCCAATCTCTCTTTATTCAAGTCATTAACATCGAGGTGGCCAGTTCAAGGTTAAAACAAAAGTCGCCCGCAGAAGTTAACAGAAATAATGAAAACAATAATGGAAAAGGCAAATTAAACACAACTGCTAAGTTGGTTCTGAGGCAAAAATGAGCATGATGGCTGCATTAATGAGCTGAATGTAGCAGATGAACTGCCTTTTACAGAGCTGCTCTTTCACAGATCATGCATCACACTTGAGACCTGCAGATGAGGATCTAAGTGAAGGAGAGAGTGTGGAAAGGGCATCTTGAATGAGGATGTGAAGGAACTTGCACTTAGTTTGGTATTAGGTGACGCTAATTCCCTGTTTCTCCTAAATAGGAAAAATTCATTTAACATGGTTTGACTTCTTAGTTGCCTTTTTTTTTTCTTCCAGTTTTCACAGTTTCAAGTTTTGTGATTGCAGGGAAAGGGTTGTTATGATCAGAGCAGGAGCCAGAATGCCTTATGACTTGCATAGGACTGGAATAATCAGTTAACCTTTGTGGTACGGGCAATTGCACTAAGAGCTGTTGTGTTGTGTTGTGAATGTTGTGTTGACCTGCATGGCTAAAAATCTACTTATATGAGAATTGCAGGTATTCCTCACATGCTGTGAATCCAGGGCTGTTCTTTGCTGCTTGAGTGTTGGTATCAAAGGAAAACAGTTTTAAAAAAACAGATTAAAATAGTGTGTAGTATTTTTCAAAACTGTATGCCCAAAAGTGACATATTGAATTGCGAAAGCGAGCCATGCTTCAGAAGGAATTCTTCTATGTGACAGCGAAACTACAATTATGAGCCCCATCTCCAAACAAGTCCAGAATCTGTCCTGAGTGCAGACTCAAGTACCTGGGCCAAGTGTGAAAACACCCTTACAGTCATCATCATTCAGATAAACTTTACTCAGTTTCACGGTATCTCACTCTTCAGAGGTTCATTCATCTCCAGGGCACACAAGGACTCGCAAAAAGCACAAGCTAATAAATGAAGATTTGATCGAATCTCTTCTTTCAAGTGATGGTGTACTAGTTAATTTTAGCTATAAATGGCAAGTAGTACAGGGTCCACTATTTCAGGCTGCATAATCAGAGGCCGCGGCTTCCACCGTTCACTGTTGACCCTGGCGGTCCTGCCTGTGAAGACGTGCACCCAGATGCAGGAGTGTATCCTCTGCCTGTGGATTAACATCCATGTATACTTCACGCTGAGAGACAGCAAGTCCATTTAGGATAATTTCCCAAGAGTGCATCGGCTGGTTAAGTCAGTGGAGCCATGGAGAACTACTTCACAGGAGAAGAAGTGGACGGCTAAAGCAGGGCCTCTCGTCATTAGAATGCCTGCTGCGCTGGAGCACCTGCCACGGCTGTTTGATAGAGCACTTTAGCATGGCCTTCTCTGCTTCCCCCCCTGCCGCTGTGGCTCGATTACACTTCGCATAACTTTGTTGGCCTTGGGATCATTTATTTCTGCTAATTCTGCCAAGTGCTGGTTCCACCATGCTGGGCATAAAACCCTCTATGCTGTCCATGTGTCCCCTCCTTTAGTGTGCCCATGGCACTGCTTACTCTGTATGATTTAAAGAAGACACCCAGACAGGAGAAGTGAATGTCACCATAAACAGCCCTCCTGCCCATGGAGTGCTGTATTATAAGTGAACTCTCATAAAAAGGAAAAATGTAGGCCTACATGCACCTCCTTTCTGGGTGTCCACAATCTTGTATGTCGTCTTACTTTTGTGCTTTGGTGACTAGACGAATACAGAATGAGATAAAATACATCTTATTGTAGTGTTACACAATTCTGCCTTCTAATAACCTTTGTTGAATGTTGAAGCATTAGAGAACTGGTACTGTTCTTCTGTCAACCAGTTAGCATACAGCTGCATACAACAAGCAACCTACAGGCTTTTATTTTATTACCCTTATTTTTCCTCCAATGTTTCATGGTGCAGATGCTATAGTCATACTTTATGGAAATGACAGAAATATGTATTTCTTCACTCCCAACATATAATGATGATTGCGTGTGGAGTAAATAACCTCCCTCAGGAGCAGCCAACAGCCCTTTTTATGATACTCATTGCCATAAAATGAAGCGCCATTGCTATGCATAGTCAGAAAAATAAATGAAGCTTGTTCTGCTCGTGGCTGAAATAAGGACTGTAGTTATGTCTGGCTGCACAGTCGTGCTCCACTCCTCCATATGCATGTGATGAGTCGTTACAGCAATCAAAAGCACAGTTTTACAGAGTTTGTGCAGATGTAAATAAGGGCGCCTCAATAAACTCCCTGCAACTGCATAGGTTTTAATGATGTGGCCACATTCCTTATCAGCACCATTCAGCAGTATGGCGGCTAAACAGAGGACATCCCATCGTTCTGGGTCGCACCGATTTAATGAGCAGTTGCTTGTTCATGCCTGATTCCACATTGTCTCCATACAGTCCGCCTGACTTTCCTTGGTTCGGGTTTGTTTTTAATGTTGATTAATTGGAGTGGATTTAATACAGCAATTGTCACGATAAACTTTAAAAATGTAAATGCTATGCTTATTTAGCCTAGGTCTGCAATGTGGTCCCTTTTAATTTGAGTGAATGATAGAAAAATATGATGATGGAGCCTGGCTTTTTAGTGTCTGTATCTGTGTCTGTCTGCTTTTTTTTTTCATAAGCTGAGGGTATTTTCAACTAATGAGTGCTGGTGGTAAGCGCTAGTTAGCACAGGGGAGTGTTTGGGAGCAGTCAAACTGGTTGATTTAAGGTACGGAGGTCAGAGGGCAGCCCAATTATGTCCTTGGAGCGCGCGCTTCCTGGCTCTTTGATTCTGCACTTCTAAAGGGCCAGGAGGGCACAGGGGGTCCACGGTGGCCGCATTAAGGGGATGTTAATTGGAGCATGTTGTTTTTTGACGGCCAAGCCATCAAGCCAGGGCACAACACCACCACCAGTCTAATTATGGTGCCAAAGGCCTTCGTGTCCTCTCCTGGCCAAAGCACTGCAGACCTTGCCAAAATGTAGCTTGAGGCTAGTGTGTTGACGCAAAACTGCAATGCTGAACTCAGCATGTACGAGGCCACCTGAAGTTGTATTACAGACTTTTTTCCATACTGTTCCCTATGGGGGTTTTTGTCCACCTTTTAGCTAATCCAACAAAAACAAGCCAAAGTCTGAAAGCTCTATGTCATGTTCTCTTTAGTAAATGCCTCCGGAGGAACAGCAAGAGGAGGCAAGGAGAGGATCTCATTCAGCTGTTAATTAGCCAGGCTGTCTCGTGGGCCCCCGCTCATTGTAATGTTTAATTACAGCCTGAGCAGTGAAAAGGGCTGCGTGATGCCTTTGCCGCCTGTCAACTCTGCTCAAATGAAGCCATCCTCTCAGGTGCAGGCTGCCAGCCTGCTGCTAAAAGATTACTTTGCACTTTCTGCTCATGCCTCTTCACTTCTGTTTACATGTGCTTATATCATGTACTGTTAGGAAATAACATGAGAATAGTCAAAAGCCTGGCAGTAGGGGTGTCAGAAAAAAAAAATTACAGTAATTTACAATTGAGAAATTGACAGAGATAACCTGTAAAATATTATAGTAATTAACCTTCTTTAAAAATGGGTAAATATGATTATTTTACAGTAATTAAATTTTTTTTTTATATATATTTCAGGCAATTGCAGGGAAAATGATTTATTTAGCTTCAATATGCAATCAAATGGGTCACCCATAAATATGCCTTATTTGTTTTAGAGGGCTAGCACTAGGTGTATGGCCTAAAATATCCCACATCCCTAAACTAAACCTACATCATAAATCATTTATAAAAAATTTTAAAAAAAACTAATAATTAAATTTAATTAAATGTAATTATTTTTTTTAATAAAATTGTGAGGTAAATAGTGATAAGTACAGGTGTTTTTCAGACATCTTAAGAAGAAACCAACCCAGACAATGGTATTATCACCAGTTAATAAATGAAACCATAAGAAACAGTGTATACAAGTGCATGGAGTATTTAATGACCTAAAGAAACACAACGGCTTTGTTGTTTTTCACGCCTTGTCAGGGAGGAAAATGCATCTGCTGAAATCTTTTAAATCCAAATTAGGATGATGAAGGCAAAAATCGCTTTTGGTTCAGTGTAAGAAAACAGTTTATACAGTATACACACACTGTCCACTTTATTAGGAACATCTGTACAACTGCACATTCATGCAGTTATCCAATCAGCCAATCATGCAGCAACAGTGCAATGAAAATCATGCCAATAGAGGTCAAGAGATTCAGTTAATGTTCACATCACAGCGGTATGGATGTTGGTACCAGATGGCCTGGTTTGAGTATTTCATAAACTGTTGATTTCCTGGGAATTTCACACACCACAGTCTCTAGAGTTTGTACAGAATGGTGCAAAAAACAAAAAACGCTGAGTGATCTACGGTTCTGTGGATGGAAATTCCTTGTAGATAAAAGAGGTCAGAGGTAAACGGGCAGATTGGTTCGAGCTGCCAGGAAGGATATAGTATCCCTCATATAATCACTCTTTACAACTGTGGTGAGCAGAAAAGCATCTCAGCATGAACAAAACATCGAACCTTGAGGTGGATGTGCTACAACAGCAGAAGACTACATCAGGTCCACTCCTGTCAGCCAAGGACAGGAATCTGAGGCTATCATGGGCACAGGCTCACTCAAACTGGACAGTTGAAGAGTAGAAAAAAAAAAATCTTTCCACTCTTCTGTGAGTCTGTGCTTACGATACCCTCATGATAGAATTTACTGATGTAACTGAAGATGTCTGAAGCACAATGAATGACACTAAAGGACTAAGCAAACTCTAATACAAATAATATACCAGGACATGCATAATCAGTTGATTTGTTGAACTGTGAAAACTACGCTCCCCTAAAATGGATTATCTGTCCACAAGGGGACAAATAAACTAAATCATTTATTACCTGCATAAATGTGAGAAAGTGAACTCCCATGGAACATTGAGCTCAGATGGAGGCAGTTCCAACACTTGTACCAAGTAAATATGCAGAATGGAAACTAGTGAAACAGTCCAGTTTTGTCGACACTGACTCCATCAACTGCGACCATATACTGTGAGCACACAAGAGGGCGTGGTCCTGCGGAAGGAGTGAAAGCAACAAAGTCAGAATATGATTGTTTTTCTTCTTTACTAAGTCAACACATGCATTCGTTTTTCCTGATGTGTTTAATTAGGTGTGTCTCTAGTACAAGCTAGCGCCTAATCCCCAGCGCTTAATAATGTCATTATAGCTAGTTACTTTAGACAGTGTTAGTGAACTAATAATCATAAGCAGAGAAAAGAAAAAATAAATCCAAAGAAATTAATATCAGAGAACAGCGATTCTTTTGACTAGTCCAAAATATTTCAACATTTGTGCGATGTCGTCTATGAGTGCTTCAGGCATCAAAGCATCCAAGGTCATAAGACCGTCCTCGTTTGTTGTTTTTTTTTATTGGATTGATTATTAGGTAATACTCATCAGTTTACTGTACTGTACATGATTTTCAAGGGATTTAGGATAATTCTTAACAACCTAAGGTTACCATTTAAACTAATTTACATTAGACTGTTTTGTTAAATAAATGTTGTACATACTCTGTTGTTTAACTTTTTTTTTTTTCAAATCACAAGAAATACTGTTATAGGGTGGTGCATCAGGTAACATCGCTGCCTCATAGCTCCAGGGTTCAATCCTGAGCTCAATCCTGAAGTTCCTGTCTGTGTGGAGTGTTGCATATTCTCCCTGTTTTACTAACATAAATTTGAAAATTTTTTGAAATCTTTTTTTTTTTTTAAGGTTTTTTTAAATTATTATTTTAAACAAATTTTTGGCCTGTGAATTTACAGAATTTTTTTTTTTACCATTGTGCATGTGCGTTTGTATACAGTTTTAAAATCACAAGACGTAGAAGTCATTCTCTCCTCTTCTAACACTTTTTTAATAGTAATATTTGTGTCCAGAGCCAATGATGGCCCCCTCGGCTCGTCAACACAGTGCAATTTGTGTGAGATGAGCTATCGAGCGGTTAAATTGAGCCAGTAGCATGCTCGGCCTGTCATAAAGCATGTGCTTTTTATTGGGCTGGCTCTGGGCGACCAAGTGCTGTCCACCACTCTTTAATCCAGCATAAAGAAGGCTCTCCTGGGTCCCCGCACTGTAGTCTGGTGAAGGAGCCACTGATCAATGGTCATCAGGGAAGTGCGTGTGCATTTTAAGCTGCTGGGACTGACAATCCTTGCTCTACTGCTCTTTGAACACCAGCTTGCATTCCCAGGTCAGAAGTTACTCATATCCAAGCACGCTTTACAGTGCCACCTCTCATTTGCACAGTGGCTATTGATCGGGCATCGACCGCCAGTAGCTCCTGAGTCAGCGGCTCATTTTTACTTGTGAGCATTATGACAGGGAAGGCATCCTAACTCAAGCAAAAAGAGAAGGGAGATGGTTTAAAGACAGAGAGAGAGGGCAGATAAATGGAGTATGTGGATGCACAGATGAATTGGTTCTCATAATAAACCTCTGCTCTCTGTCTCCTCATTCAGAGCTACTGATTATGTGGCATTGTGCGTTTATTCACAGTGATGTGTTTGCCTCGAGCTGGAAGGATAAATGAGAGCCCTCAATAATAGAGGAATTATATGAAGTAAATGTAGACTATCTGTTGTAAATCTCCCTCCTATTCATCCACTGCATCTTTTCTAAATGTTTTATCATTCGCTGAAATGATTCACCTCTTACTCTGGCAAATACGGTTCTTGTGTGACAGCGGCTCGTATTTCTAAGTAAAAATTGTAATCTGTGACCAATCCAGTAGTAAAATTTATACCTCAATAAAGCTTCTTTCTAGTGATGCAAATTCGCATTCACAATAAGATTCGTAATAGTAGGCACATAGATGCATTAGAAGAGACTATTTGTCTGAAACCTGGCAGCAAAATCACATACATCATCTTTATCCTCGGCTTTATTTTACTGACTGATGGTCAATATTGGTACAGTATGAGTAGGTTAAATCTACATCTAGAAGACCGTAAACTTGCCTTAGAACTTGAAAATTGCTACAAAATCAACTATCTTTAACAAGGGAATTGCATTCTTACTGTTTACCTCCACTGGATTGGGCCAAATTGCACCAACTTCCGAGATTAAAGTCCCAGAAAAGGGTTTGGACCCCACTGGGTGGTTAAAAAAAAAATATGTGCGCCATAATATCTCCCAAATACCAGCACCCCACCCATCCTGCAGACTAGTGACTCTTCTCTACATCAATGATCACTGATGCATGCGGCCTGATGGATGGTCCCCTTTCAGGGTCGGACACAATGATGAACGCTGCGCCCGGAGCCAGAGCTGTGCCTGGGTGAGAGGCCTCCTCCACAGGTCTGTGCTCCCAAAGGTCCCCATGCACCTCTGCACTGTCATCCCCTGCTCCACACCATCCATTCTGCATGCCTTTATTTATTCATCCACTCACGGCCTGTTTGTTTTTTAAGCAAGACAAATTGAAGGGAATAAGAGCTAGGTGTAAGTTGTTGTTTTCATATTCCGCTCCATGTCAGGTGCTTAGACGTGGGGTTGTGCATCATGCCATGCAGGTTATGCATAATCTTACACACGGCAAGGCATGATTAAAGTTGGAAGAAAACATGCAGCAGCAAGGCATGCTGGGTAAGCATTCTTTAAGTGGCTCTTTAGAAAAGGCCCTGTTATCCTCTGGTAGTGCAATATGTATTGGGCTGGAAAGTTGAAGTAGATTGCACTACACAGATAACAGGCAAACTGAGGCAATGTGCAATGAGACAATGAGGCACTGAGACAGCATCATTTAACAGTGTGTTAATGGATAATTGATAGGTAGGCAGCGTTTTTGGTAAGCGCTTACGTGCTCCTGAGATAAAGCTTGTCCATTAGGAAAGCCAGATACCCTATGATTTGCCATCAATTTGTCAAATCCTAAGTAAGGTTCTTGGAAAATTTTGATAAACATTGCAAGCCAAACTAAAAAGTGAAAAAGTGAAAGAGCTTGTTTCATACATGGCATTTATTCACTATGGTCTTTAACAGTTACCATTATTTGTGTTTATATACTCAGATGTAGTTAAAAGTAAGTAGCTCACATAACCAGAAATTAAACTGAGAGGAGATCAGAGGCTGGCACCCGTGAAAGTAGGGCCCTCCAATTCCTAAGTCTTAATTTAACCTCTGAACATAATGGGCCAAACAGCTTATAGCTTAACCTTAGTTTGCAAGCCAGAATTTTTTCAGCGATCATACTCTAGCGGTGTTTTTAATCTACTAGAAGTGATGAATATGTTGATATGAAGCATTTTCAACTAAAATGCTGCTCGTTGAGGCCTTTGACTACCAAAGCATCTGCCTTCAGAATGGAGCGAACCTCAAATCTCTGGATCTGAAAGTGAGTTCAAAAGTAGGAATTACTTTAGCCTGTACATCTTTATATCACTCTAAATGCATTGTCTTTGGTGCTTTCATATATCAGTTCGATTTGAGTTAATAAAGTAAAGTTCATGTAAGTTACTGTGAATAGTGAGCCTGCTCGTTTCAGCACCATGGACAGCATATTGGTCTGCAAGATCTGTTCTGAAGCAGCTGGACATACAGTAACACTTCCATGCTCATCTGGTTTCTCTAATTGGCAACACTGGAATTTCAATAAGAACAGAAAGTCCTGCTGATCAATATCAAAGGGTTCCTTCAACTTCTGTACCACAGAGTCCTTGAGCTCAGTCACTTTAATCCCAGGATGAGCTTTTACCACTTCACTTACAGAAGACTTCTAATCACAAGCATCAGGACACCTGTAAGCAAACCTGCTTTGAAGACTGGGCCAAAGCATCAAAGCAGGAGTTATTAATTTCAGTATAACACACAGAAGAGGACATTTTCACGAAGTCCATTTCAGTAATCTCTGTATATGAGCATGGACTGAGCGGTATGCCAGTGCCGTTCCGCCGCTACTCTGTTCAGGTCTGAGACGCTTCAGTGAGTGAGCAGGGGAAAAGAAGCTGGCTGGATCCCCCCAAGTGGAACTCAATAAGGGCGCGAATGTCACGTTGACAAATGACGCAGGGCAAGATTATTTATAGGCAAGACTATGTTAAACAGCCTGGGCTTGTTCTGTGTACTTTCACTCCGATTCGAAAAAAAAAAAAAACGACTGGGGTAAATCTTCCAGTGATAAATAAAGACAGGCTGAGCTGCCGCCGGTGGTGGTGGTGGCGGTGGTGGCTGGGTACTGGTGCTTTTGTTGATGCTTGTTCGTGTTTACCCTCAACCTCAGGCTGTTCCATCACTCCACCGAGCCTCCCACCCCTCCCTATCGCCTCTCTAACCCTGCAGAGGGAGGCTTGTTTGGAAACAGCCCAGGCTGACAGAGAGCACTGACTTTAATTTTGTCCAGAGGGAGATCAAGCATCTTTCTTTCCCCTCAATCTCCTTTACTCTATCTCTCTCCCTAGCTCTCTCTCTCTCGCCCCTGGAACAAACAAATATTTGTCCTCATTACTAATTAAACAGAAGGAAGAGGAGCACAAAGGTAAATTGACGACAAGCCATCCTCAAGCTGAACATGCACACGTGCACACACGTGCACACACATACACACATACACACACACACAGACTGAGTGGGCCCACTAAAAAAACGACACGATGCCTGTGATTTACGAGGCCCGTTGCATGCAGGCTCAGGCCTGCACCAGTAAGCTATTCATAAACAAAAGCAGCTAAATAATGAATGTGTCTCTGGCTGCGTGGCCTGCCCATGTGGCGTTTAAATGAATAGGAATTAGTGGGGAAGAGTCGAGAAGGGCCCTATGTGATGTTGTTTATGTGTACGGGGATATTCATTTATCTCCCCCAAAGTTCACTGCCATGTGGCGATAGTTGGAGCACTGAGCCTGTAAAGTGTGTGTCTGCATATACATGTGTGTGTGCATGTGTGTGTTTGTGTGCATCAAAGAGGGCTTATAAACCTGCTGCTCTCACCACTTGTGGATGTTGGTATGCATGGTGTGAAGGAAGGACGTGACAGTTGATGATTCATAGACACCCAAGTCACTCTATACTCTTAACATCGACAGAGACTGATTATGGACAGTGACTGCGAGTTGACTCATCTATGAACATGACACATGATCTCTGTCACAGTTCTAGAGTCCAGTTCAGCAATATATAATAACCTCCCACTCTCATTTCTCCTCGCCATTTCCATTTGAAATTACTCATGGTAAAGCAATTCAGTCATGTAAGTAATATTATATAGTAGTCTTATCCTGCTGATGTTAGCTTTAATGTGTTATTATTATTATTATTATTATTATTATTATTATTATTATTATTATTGTACATTCCATTTATATAGCACCTTTCTAACACTGTACCAAAACACTAGTATGAAAAAGACTAAGAACACTTATAAGAACATTTATAATTGATTATTTATTTATTTTACAGCAAAATACTGTTTTATTATTTTACTGGATTGTTCTGTAAACAATCAACCAATTACAGCCACACATTGCTTTACAGTAAAATACCAGAAAACGCAAAGCATACTGGGATATCTACCATTTTATGCAGGAGTGGATTGTATAAGTGCCCTTTATTTTAGTAACTAACTTAGGTGAACACAAACCCTGTTTGATGTATCTTTATATGCCAGTAGAAGTAGTTTAGTAAAGCACTAAAATTCATGTTCATTCAATGGTAGAGGTGGGTGAATCAGTGGAAGCTAGTTAAGGGAATCAGTGGAAACTATTTGAGGGATCAGATCAGATGGCTGTGAGTTGAAATCCCAGTACCACCAAGCTGTCATGGTTGGGTCTATGAGAAAGACCCTTAACCTTCAACAAGGTTGTGAACGTTTGTAGGAGGTTTAACAGTGATGTTGACACTATCACTTGAAGATTCTGAACTTTCGGGACAATAAATAAAATCTCTGTTTTGTCAGTGTAAATCATCTGTGTAAATCAGCTACATTCTTTTGGCTGACAAAAACAATGACCTTTCCTCTGTCCAGCAGTCCAGCCCATAGTCAGTGTCAATCTAATGGCACATGCCACATACTGTTTGAGGAGCGGGCAGGTCTGTCAGGATAGCTAAATTAGTCAGCCGTGCAATACCAGCCGGTGAAACACTCACCCCAGGCTGATTGACAGCTTTGAGGCCGAGGACAGGCATCACTCACACACAATAAGTCATGATGGCGTTCACACTGATTCATCCGTGAAGACACTAGAGCAGAGTTTCAGAATGCCAACCATTTGTACCCATGGGCAATGCCTGCTTTAACTACGGCTTGGGCTGGTTAGAGCTGAAGGCTGAAATAGATCTCTAGATGGCTGCAGGCTCACCTCTGACCAACAGAAGACTAATTTCATTTGTCAATACATGTGTATTTTCACTCAGTTAATACATATTATTCAGGAATTCATATTTAAAACTGAGGAATCAAATTGTATATATTAAAAATTCCTCATATGATATCTTTTTTGTACACCACAAACAAAACATCCAGTGAGTGTCACTTGGTCACTTGTCACTTTTTCCAAACTTCAGCTGTCCAGCTTCTTTGAGCCTGTGTCCACTGTAGCCTCAGATTCCTGTCCTTGACTGACAGGACTTGAACCTGATGTTGGCTTCTGCTGTCGTAGCCCATTGGCCTCAAAGTTTGGCATGTTCTGTGTTCTGAGATGCTTTTCTACTCACCACGGTTGTAAAGAGTAGTTATTTGAGTTACCATAGCCTTTCTGTCAGCTCAAAACAGTCTGGGCAGTAAACGTTAGTAACTATACAAGAAAGGGTTATGGTCCAGGTTTCAGTTTGCTGTCTCAATGATATCTTACTTTGATAGTTACATAAAATATCTGTCTATAATTAAGGAAGCATAGCATAGATTAGAAGCATAGCAAGATGAGAAGTATGACACGGAGATGTCGTGAAGTAGGACAGTAAGAGGTCACATCCCTGGTGATTAGCAGATATCAGAGAGGTTCCATTACTTTGCTCATCACTACACATACACACACACACACACACACACACACACACACAAACAAGACTTATTAGGGCCCCTCATACTGACCCCAGCCTCATATTGACAGTGCACTAGTGAGCGTGACAGGCAGCAGAGAGAACACTGGCCCTGGGCTATCCTTTCACCCCCACTGACATTTAACTATAAACCAATCTCCATCTCTATGAGCACTAGCACTCACCCTAGGGGTGTGTGTGCTCTGTTGTGTGTGTATGAGAATTGGACTCAGAGAAAAATAGCAAGACGTCTTTCATACTTTATGTGATTATCTATAATGTTGAAATTAGCATTTCTGCCTAGTAGATGCATGCCATTAACAATTACACCTAAGCCAGTGTGTGTGTGTGTGTGTGTGTGTGTGTGTGTGTGTGTGTGTGTGTGTGTCTTCCTCTGTGTGTCAGACAGAGTAACCGAGACAGCTCCATTACCAGAAGAGAGGTCAAGGTCCAACACACCAGGACCTCATCATCTTCATCTTATCAGCATTGCAATAATTTGACGATAAAATAAAATAAATAATAAAAAAGCTTCATAATCCTGCGGCTGGCTGGAATTGGAAACTTATACAAGGGTTAGCAAGCAGAGGTGGATGATGCCCTTGGGCCTCAGCTGTGCACCAGCAGCGCGCTGAGAGAAAGAGTGAAAATGTCCTTCTGTTTGACATATTGCACATCACGTTGGCCCTCTTTTACAGTTCCGCAATCCTTAGCATTTCACAGAAGGGTCTCCGAGTGCAGGTTAACTAGTAGCCAGGGGCTGCGAGAATTCTGCCACTGACAAATAGGACGGTCAATTGGAAAGGGGGGGTGGAGTCAGTATGGAGGGGTTGGCATGAAGGGGGTGTTTGACCAGGGAGTGCAGGGTGAAATGGACTGCGCAGTGAACATACGGATAAATCTTGATGTAATGGCTTGATCCCATGACCCATGCTCAGGGTCAAAGGTCAAAAGCTGGTTGTGGTAACCAGAAGCCGAAAGAGTCTAGCCAGGCCCTTTACAGCTCTCAATGGCTCACAAACACACACACACACACACGGAAAGACAAAACAAACTGGAGATGTGAAGCACAGATTCCCAAAAGCATTATAAAATAAAGATCAGTTTAACTATATAGAGAGTCCTCCATGTGATGCTTGTTCTACCATTTACCAAAGACCCTTATGCTGTGATGCTTTTGGGAAACCAGGACCACACTATATCACTAGGCATAGTAGGTATTTCTCTGTATGTTGCTGGTTTGTTTAAGATGGATGTGCTCTTCCATTTCTTCCCTTGAGCCCACAAACACTGTGCCATGGACTGGTACAGAAACAATCCGGGAATGAGGGTGAAGACAGACACACTTAGCAAGTAAAAGGATCTGGAATATAGGTACCTTATGTATATCTCACCACATTAGAATGTTTTTAAACAAATATAAGGCTATTAAGTCTACTTATGGATTTTACTTTACTCATTTCAAGCTTGAAATTGTCTTATTCTATTGGCATTGCTTATTTCAAGCATTTACTATATTTCTAGAAAGAAGGAAAATGATCTGCCAATAGAATAAACCCATTTCAAGCTAGAAATTAGTGAATATGCTTAGAAATAGGCTTAATGATCTTATATATAAAAATCTCATAATGAAATCCAAACATAGCCTGAAAGACAGAACACAAAGACCTGGTTATAGATTACTTTACTTTGAATGCACTTTATACCCCACACTAACCCTGTCTCCCCTCTCTTCTGCCACTACACGCCATCAACAATGTTGCCCAGTGCTGCCCAATGTGTTCTTAAAAAAGTTGTGAATCCCTGCTCTAACTCATAAAGGTATTTTAAAAAATGCTCTCCATTTCTAAGTGGCACATTTCTAAGTCTTTTATTTCCTCCTCACTCTGTCTCTCTTCGGAAATGCCCAAGCATAACATTTTCAACACACTCTTCTTCTAATTCTCATCAGACCACCACAAACACACACACACACACACACACCCTCTCCCACCCTCACCTCTGTGCCTCTTGGCTCCTCAAATGCATTTGTTCAATACCTCCAGCAAACAGATTAGAGGCCTCTTATCGTAGACAGTGAGTACGTGATAATGGTTTTCACCAGATCCCTGCACTGTCACAGATTAAAATGGCTCTGGCTGAAGCGTATTAGCAATCAGGGTTTTTTTTTTTTTTTTTTTTGCTCCTTCCATTTTTTCCCTTTTTCATCCTCTGCTTGCCATTGGATTTCCTGTCCAATCTATTGTAGCCGGGCCCTAAAGATACAAGGAGAAGTCAGTTTCAATCTGATATGTGATTGTTTTTTTTACCTCTCCTTGTTGCTGATTCCCTTGTCTGCCATCGATCGGAGCTTCGCCCCAGCTGCTTGTCACCTTGGTGTATTTGTATGTGTGACTGGGTCAGTGTGTGTATGTGTGTGTGTGTGTGTGTGTGTGCACGCACATCTTAGCACTCACCTCCCTACACTTCCTTTAAACTTGATACAAAGTGATTGATCTTCGGGTCTGGTGAACAAAGGCAGACAAGTGGAGCTGGCTGACAGGCACTTTGTGCTTCTTTGCCATGAAGCATCAGAGGCTATAGATGCTCAATTACAGGGGTTATGTGCACCCTTTATTGAATCCCACCCATCCTGAGTATCCTAGCCAGCAATTTAACAGCATCCTGTAAGGCAGTTCTTTACACCACACTTTGCCTAACACTCAACTAGTTCTGAACTAGTTCTATGAAGGACTGAGGTCTGGAATAGCCTCCAGTTTCACTATGACCAGGATAAAACGATCACCATTTGCTGAGAACAGCAACCAAGGCCAGATATGTACAAGTGATGAGGAACAAAAAGGCCAAAATCTACAGCAGAAAAGGAACATAGGCATGAATACAACATAAGGTACAATAGTGTGTCTTAACATTTTGCACTGGAACACAGAGTTCCTTGTGTCTAAGTGAGCTTGATCACAGAATTAGAAAGTTTACTTTCCATACCAATGATTCAATAATTTTCTTAAAATATAAAACAACTTCCTTCCTCTAGCTGGAAGGACAGTTTGGACTTAAGGTCAGGTCTGTGACTTTTACCTTCTCCAACTGGACACAAGCTTTAGAAGTTTGATTGTTTATCTGGAGCTTTTCTCCTCTCCGTGTTGTCCTGTTTTGTGCACATTAGCAGGCGGGCAGATCCCTCACACACATTCCTCAGGCCTGTCACTGTGTGGCAAGAATTTACTACATGCAAATCAAGCCGAGATGCACAAGGAGATGAGATATACATATTTAATGAGACAGAATGAAAGGTGGGAGAACCCGTAGGCAGGAGGGGCGTTAGAGACACCACCACCACCACCACCCCCACCCCCACCCCAATACACACACACACACACACACACACATTTGTTTACTTGTTTTTATGGACTTGTTCCTTACAAGCCACCAAATGTCACTGCTGTTGTTAATCCAAGTACAGTGGGACTAATGAGCCTCTGATACACACACTCATGGGAGTGTGTGGGTGTGGGACGGAGAGAGGAGGAAACAGACAAGGAGAAGAGGAAGAGTAGAAAGAGTGTGAGCAACAGAATACTTTTGTGTGTGTGTGTGTGTGTGTGTGTTAGGAGAGAGTGTTAGGAGTGTATGGGGACTCATTGAGGAGGAAACAGTGCTGGTGCTAGAAGTTCTCTCATGTGCCCCTGGGGGAAGATGCTACACACTGCTGTGTTTTTATCTATAGTCAGTGATTATAGAGATGTGCTGTTTAGCCATGCAGTCCACAGTGCTCTTAATGAAAGTCCCACACACTCACAAACACACACACACCTGACATGCACACACACACAAACACACACTTAGTGCTGGCATCTTTAGCCCAGCAGGTTATTGCCTTAATCACAGCTTGGACACCACAATTCCCACAATGCACACTATTCCCATTTCTCTCTCTCTCTCTCTCTTTTTCTGAGTGTGTATGTGTGTGTGTGTGTGTATGTCACTCACTTACAGAGCCAGTTTTACATATTGCCTCGTTATGAATGCTTGTTAGTGAAAACACTGTGTGGAAGACACAGTGGTGACAGATCACACAAACCGTAATCATGCTTAAGATAAAGGGCTTCATTTTCGTGAACATAACCATGGCGGGAAATCATGTCGTTGTATATCTTTGATATTGTCATGACCGGAGCCATGCAAATGTAAGAAAAAAAAAAAAAGAGTTGAGTTTGAATGCTCCTCTCATTCCCTTTAAGAACTGCATTTGTGCAGTGACGTTTTCGTAATGCCATACGAGTTCATTTATAGATTTAATTAATTTTTATTGGTAGAAATAACCTGCTGGATGACAGAATGTACAGCAAATATATTTATTGATTTACTGATCCTCTCTGTCACTAGATTTAACGCATATTTTTATGTAGTTTCACAAATGTGAAGACTTGGAAGCAAGTGTGCGTAATTTTATTTTAAATCCAAAATGATCTAAAACATGGGGTTAAATACTAAAAGCCATTTCACACCAAAAGCTTTTATTTAGTCATGAAGCTTCTATTTTAAACAGTGTTTAAAGCTACAGATTTAAAATCTGAGATTTTATATTTTGACAAACTGCAATCTCACTCCATTTTTTTTTTTTGCACATTTTTTGGCACAAAAAAGGTTCAAAAATACCAGTGCGATGGCAGATTTTGAATGTGACACCCCCTTTTGTACTGTTCCACCCACATCAATACAGTGCATTACTTATTGACCAAAGCAGAGCAACTGGAACAAACAGCAAAATACTGCCTTGTGATTGCGTCAGCAAGAAAATAGAGCCCAACTCATCTTTATATCCATTTATTATATGATATATTATAAACTGATTCTTAACAAACACTGAATATACATTCATTATATTTCACACCTTAAATGCAATGTTTACCAAGAAAGCCTGAGATGTATTCCTGATTCTAAGCCTTCTGCTGTTTTACTCATGGAGAATATTCCTGCACTGCATGCTTTAATGTTCTCCCTGTTTTCACACACATACTGAACCAGGAAAATACTCAAATCTACGACACAGCGGAAGGTTGACTTCCAAATAGAGAATAGATAGAGAAATGATAGATGTCTCACTGGCTGGTCAAGAAAACAGTGATGGCCTCCCAGATCCATCAACATTACAGCTTGAGCTCACTGAATATTTACTTTTTTTATAGTCACATGAGATTTCTGAAAAAAAAAAAAAAAAAGGGCATAAAGCCAACACAGCAAGGAATCACTTTTTACAAGTGAAAGCTCTAACAGTATTCTGACTTATACTGTATATGCTCATGCAGGACCACATTGCCAAACTGTATAAACAAACAAACAAACAAATAAATAAAAGACATTACCCTTTAGATATATTTAGTTTCTTTTAATTTTCATAACAATCTATTTTCTTTTTTTTTCAATCTGTTTGTGACAGATCTATCAATTTATGGTGACTGTCATTGTTGAAAAGTTGTATTTTATATTATCGCAAAATATTTTAGCACGACAAACCTCTGAATATTACAACATTCATCGTGAAGTTTACTTTACAGTATAGTGCATGAAATACTTGCAAAAAATCACATTTACAGTCTTCTTATTCCTGATATTTTTACTTTCATATTAATAATGATTATGTATTAATACATAAATAAAAGCTTGTCTTCTCTGTCTTATATTATTACTTATATTATTTATATCAGCTTATATTGTTTCCATTAGTAGTTTGATATGTAAGCATTTTTAAAAGACTACCAAAAATTCTGTGGAAACTGGTTGAAAATTACAATTACAGCTAATGTTATCAGAATGTTAACTGAATCTGAACCTTAGTAATATGGTGGAACCTACTTCCTGGACCAGAACTGTGATTAGACACCTAAAACGTTATTAAAAAATATCATTATTTATAAAGCAATACTTGGCGATCTCTATTATTTTTCCATTCTATTTTAGTAAACAAGATGTATGTTCCTCAAACGATCCAAATTCAGAAGTTATGGTGCATGAGGAACATCTGCCAAGGATAACTTAGGAGTTATTTGAAAACAGAATTATTTTTATTTTGCTAAGAATTAAATTCATTCTTTCATTCATTCATAGATTTTTTTTTAACCTCTGGTAACTGCTTTATCCTGGTCAGGGTCAAAGTGGATCCATAGTCTATCCCAGCACAAGGCAGGATTACACCCTGGATGACACACACACACACACACACACACACAGAAGGAAACAGGAGAACCCAGAAGAAGCCCACATGGACATGGGGAGAACCAGGGACCCTGGAGCTCTGAGAAGGCAATACTACTATTACTACTACTACTACTAAGATTTAATAAATTCATGATTACTGATAAAGGCATGTCATTGTTTTTTAATCTGGAAAGAAATATAAAACTGGATTTATTGCTTATTCATTTGGTGCGTACACAGTATAAGACAGAGGACGTGGGCTTGAGATTCTGTAAGCTTCACTGGCTGCTCGCTTCTGGTTTTCCCAGTCTAGCTGTGGTTTGTTTACATTGTGGGATTCAGTTCTGTAATTGCAGGATCGGGCCAGTGTGTTGGTTTCGAGCCGTCTGTGACTAGTGTTGACATGAGGAATGTCCGAACCCGCCGTGGGTTTAAATCACTAGAAAATTGCTTCTTGCAAGCATGATTGTAGAGGTAAATGAAAGTGTGTGTGTGCATGTGTGTGTGATTTTTTTTTTCAGTTGCCATTTGCTATATGTGCTCCGCCAGCTCAAGTTGCTTTGTCTAATGAAAATGAGGTCTGTTTAATTTATTTATTTTGCATTAATTTATTGTCTGATCTAGCCTAAGAGCCTTAAGCACAATATCCGAAACTGTTAACTGTCCTTCCAACATTCCTACTTTCAAATTGAATTATCAAAGTTGTAATATACTCATGAATATTTGATTTGACTCGGTGCAGTGTGAGATGTGCTTAATGCTTCAGGACGGTCTGTGGATATTAAGTGCACAGTGCATGATCAATAAAAGAACTTCTGTCTTGTGGAGCCTGAACAGCCAAACCGTGGTAGATTTTTTTTTTCTTTCTATAAATTATTGACTAGGCTACACATGCCACAAAATGATATATCATCCTTGGATTATGCTGAAATATCACCAGAACTAACATAATGGTAGGGAGGTGGCATCTCCATAAGGAAACAGGGGATCATGGGCTGGAGTGTCCTGGCCCAGCCTCGTCCTTCCCGTCCCCCGCGTTGCATGCTCACTCTGTCACTGTGCCGTTATTATGAAGAGTGAGCATAATGCATCGCCATGAATAGGATTGTCTGCCTGATTGTGATGTATAGTTTTTCATTACCACTCCCCGGCCCCTGCCATTAGGCATGTGGAAAATTCTATTTATCCCCTAATTTGTAAAAATCCCCTCCCTGTCTGATAGCAATCAGAGGGCTGTAATTGTCTGTGGGAGCAGTGACGGGCCGGGTTTGATGAAGAGCTATGGGCCAGCAGCCCCCTGCTAGACCCTTTCCACCATATGGATGTGAGCTACTGAAATCATATACCCTGCCATGATATAGTCTAGGTAAGGTGTATTAAATATAAACATATTCTATTTACAGAATGGCACCCGACTTACTATTCACTGCTTTATTAGGATTATGAGCACTATGCAGCACAGGTAGGGAAATTGTGATTCAAATAAATACTTTTACATACTACACACTCTCTGTTCAAATTCCAGCACATAAACACCAGCGCAAACATCTTGCCATTATTCCAACTGAATATGACCGAAAGCATACCCTGTTTGCTAGTCACTTCTGTACCTCATGCTAGATCAATGGTTCCCACCCCTGGAGCTGGAGATCCCCCTTCTGGCCCATTTTAGTGTTTTTCATGCTCTACACCCACATCAGCGTCAATTAACAGAGCCTTTTAATTAGCTGTTTAGTTTAATCAGGGTTGTTAGAGCAAGGAAAACAACAAACTATCCAGGATGGTGGCTGAAACCCATTGTGATAGGGTTCCTCATTTCGACACTACCTACTGCAATAAATTGTAGGATTCTGTGAAGGCATTTTCCTTTATGCTTTTAGATGTGTAAGGAATAAAACCTGGGGTGGAATGACCCAAAATAAACCAGAGTTATTCTTACCACCCAAAGTTGATTATTTTCCTATAGCAGCACAGCCTTATACTACAGTGAATTTGCCAATAGTTAATTTTTTTTTAAATTTATCAGTGAACAACATATTGTGCTTTTATCTATTTCTAGTTGCATTTATAAATAGAGACAAGTTAGTTCCCTCACCAGCCTCTCTTTTTCCTCATTCTTTTGAAGTTAATAGGACCAAAAAAAGCAGCTTATCATTTTACAGAAAAATGGAAAGCCCAAAGTTCTCTGTCCTGAAGACTTTCCCATGGTGGAAAACTTACTGACCCTGCCAAAATGTTAAGTATTTTGTTCCACCATTGTTCCCAATGACCAATCACTGATCATCATTGTACCCAACACCAATCAGTGATCACCACTGTTCCCAATTAGCAATCACTGACCACCACTTTTCCCAATTACCAATCACAGATCACCATTGTACCAACACCAATCACTGATCATCATTGTTCCCAAAGAAAAATTACTGACCACAATTGTACCCAACACTAATCACTTATCACCACTGTTCCCAATGACCAATCACTGATTTCCATTGTACCCAACAACCAATCACTGACTACTATTGTTCCCAGTGACCAATTACTCATCATCATTGTTCCTAATGACTAATCACTGATCACCATTGTTTGTCCCACTACTTTGTTCTCTGTTTTAAACTCTCTTCTTTACATATACAAGTATTAAAAGCAATTTATTCCATCCATAACCATTTCCTTTGTGTCTATTTCCCCAACTACATGCTACCACTGCTTCATTTTGTCTGTGCTCTTGATAGAATTTATACTGTTGTAAATATGTAAATAGTTTATTTTACTCTATTTTTATGTAACTATATGTAAATAATTTGTGGTGTCACAACTTATTTCTTTCTATAAGAAATAAAGTATATTCTATTCTTTTGTATTCTAATAAATCTCCTCAGCTCTGGACAACACCCATACAATACTCATACACCAACAGGATTTAAATTTAAAGTGTCTTTATTTAAAGTGTCAAATATGCTATTATTAAATGGACTATATTATTATATTTAGGGGATTATCTGCACTGTCTTAGTCCATGGCAGTCCTGCAGTCTTATCCTTCTGTCTTCCCTCCGCCTGCCTCTCCCTCTCATACACTTATAGGAGATAGACAGAGGAGGAGAGGAGATGAGAGGAGAGGAGAGGGGCTTTAAAGGTGTGCTGCCACTGTGCGGACAGGCGGCAGAAATAAAGACGTGAGAGACAAAAAGAGGAGCTGTGTTAATGAATGCAAATGCAGCACGTGATGACTTCATCCCGGTGTTGCTTTTTTTTTTTACCCCACTAGTTCAATTAAAGTGGGAGAACTGCGGGCTATCAGCATGTCCATCTCTGCAGGCTACACCTCGTACACCAAATGTAAATCCTACACCTAATTCCCAGTGATAGAAGAGCAGTGCACACAGCAAAAGCGAGAGGCATCGTTGCAATTTTGGCGCGTCCTTCGTCTGCCTGTAATTCTTCTCATTTTGTGCCCGCCTTCCTAATATATGCGGCTGCATTTATTTTAGGCAAATTTAAGAATTTTGCATGTTAATCGGGTTATTCTAATTGATGATACACCATTATGCAGATCGTAGTGAATTACTTCGTGATTGAGCACCCTTTCACCCCCACCCCTCCAAAAAAAAAAAAAGAAAGAAAGAAAAAGAAAAGCCTTTTCCTGAGCACACAGACCACACTGGTCCATCTTTGTAGGCCTATTTAACAGGCTTTGTAATTTTACATGCGGCCCCCTTTTTTTAACTAGACGTCTGTCTTGATAAACACTTTATGCATATCAGACTCCACTTGTGGCCTGGCACTGAGAATAATGCCTGTCTAATTGACTCATTTAGAGGCTTTTTGCCTACAGGAGGAGCTTGCATTAAATGTTTGATCGCCTTAA
This sequence comes from Pangasius sanitwongsei, assembly GCA_037576675.1. Classification (NCBI taxonomy): domain Eukaryota; kingdom Metazoa; phylum Chordata; class Actinopteri; order Siluriformes; family Pangasiidae; genus Pangasius; species Pangasius sanitwongsei. The sequence goes on along the minus strand of CM075006.1, from coordinate 20,850,387 downwards.
TTTCCAAACACATCATTAGGTCCATCCCTGGCCTCTTAATATCAACTTTATGAGCCTGTTTTAAAAGTCTTTTCTCTCTCTCCCTCTCTCTCTTGTCCCTGGTAATAATTAAGTCAAACATTTCAAAATATGGTAATGCAGACCTGCTTGAATAAGGGTCTTCCATTTCCATAATTTTATTAGCACGTAAAGCACACTAATTGGCTGAGAGTGTGGGCATTGCTGGGCGAAAAATACAGCAGTAATTAGGAGGAGAGTGGTCTAACAGGGGCATTGTGTAAACACACACCCTCGGCGTTACAGCGTGCCTCTAAAGAGCCCATGTGGACATGATACAGTATGTATGCCTCTTAGTTTCTATATGAGATTTCATATAATTATCATTACCATTATGGGAAGGATTGTATTGTAAGGGGGGAAGCATTATAATCATAACATGCATTAGAATATCACTTTTGTAAAGGTAGCTGGAATTTCATTTAAACTTGCCTTACATTTACATGCTTATTATTCTTTTATTCACGGATATACTCTTGATGTGCACAAATAATTTCTACTGTCAAACTGTGGAATAGGAGCTCTTTTGTGCACGTGTGTGTGTGTGTGTGTGTGCGTGTGTGTGGGTGTCTATATCCGTGTTTCCCGCAACAGCATGTTGTTGACATCCTGCCTGTGTTCCGCCTCGACTATCCGTGCAGGACAGACATTCCTGACAGTTACTCAGTAAAAAAGTCAAATTGTGCTTGGGTGTTTTTCTAACTGTAAATAATCTACCAAACTAAATAAAACTGCACAGAATAAATATGTATAGGCTAAGCCAATGGAAAAAATCTATTATAGATTGTAGGTTAACACACCTTAAAATATATTTGCTATCATTTGTCCTTTTTTAAAAAGGTAACTCATTTAGTAGCTCAGTTAACCTAGATATGATGATAAAATTCGTATAGTCATCTCTTTAAATCTATGACCTGTGTGCCATGATATAGTACATTCATAATAGATCTAATAGGAAAATAAAACTATTTTCTCTCAAAATCAGGTTTTGTGGTACAGGATGTCATAGGTTCTATAGTGCAGGTTTAAATAAATAAATTTGTGTGTTATTTCTCAGCAGCCAAAAATATGAGCATAAATCCACATGTGCGACTGATCATTGCTCGAAACAATTGACTAACAGAATCTATTATGGTTCCTCCTTTTTCAAAGCACAATAAAAAAAAAAATCCCCCCAAATTTCCATGATCTTTGGTTGCATTTGGAAAAAGTGCAAGTTTCTAATCCGTCACTAGTGGGCAGATTGCATTAACAGAGCATTATAGCCAATGCTTTTCAATTACCGTCTGATACAGAGTGGATGGGATTGATGCAAATGAAAAACAGAGCACACAGTTGACTGTAACTTTTCATTTGCAGCACTTGCATCTCAAGTATGCTTACCTATTGCTTCTTATTAAAGGGAGACAGCGTCAGAAGCTTAGCAGAGAGCTGGTGGAGGAAGAGTGGGAAAAAAAAAAAGAGAAACATGGCGTGCACCCGCGGCTCCAGCATCTGTAATTAACCTTGATGCTTAGTGCTGTTGTTGCCATTGATTTTCCTGTTTCACATGTGGGTGAAAATTGCACTTTAAGTTACCCTGAGTGTTTAAATTAATAATGAAACCACAAGAGTGCCCTCCTCTGACTTTCAATTAAAACGATCAAGTTTATCGGATCAGCAGCGTGGAGAAGAGAAGAGAAGAGAAGAGAAGAGAAGAGAAGATCCATCTACTCAGACACAGTTGGCACAAAGTATCAGGAAGCTCATCATACAAACACCTCTGTTCCAGAGGAAGCAGGTGTCAGAGTGCAGAGCTTGTGTCTGATCAACTGCTCATCAACCAGATGCATCCGGGTCACTCTGCCCACTCACACTGGTTCATGTTCCATGTATACTCACAAACAGATGCAACTTCACTGCTCATCTGTATCTAAATATAGGATAATTTACAGCTCAGACTATACATACACACTGGCTAAGGTCAGACTGGTCAAATTACCTCTAGATACCCTTAAAGTGACCTCTTTTGACTTCTTTTGAGAGGGAATTAAATCAGCTGACCACTGAATAGAACCACAGCTGGTGTGATGTACCATTACCCCCAGGGATGGTGATCTCACTATCTGTCAAGTGAAAGCAGTCCTGTTAAACTGTCAGTCCAATGTCAGAGGGTGAAAGTGCAGCGAGGTGAGGCAATGACCACGTAGGCAAAGACTTCCTCTTCCTGTGGCCCGGCGCATGTGGAACCATGCCCACAAAAACAGCTCGTCTCCAGCTCTGGAGGGGCAACAGGTGGGGACCAAGTGTGCCAGGAGCCTACGTCAGTGACAGTATTGTGTGAGCGACTCGTTCAAAAGCAGGAGGATGTTTGCGAGTTAGGAATCTGACACCGTTGTGCTGCTGTGTCTCCCCTCTGGTTCATTAAAAAGTTCCCTCACAGGAAATTCCCTCATAGTGAGCTAAGTGCACTTCCTCCTCATCTGCAATGAGGGATGGGAGGTGAAACAGAAACACAAATGATACAAATCAAGATATTTGTATCATCACATACAGCCTTAGAACAGCTGATACAATATGAGAACTATTACTGTGGGACAATTCGAAAGAAACCTTCAATGTAACACATGGTTAGTGTACTAAGGAGGATCATACAGTTATACTGATTCAGTTTTATTAGTATGGCACGTTTAACAATAGATTGTCACAGAGTAGTGTTCCAGAAATCTGGATGTAGATTTAAATCCTTAATGAGCATGCCAGTGGCAAGAGTTGCAAGGACATACTCCCTAGACCAGACTAGATGACATGAGGAAGAAACCTTGAGAGGAACCAGACTGAAAAAAAAAAAAAAAAAAAAGCCATTCTTAGATCCACATATTTAAATTAAAGGGCGGAATTTCCACTGAAGTTAAATATGTAAGTTCAACAAAAAAGTAAGTAAATAAATAATGGAGGGGGTCATGGTGGTTTAGTGGTTAGCACTGTTACCTCGCACCTCTGGGGTTAGGGGTTCGAATCCCGCCTCTGCCCTGTGCGTGAGGACTTTGCATGGTCTCTCCGTGCTTCAGGGGTTTCCTCTGGGTATTCCAGTTTCCTCTCCCAGTCCAAAGACATGTGCTGTAGGCTGATTGGCATTTCCAAATTGTCCATAGTGCATGAGTGGGTGTGTGTGATTGTGTCCTGCAATGGGTTGGCACCCCATCCAGGGTGTCCCCTGGGATAGGCTCCAGGTTACCCCATGACCCTGTGTAGGATATGCAGTACAGAAGATGGATGGATGGATAAACAATGGCAGGTTTATGTTAAACTCATTAAATAGAAATACGAACATTGATTAACTTAATTGTAGGAACATGGACGTTATATTAACATGTAACAGCACCATAAGGCCATAATCACCTTTTAGAGTAAAGACTCAAATGGGTCTGACACCACTTAAATTATTACTCTTCCACAATTGTATACTATTATGGTTAACAGTATTGTTGAAAGTGTGTTGAAAGGATGTTCAGTATGAACGTCATAGTCTTTATGATTACAGCAGCAGTACTTAGATACAAGTATACCGTGTCCAGGTGAGTATCCACTGAAGAAAGACTGTTTTTTGGAAGCGCACATCTTTAGGGTATTCATGAGGGATCATCTATAGCAGCAGGATGTTCAACTCCTAGGACAGTGGTTGTTGGTGGTTCCAGACTTATATTCCTCACTCTCCGAACTACATACCTTTCTTATTAGTGCATAATAAATTAAGACGAATAACGGAATAATATGCTGATGACACTCTAGGGGGCAAATTTGTACCAAAAACCCAACACAATCATTCTCAGTCATTAGAATTCCTAAACATTTTGCATGAGATTGGCAATTCCTATATTCCCATTCTGTCCTTTTCTGACCTGAGAAACGATCTCAGTATTTGTGACAGGAGCCGTCACGCTGATGAATGCCTGATTGCTTGGCACTTTTACTTATGGGTGAGTGACATCTTGTGGTGGTTAGCTTTAGCAATGAGCAATTGCATCATGTGTACACATCTGTCTGTGTGTGTGTGTGTATGTGTGTGTGTGTGACCACATCAGCTACCTCGCGGTTGCAAGACGATCAGCTGCAGCCTGGCAAGGACTGGGTTAGGTGTTTTCTTATGCAAGTTTTTTTTATAGTTCTTATATCGTGCATTTTGCATGTGTTTGGCTTGGGAAACTTCAGGTAAGACTTCATATCTTGATATACTTTTTTGAAAGCAAAGGTCATATTATCAAAAACACAGAATAGTCTGAGAAGGCTGCTCTGTTTTTCTGATCAAATGTAGGGAGTGGTATTTTATGAAGAAAAAAAAAACATACACTGGAACCTTTTGAAGTTGCCTCATTAACCTGTTTCACTAGTGCACATGAATATAAAAAAAGGCATATTCTTCACTTTCACCATCACCAACTGAGGAAGGGAAAGAAATCTGATCACAATTTGAAAAAACTACCTCAAATTGGAATAGATTTTTTTTTTTTTTAATGTTGTCTCTTAAATTGTTTACATGCAGTGAATATGATCGCTGTTAAATGCTTGAATCTGATTGGTCAGAAGTTGTTGATGAATTTTCTATAACAACATGGAATTCTGTCTGCGAGGTTTTTATTCATGTGCTCCTTCTTATACGTTTCTATAGTAACCACATATACAGGGACCTTTATGGCAGACACTCAAACAAAAATGAGTGTAAAGAAAAAAATGTATGTAATCATTGAAATGGTGAAGTTTTAAGTCTCTTAAGTGTTAATAGAGACATGTATTTAGCACGTATAGAAGGAGTCTCCGGTGTCAGTGCTTAGTAACAGTCAGGCAACAGGTAAAGCTCTAACACAGGAAAGTCCTCAGGATGGAGGAATTTGTGATTTGTCTATAACAAGACATGCTGCATTTTTTTTTGTCTTATTAACCTCAAGAGGGAAGAAGAGAGACGTGTGAGGGAACAACTGTTTATAGCTGCTATAATGTACATTTTGAGGATGTTCCACAACACTGGGAAATTTTCTGCTTCATTGCATTTACATTTTCTTAGTTGGCTGATGGTTTTTTTCCAAAGCAGCTTACAACTGACGTAGAATACAACTGAGCAGTTGAGGGTTAAGGATTTTGCTCAAGGACCTAATAAGGGCAGCTTGGTGTAGCTGAGAGTTGAACTTACAGCCTTTCAGTGAGTAGCCAAAAGCCTTAACCACTGAGCCGGGTCACATCATACCACCCTGTCGCTGATTATTTTTCCTTTAGCAGCATGTTCCTTGGTGCTTTATTTAGTACCTATTAAGTCTCAGCTTATTCTTTAACTATCAACCTTAAGTAAGGAATAACACATGGCAGACCATGTGGTTATATAAAAGTACTCCGCACCGATGTTGTGTGATATGGCCCGAGTCGAAATGGACTATTTTCGTATAACCACATGGTCTGGAGTGTCTTATTCAGCTTATACCACAGCAATTTGCCAATGAACAAAAGTCATGCATTTTAACAGTATATAGTTAGTGTTGTGGAATGTACAGGAGTTAGTTAGTTAGTTTCTGTTACCATTTACATTATAGCAACAATAACCAGTCATTCCCTCACCAGCATCTCCTTTTCTTTCTTTTTCCATTTCAAAAAATGCAGCTTTTCTTTTTACTGAGAAACCAGAAAGGCTAAACTCCCTTTCCTTAAGATTATAACATGCTGGAAAACTTTACAAATCGTGAGACTCCTTCTGTAAATGTTAAATAATTGTCTTTAAAGAAAAAACCTCACCACTTCAACGATTATATGTCTTTCTAAACAATGATCTGTTTTTTCCCTGGTACTATAGAAACAATAATGTATTAGAATGAGTGTGTGAATATAAACCTATTTTTCTTGTTATAGCCAGAACTACTATCCCACCCGTGCAGCTATACAAAAATAAAGCACACCTCCTGACCAATCAGACTTGAGAATAACCACACTGTGGTATAAAGCTTAGTATTCAGTTACTGCTATGAATTTTTCACTAACTACATTAAAACTTGGAATGGGAATGTTAGTCTGGATCCACTGATGCATACTGGGGGGTTTAATTGGTTAAAAACCCCAGCTTGCACTTAGCACAGCCTAATTAGTGTTAATTCTGTGATTGGTCATAATCATTATACAACATTCAAAATATACATTTTCAGTACATAGGTTACTATTGAGGTAGCAACATCATCTTAATGTTAACAAGTTAAATATCAGCTACTAATTGACAGGCTCAGTCTGCATGGAAAAAGTCAAGGAAGCGATTAGGACAGGAGCAGATGAGTAAGGATGAAGTGAGTATGTCAGGGCAGTGAGAAGGTGAACAAAGACAGAGAGACAGATAGAGAGAGATAAAGAGAGAGGGACGCAGGGGGAAGGGACACGTTGTTTTCCTGGTCACTCCGCCTCTCTGCCATACGCACTGAGCACAAATATCATTCATTAACAGTAATCTGCCATTTTAACACTGATGTATGGTCTCTAAACACAGAGCCACTGGTTCATGTCCCCGGCTATAAAACACAGAGACAGTTTAAATACGGACCTGCTGGGCCAGGGATGACTGGCTATCTGTCTCTCCCCCCCGTCCAGGCTTTTCATGCCCCCCTCTAGCAGCGCCCTGGTGAGATCAGGTGCCGTGCCATCGCACCACAAATGAACACATTTCCAGCGGCCAGCGCATCTGATGGCTCTATGATTCCTGACAGGTCAACAGTAAGCGGCACACACACACACACACACACTCACAGACATAGAGAGAGAAAGAAAGAAAGAGGGGTAGGGGGGTAGACGTACAGCCTGGCTCCTGCAAACACATTTAGACTAGTATAATGACACTACTAGAGCAATGACACTAATGACATGTTTTTATCCTGCTAAATTTGCAATGTCAGGCCAGTGCACATGAAAACAAGCAGCGCCTCAGTCAAACCAGGCTCACGCTGAAGGGAGATGGCACGAACCATGAATGACAGAAAAAATCCTCAATGCCAACCTTACTTCCTCTACTAACACAAAGCCACCCTCACCAACTGAATTAGTGCATAACCTAATCGGGTTAGTGTGCTGTTATTTCTGCGGGTAAACAAATATTTCTTCAACGCTGTGCATCGGGCTCTTCCCTATCAGACTGGGCTATTAAAGAGATTGTGTTAGAGCCCAGACAGCGTGAGAGACGGCCATGCGGCCACATTTATGTGCCAATGGGCCACAACACGCCATTCTAATAGCCAAAGTCATTTGGAGAGAGCCCAGGTAATTTGAGAATGGGCGCACTGAGCTGACCCTTCTGTCCTCTCATTTCAATGCGGCCATTTTGCTTGGGCGCAGGAAGGATCCGCCGCAGCTCGGGGGGTCGTTTGTCCTCATTAGAGCGCCTACGAGTGGGAGCACAGCGCGTGCGGGTGTCCAACACAAGCTGATAACACAGCCAAGGAGCGGCGAGAATCAATCTGCTGTCAGTGTGATGAGGAAAGATGGCCTCTACAGACTACAGAAAGAGTGGCTCTGTCTAAAACACATACTACCTTACTAAAGAGTCTGGTGTAGTATTAGAAACTCTTTGGTGCACTTATGTGGCATAGTGTTTAGTATAGTGGTATGCTGTTTTGGATGTAGTGAGAAAGATTGACACAGAAAGGATCTCACTCATGATTACACCAAATGATTATATTAGAACATATTGGATATATGATTCATGACTATAGTATAGACAGGCTTATTGGTACTGCAATGTTAATTAAAAACAGCAAAAAGAAAATGAGGTGCTGCAGTGATTATCCTATCATCAAGTTATAATTTTGACTATAGTTTTTTTTTTTTTAAGTGTACTGTAGTGTCAACATTCTTCAAGAGTCAGGTGTGAAATACACACACACACATACACACACACACACACTCACATACACACTTGCACTGCACCTTGTGTCTTTATGGTCGGTGACAACTTGAACGTGCTGTTTCAGGGTCCACGGTGTCAGCAGTGATAAGTCACACTGATCAACCTCAGACTCATCCCACGCTCAGGTTTTGTCCCCTCCAGCTGATGAACCAGCTTCAACACACATTGAAATTTATGAAAATTGTGTTTCTAATATTCCTCCTGCCCGGCTGATAACGGCCTTATTAAATCAATTGGGGAAGATTACACTGGATAAAAAAATCAATGCCAACCAGTAATTGCATATTACAAAGTTATTTTCTGCATTGATATTGATAATATGTATGTTTACATTTCATATGATTAAAATCAATGTTGTAAAGTGAGTTATGACATCTCCCCTTGATGAGGAGCATTTATGGAGCATGGCTAATAGGATTGTTGATGCTTCGCTTGGATTGCCATCATCTATCTATATAGAGAAGGCTTCCGGGGCCAGAAAATGCTCTCTCTCTCTCTCTCTCTCTCTCACTCTCTCACACTCTCTCTCTCTCACACACTCTCTGTCTCTCTCTCTCTCTCTCTCCCTCCCACTCTCTCTGTCTTGTCTTGTAGTATTTTCTTTCTCAATCATTTGTACAATTTCTAGAAATGCCAATTATAACCTAGTAAACTTTTTTTCCAATATATCACAAATGTAACTCTTTAAAATCCCAGCTTATTTTTCAGTTATACATCTTAAAGCAATATTCAGGAACTACCCTGAGTTCTCAGTCACTACAGTAAAACTAGTAGGAAATGTGTACTGTATAAGTATGAGAGTGAGGAATGTACAGCATGTCTGATCCTACCCATGGGTTCTAGGAGTTTAAAGGGCTTTGTTTCTTTTTATATGAATTCTATGTTGGCACTTAATATTTTAAATGAATCAATTATTCTGGTATTCAATTATTTATTAGTTCCATCATATACAAGGCTACAAACCAAACCAGAATATAATACCCAAAGAGCATCATAATTTCATACAGAGTACAGAATTTTATAAATGCCCCCAATTTAATCTAGAAAAGAATTTCCTGTTTGTAACATTTCTTCTTCTATTAGAGCTTCTCTTGTGCACACCCGTCACCTAAATGAGACTGGGCCACTCTGAAGGAGGATGGACGTCCCTCTAATCATTTTTTTCTCGTAAATAGCTGTGTTACTTTACACCGCCACCCTGCGTTAGTCCTCCCGCTGCTCGCCGTCTATGACGGCCGGCTCCTAATTGTGTTATCAGGCTCTTTTGATGACGTGTTTTACTTTGTGATGCAATGTTTTCTGCATGTTCCTCATATCAGGTGCCACTCCTGCAGCTTGTGTGTGTGTGTAATCAGATCCACCTCTGGGAAACCGCTGCAGTCCAGCGAAACACTTCACCGTCTACCAATTTCACTGCACATACACACACACACACACACAGACACACACATACACACACCGACTGAAATAACAACAGTATTGCAACTTATGAATATAATGCAATAGACGTCCACCGAAGACAAGATTTTTCTAGAAATAATTTTATTTTCAGTATTTATTCCACACTGCAATGTACTATTTTATAAAATTTTATATGCTGTATATACATATATATATATATATATATATATATATATATATCTGTATAATGATAAATGTTAACCTATATGATGTAATGTTTTATTACAACAATTTTTAAACCCTTTTATTTTTAAAAGTAAAAAAAATTGCATGTAATTGAGAATGCTGCACAAAATTGTACTAAATATCTGAGTATTAACTATCTGACTAAACAAATTAATTATAAATAAAAACACTTTCTATAAATCCATATGTTATTATAGGACAAGCCTGCCATTAGGTAAAATTCATGAGGCTCATATTCAATGAGCTACAGTGCTGAAGCCTGTGTTGGAAGTGAGGTAGGGGCTTGGTGAGTCTCGTCTCCTCCTCCTCCTCTCTCCATGCCGCAGTCTTCCGTGAAGCTTTAACTTTGATTAAAAGTTTCTTCCCTGTAGGTGACTTACATCCTCTGCCAAGGTGAGAGGGAGTCAAGGAAAGCAATGGAGCTGATTGCTGAAAGAAAAGGAAAGGGGGAGAAAAAGGAAAAGTGGGCGCTTGAAGGACAGGCACACTTTGTGGGTTTGACATGAACAGAAATCTTTCATGACTTTCAAGAATTTTACGTTCTGTTAATCTCCATTATTTTCACTTCTCACACACGATTTTAACAGAAGATTTTTTTTTTAATTAGTTAACCAAAACGACTTTGCGGATTACCCACTGCTCATGAACGTTTGATAGAAGTTACTTCTTACATTTATTGATATTGTATTGCTTTAATTATGATCTTTGATATAATGATCGGTTATGCTTTTACTGATTAATTAATTAATATTAATATGAATTATGCACACACATTTTCTGAGAAACAGGACATTTGTTATGATAGTCCCTTACCAGCTATGAAAGCAAGATGTTTATAACCTGTAGGGGATAAAATAAAAAGGTGATTTTAAAATATATTTATAGAAGATATATTTAAACATAAAGATATTTAAGCACAACAGTCATTTCATAGGGTCCCATAATTCTTACTCGCCTTTTCCTTAGTTTTTTTCTGCCTTCATAGTAACAACTAACAATTCTAACAGTGATCTTTATCAAATACTGGTATATCTATTGCTGTTAATATATATTAAGGAAAGAAGAAAAATGAAGAGAGACAAGAAGAAATAAAGGAAAGCAGGAGAGGAGGCGAGGAGACCCTCTGTTTCACTTAGTGTATGTCTTTGAGGCCGGCTCCCAGCTGAGACCTGCTGTGACCGCGACTTTATCTGCGTTCAATCACGCTGGCGCTCGAGCAGGCCAGATCGTTGGCCACCCCAGGCTCGTGGACAGTGAAATATGGCCACAATTAGCCCTGGACACAGTTCAATGATGATAAAGAGCATTCGCACCTTTTAGACCATGATTAAAAGGCCTACCCACTCACTCACTGATAGAGAGAACTAATTTCACATTATTATTATTATCATTACCAGTGCCTTGATTATAATGCACTCACCCATATTTCCTTGCACTCATCCCTCTCTCTCTCTCTCTCTCTCTCACACACACACACACACTGAGCCACAGATAGACGCAGGGGCCTTCTTTATCATTTGCACATCAGTGACTGTGCATTGCTCCCCTGTCCGCCTCATTTATTTGGACTCTTTTCTCATGTATACCTTCGCTACTCCATCTTTATTCCTGTCATTCAGTGTGCATGCGGGGCAGCCCATCTGCTTGCTGCCACTTCTCCAGCCACAAACAAACAGGGCTTCTGTATAGAATATTACACAGCTCCATCAGTGAGTGCCTTCTATGTCATCCCCATAGATATGACCTTCTACCACCAGTGAAGAGACCCACAATCACAGTCGCCTCACCAAAAAAGCACGCATTGGGGAGAGTCACTCTTTACCCGAAAAGAGTTGATAAATGGAGGGGCCATAATGAAATGGAGACATCAAGAAGCATGAAAAGGAGGAGAGCAAAGGAGGGGGAGAAAGGAAGAGAGAGAGGGAGATGTAATCCTGTAGGACCTGAGTTGTCTTCATAGGGACAGAAAGGAACGGGGGGGGCGGGGGGGGTTTCACTGAAGAATAAGAAGGATCGGCTTTCGTCTGTGTTCCATCAAGGGAGAAATTACACATTTACTAAGGTTTTTTCTTAAGACGACGGCCCCCATAGATCAAACCACTGGATGTACGAGCCAATTTTCAACATGAAATATAGACACCAGGAATCAATTTCACCTGTGTTCTCCCCCCCTCTCCACAGGCAGCCAGCCCCTGCTCTTTTAGCCCCAAGGATCAGGCCATGGTTTATGGCTTCCCCTTACACATATACTGTCCCATATACCTTTATAGCAAATGTCGAATGCATGGGCGATAAGTATATTAAATAGTCTTATTTAAATAAATCATAGCACCTTAGTCTATAATTGAGTGCAGAATCCTATCTTATAGTACTGACATGTTCCAGGCCCTAGACTGGCATAATATTCACTGATTTATATTAGAAAAACTGCAGAATGTTAAATATGTAATATGCTAAACATAGAATATATGATATAGTAATAATAAATTAAAATATAAATTACTTTACCACCTTGAAGCCAGTGTTCCCAGTTCCTTCGCAACCCAACCAACATAAAGTGGTTACAAATGAATGAATGAATGAATGAATGAATGAATGAATGAATGGCTTTTATTATGTCTTCTATTTTCAGTACTTTTCTAATTGTCTTTTTTACATTAAATTTCTCATCTAAAATCAGCCAAGTTAAGTGACAACTGTGTCTCTCTCTGATCCTGAGACAACTGCACCTCAGTGTTTGTAAAAGCGTTGGAAATTCTGGTGTTATTTTATGCTTCTAGTACCATAAGAGCTCCAGGAAGCTATGGTGTGGGGTACCTGGAGACCAGGAGGTGTGTCACAAGATCACTTTTGTTCTGATAAGGAACACACACTACGGACACTATTTTGTGATTTGTAAACCCTGATGGACAAAACCTGACCACTGATAAGACACTAGCCCTTCAAAGCACACATGCAAAACTAAATATAAAAGAATAATACAATGCAAATAACACAAATTAGATACATGGTCTACCTTTACAATTGTAGCATAATGATTTTGTTAAAGCGTGGCATCTAGTAAAGAAGCCAATGCCATCTTTGAGCTCCCGAAAAAATGAAATATAGACTTTCCCAAAAATCTTGAATTTCATTCCTGTCACCTTATCAATCATACTCCTCTTAAATGCATCTTGAAACTTTAGTTTTCTTCATAACAAATGCAAAATACATTATGCCCCATGTTATGCTTCTAGTAGTACTCCAGGCATTAAGTGAATCCCAAATGGCACCCAATTCCTTGCACGGGTGTACTACATCAGGTATAAAGGTTCACAGAGAGCCATTCAGCCATTGTTTCTGTCAGAATGCCATTACTTCACATCCAGGAATGGGCCGGCTGGGGAGGAGTGGGAGGGGGCGGTGGCAATAAGTAGGGGGAGGATCTTCATGTAAAATTCACTTAGGTGCCATATTTTTCCTCCTGGACAAGATTAATTGTATTATAACTCGTTTCGGGGAAGAATAATGGTGCAGCCACGACGCAGCTCAAACACTCGGCTCACGGGTATTTCTTAATCCAGCCGACAGAATTGAGGTTAAGAGGGGATCTCCTGGAGGTTATCTGGCTCCCTTTCCGAGAGTGAGACGAGATTGATGGGCTAAAGAGACCGCGTTGCAACGGCCATATTCATATGGTAATGCCCCATTGTGGCAGCCAGTGCAGGGTTTTCTTAATCTCGGCTGTAGGGAAATTGAGCAGAGCACTTTATCACAGGCCAAGATGCTGCTTCAAGAGACACTCTCTGAATTAGATACATTTTTTTTCTCATACAGATTATTTCCTGAAAAAAAAAACCCAAACTAAAGGGGAAAAAAATGGTATCTCAATCTGAAATTGTTTTACCTGCTGTTTCAATATCTACACTGTGGATATCAGTTTGTGGGATTCAAAGAATAGGCTAATCTTTCAAAGCCATGAACAGACATGTTGGTGGTCCGATACAAATCAATAATAAAGCCTGTAACAGATGAGGGTTACACTCCTTGCCTTTATTCTACAGTCTCCTTTGCAATTCCGTTAAATAAAATATCAATGTGGTTCTCCCAGAGGCGTATTTGCAGACATATCTATCCGTTCATTTGTAAACCCGAGGCTATACATGTTATCAAAAATGATCAACATGGCTATGCCTATTATTGTTCTCAAGAGCCAAATGTATTCATCTACATGACATATATTGGAGTGAATATTTGAAATGACAGTGAAAAAAATTGTTGCACTTAACGTAGACATTCACCTACTCCTAGTAACACTAAGACAGGAAGTCTGGGATAATAACATCAATAAGAAGTCACAGGTGTTAATCTTCAGCAGAGGATGTGTCCCTGACAGAATCACCCCCATTGTATCAATTCTAGGATGTCTTTGACAGGATCCGAAACCAAAACCTTTAACATAGTGGAGGTACTGGAGCCAACCTTTCCCTTACAAATTTCCAAGAGGGAACTAACTGTATAGATCAGAGATCCACAATGTGGACTGCAAGCAGCAAAAAAAACAAAAACAAAAAAAAACAGGCTTGAGCAGAGTGATGTGGAAAGTGAAGCTAAAGATGATAAGCCATTGAACCTACTTTTAGGTGGTAAAACAGAGGTTGATGTGTCTGATAGAGTATCATACCCTCAATATCCAATATGCAATATTCTCAGTTCATTAAGAGATAAGCCCATTGTGGGAAAGTGTGGGAAAGGATGTTGATACAGGATCCGAAGTAAATCTATGTTGGAACTTTTCTCTGCTAGTGTGAGGGCCAACACCAAATTCGACTCCACATCCATAGCAAATGACATACACCAATTAGTGTGATTAGAACTGAGATGAACTGGGGTATTACATCAGTGAACGTATCTTCAGCACAGCTGGCACCCAGGAAACCCTGCGTGGAAATCTTACCAATTTAGGATGCCTAACTTAGAAAAGGTACAAATGTTATATGGAGCTGTCATTACATTCATTTCAATGGCTTTATCCTGATCATGGTTGAGGTGAATCTGGAGCCTATCCCAGGAACACAGGATGTAAGGCAAGAATACACACTGGATAGGATGTCGGCCCATCACACAGCACCATGCACACACTCGTTCACACCTAGTGGTAAATTAGAGTCGCAATCCACCTACCAGGGTTTTTTTTTTTTTGGACAGTGTGAGGAAACTGGAATAAACCCGTGCAGACTGAAACTATTTATCATCCAGTATTTGAATAGATGAGATGAGGTCAGTGTATAACCCAGCATCAACAAGTAAAGTGTTGGTATTATTGGGACCAGGTATTGTGAAGAAGGCAGTTCTGTTCTTTTATTTCTCACAGTTACAAATGGAGTTGTTCATACTGTTTAGGTCTAATTTGTTATTTACTCTTTTCTCCCAGTTTGATAGGCTCCAAAGGTATTTGATAATGATATTGCACCATGAATCATTATTTTCTACAAAAATTATAGCAAATGGTACAGTGGATTGATGGATAAGTCCCTGTCCAAGAGTGTCTTCGGTGTGCTCCTCTATAATTGCTATTTACTTCTATCTAGAGTTAGGCATACCTGAGAATGTGAAGGTGTAGTTCCCTCAGCTTCTCTTCTGTTAAAAAAAAAGGTGGCAGCCATGTCGGTATTGGTGGAAAAGCTAAGCTTGCTGTGTAGCTTCACTCACATGTCTGGTTCTTTAGGAGTACTGGTCCAAGGACAGAGAGTCACCATGGCAGGCCAGGAAAATACAGAGATGAATTTGTCATAAGCTGCAATGGGCTCGTGTCCTGTGTCCAGTCTCATGCCCAGTGTTCCTGGGATAGGTTTTGGATCCACCAAGACACTGATGTGGATAAAGCAATTACCGAAAATGGATGAATGAATGAATGAATGAATGAATGAATGAATCATAGAATCAAGTGTCCCAGTTGTTCAGTCTGTCCATCATTAGAGCCACAATGGAAGTTATCTTGGGATCACAATGGGAAAATAAAATGGGTTATGTGTGACTTAGAATGATTCATGCACTTAAAATAAGCAAATCAATCAATCAACCAATAAATCAATCAATCAATCAATCTAGCGACCTAAAAAAATTTTTTGTTTGTCCCTCCAAGGGATCCCTTAAATATTCTATGTAAAATGCTACAATAGTGAGGTTCAGTATCACAAAATGTGAAATAACTCTAGAACCGTTATCCATCCAAAGACTCTTGAGGAACAGAGAGTACTATACAGGCTTAGAGCTTATCCATTTCCAAGTAAAAAAAAAACACTGGGAGTTGGAACCAGCTTTTCTAACAGAGTCAGAGAACACATGCAGCCAGCTCTTGAGTGAGATTCTCAATCACTGAAGTGAGTTGTGGTGTTTTCAGGTGCTGCTGAAGACCTTGCTGCAGTTAGTGCTGATTACATCCTCGAACATGACCACTAGGGTAGATGAAGAAGGATTGCTCTTGGGTGTATCTATTTTCTTTTGTCAGACACAACACAGGTGTGAAGATAAACACACAAGGGTAAGCAGTACTCTCAGAAACACAACCAGGAAGGAATTTGGAAGGTTTAATTACAGACTACTACACTGAAAACAAACAACACGACTATTACAGTAACAAGACAGCTGATTAAACAGAAATAGAAATATGGCTCATTCTATAATTTGGGGTACATTCCATGTCCATGGATGATAATTATATTTATTCTAACCTCTTTCTTCAAAATGATCATATCTTATCCATTAATGGAAATCATGTTGTAATATCACACAAAGATTATGTACATTTTATGCTTTATTTAGCATGAAATTTGTCTTAATCTATCAATCTTAATTGATCTTAATTTATCAATGTCCGCAAAAGTTGTGCCAACGATGTTACTAACAGATCTTCCCCCTGCAACTCAAAAATGGTTTGTCCTATTACCATGTGAACAGCATCACATGATGTCATTTTCCTCTCTGGCGGACATTTTGAACACACTATGGTGAGTGTCCTCTTATTTTTTTCAATATACTATCTATAATAGCACATTGCCGATGAGTATATTAATTAAGCATCAACTGTGTTACATACATTGTTATGGTTTGCAATTGTTTAATGATTTTAATTCAATTATACGTTTAAATTTGACATTAGCCTGTGACATGTGGTCAGCCAGGTGAGGCCTACCATTGAAATTTTGGGGCAAAATAGGGAAATTGTCAACTATGTTACCTGTCAACTAAGTTACCCAGTAGTTTACATCATCAGTCATTATTATCACATCATTATCATTATCGGTCTAATAAAGTCGCAACATATATATTCCATGGGCACATTTTCCCTTTGTCCCTTATCAACACATTTAAAACAATTGGATTATTTAAAAATAGGTGTCAGCAGCTGAGAAACAGCGGAGATGCAGGGCTCGTCGGGATGCCGATCATCGTCGGGAAGGGCAGCATATTTGGAGAAACAGAGAGAGGCATGGCACAGGCTCAGGTCACAAGGAAAGGTGAAAACAGTGGCAGAGATGAGTGAGAGAGAGAAAAGAAGCAAGGGGGCCTATTGGAGGAAAGCACAGCAGAAAAGCAGAGCAATAAAGCGCAGGCTTGACAACTTAGTTACACCACCAGACAGTCCAGACAGCCAAGTTGTCCATCAACCTCAGGAAACAAGGTAGAGATTTGTGATAGCAAGAGAGAAACTGGTTTATATATTTAACAGGAACATTGTGTAACAAGCTAAAAGATTTCCATTCACATTCACACAATGCATCGTCTGTAAATTCATTTCTTTAGTTCAATGCAGACAGAAAAAAGCTGGAAGAAAAAAGGTCAGGAGAGGAGACTCAAAATTATACAGAGAAATTCAAAAACTGAAATGCTTGCTCAATAAACAAAAAAGAAGTACCGACAAACTACGCAAAAGAATCAAAAGGCGCTGTAACGTCGCAGAACCCCCAGCATCAAAAACCAGGAGACTGCTACAGAATGCCACTGTTTCTGGCGAAGTGCGGAGATCACTGTTTGTCCACCATGCTCTCATGGCCAGCATCAAGGATTTATTTGCCAACACCAAAAAGAAAGCACACAGGATGTTTGCGGTCACAAATTGTAACTGGGCGGATCATTAAAAAGTATAAATTACAAAAAGAAGTTTGCACAGCACTATGCCTCTCCAGAAGGAGAAAGAAGAATCCTGCTGAGGGCAATAAGAAGTACCGAAGTCTATGCTTCCGATTACAAGACAGTGTCATTGCCTACTTGACAAGGGATGAAAACAGCCGGTTGACAGCAGGCAAAGCACAAACAATCACCAGAGGGAAGAAAAGAAACAAGAGATTTTTAATTGATACCCTGAGAAACCTCCATAGGAAATATCTCACTGAACTTCCTAATTCCAATCTCTCCTCCTCCTTGTTCTGCCATATGCGTCCCTTCTGGGTAGTTAACCCAACACTTGCAGGCAGAGAAACCTGTCTTTGCAAGGTTCATGAGAATCTTTCCTTCCTGGCTGAAAAGCTTCACACTCTTAAGTTAATTAAGAGTGTGGACTTGGATGACATGGCAATGTCAATAAGCTGCAATCCAAATTCTAAGGACTGCATGTATGTGATGTGTGTCCCAACTGCAAAGGACAGGAGTTTGCCATATCAGCAGTAGGCAATCTGCAGGCAAATGTCCAAGTCACTCAGTGGTCAACTGAAACAGTCATGAGAGAAAAGAAAAACAACGATGGCAAAAAGGAAAAGGTCCCAATGAAAATCACTGTGAAAAAGGACATAGTCTTGGCAGATCTGCTGGAGATGTTCCAAGGCCAGCTGAGACTTTTCACTCGGCATATCTTTTAACATCAAAAACCAGTTCACCCACTACCATGAATTAAGAAGAAACATGACCAACAAAGAATGCTTGATTCATGCGGATTTTTGTGTGACTTTCATTGTCAACTATGCTGCACCCCTTTTTTTTTTTTTTTTTAGAATTAAATTAACAAAAATGGTGATTCTGATATCCTTTAGAATATAATGTGCATCTACACAAGTTGGACTTTTGCATGACATCATTTAAAACTATCAAAATGGTCTGTATGGTACTTTTATACAAAATATTATTACTATCCATGATGACCGTGCCGAACATATCACACGTATAGCTGAAAAAAAAAAAATCCATTCTTAAAATTATTTTTAAAGCATCAATGCATATATGGTAGAATAGACTCGAGAACTCTTGAGTTTGTATGTTTTGATTGAAGTGCATTTAATCTAATGACTTATGATCTCCAGCTTGTCCGTAACATAGTTGACAAGCTCAGTAGCATGAACATCATAAACCTTAAAAAAAATTAAGAAAATTGTTCATGTTTAAGATTTGCAACTAGTGGATATGTTACACTGAAGTAATATACTAACATAAACCACTGGTTGTTGTTGAGAAAGAACACTGTTTTTGCACTTTTTTGGTTATGTGAAATGTACCCCAAATTATAGAATGACTCATATACTTTTCTATCATTTATTAGGGATAATTATAGAGGTAATAGTACATGTGTAAAATAAAATAAGTAGAAAAATGTAAGTTTCTTCAACTCTACCAATTCTTCATGGACAAAACAGAGCATTTTTGGACAGTGCTTCAGCTTCTGGGCTGGGCGACTGAGAGAGAATCTGATTATGCTGGCTGGAGTGTTTCCGCTGGATTTGATTAAGTTGGGAACAGGGTTTTCTTGACTGCCAGTCACTCTTTGAACATCCATTGAATTTTTGTATTCTAGTGCTTGTGCGTGCATTTTTCTCCATATCGTGTGCATACTTGCTGAGCCCTAATCAATAGGCATATTAATCATTTGGGAGAAAAAAAAAATGTGACAAACCAATTATTAAACTGCCCTGTCAAGTCCAATACAGTAATGAATTTACTAAAAATGGTCTTAACTTCATCCATTCATTAAGTGCTGATGGGTGGCAGACTTCACAATGTCACCGGATTTTCTCCGGTATTGACGCCAGCCCTGGCAGCTAATTTACAAGCCTGCCTTTCGTGCTCAGCTCCAGTCTGCCCTAATAAAATGGAGCTTGATAATCGTTAAGGGGCTTGTCGGACAGCAGGCACAGCTCTGTCTCCCAGTGCCCAGCCTCCTCTGCACAAGTCAAACTCTACAGATAACCAACCAAACCCTTACGAAATGTATGTGTGTGTTGGAAAGTGCGGTGTGCAAATATGACTCATTTTGTGTGTGTAGCTGCAGTGGTGTGAGACAGAGCAGGATAGGAGCAGAGTAGGAGGTGTATAGTGAGTGTCCCTACTGTTGTATCCATCTGTAAGTTGCTTTCGCACACAAATGCACAACGTCTACACAACAATTCACAACACACTTCACAAACACACAGAGAAAAAGGGCTCTGGCCACCGGAGGGCGCTGCCTGTGCCCGCTCATTTCACTTACAGCTATGTCTTCATCAGCTTTTATTGATGACTGTTTTATGCCCCACTAAACCTACTATTGACTAGAGCGAGATCAAAGACGGATGATGCATCGAGAAATCATTTACTGGGACAACCTCACTGTAGTAACTGCAATTAATGATCACTCCATGAGCTGACGAGCTCCCGATTCGCATTGAGAGCTGCTGGAGGAAACACACAGCTCTTCTTCTGTTCTTTCTTTTGCACTGGGTTTAATATCCTTCCAACTTGACAGGCCAAAGAGTGGTCCCTATGCATCACCACATAACAGCTCAGGATGCTCAGGCTAAGATCATGTACTATTTATATACTTACTGTTGTGAAGTGGTGAACCTTGCTTCAACCCCCAACCCTAAATTTGCATACAAATGAAGTTCTAAATGGGCTCAATGACATAATTGACTTGCAATTAGAAATATTCCAGAGCTGGTCACTTTGCAGTGGACAGAGCAAGAGCAAAATGAGGGGAAAAAGGCCTGTTTAGCATATTAATGAAGCTCATTAACTGCCACTTCACTGGGCTGACAAGAGAACTTATATATGCGACGGCCCTGCGGCTTAATTTGAAACGTGAGTTCCCCACACTAATTGTTTTTGAGCGCCTTTTTTTTTCCCCTTTTGATGGCCATGGAAACAGAGGCATTCTGTGGTCTGTTTAGATAAAACTGTGGGCAACGTCTCATCTAATATACAGGGTGCCTTTAATTCAGTTCAACACAGAACAGGAGACGAGTTTGACGCACACACAGTGTAGACCGTGGTGTCTATGCAAACTCTATTTTGTCATAATGAAAGGTTTTAGACAAAACAACCAAGATGTCTAATGATTATGCATCGCTGTATAGCGTTTATATATAAACCAGGATCATATTGGACCGAGCAGCCGTGCTAAAGCCATTTTCTTCCACGGCTAAAGTGGCACCATTCTGGAGGACTGCAGGAAGGCGTGGGACCAAGTGCACACTTCAGCCTGTCAATGACAGGCCAGTGCAGCTCCCCACTGCCTGCGAGGCTGAGGAATGAAGCCCAGCTCTTTTGTTTGCAGGGTGCCTAATTATCTGCTGGTGCAGTCTCCTCTCTGTGTTTGTGGCCAGGTTTGTGTCTGTATGTGTAGATATGTGTGTGTGTAGGGGCCGGTGTTATCATGCAGACAGGTTTCGCACCCCCACATTGTAAACACGGGCCCCAGTCGCTTCCCCCGGCTTGTTAACATCATCTGCGTCACTCAGCTCACCGTTACTGTCAGAGCCTGGCTGCGCTTGCCGCAATCAGCATTAACCATGTCAGCCTCCTAATGGGCCCGCCATAAAACTGGCTGACAGGCCAGCCAGCGTCGAGCTGCGCCTAAGACAAACTGCCTTCCTCTGCCCGCGCCTCCCACCCACACACACTCACTAACACATACACACATTTATACATACCGCAGATACATGCACACATAGACAACTTGCACTCCAGTTAGCTAAAACACACACATACACACAGTGTCCTATCACTTCCTGGGCCAGCAGAGCTGCTTGCAGAATGGAATTATGATAACAATAACAGGGCCACCCAGATCCATTCTCCTGTCAACAAGTGGAAAACAACCGCTTGGCAACACTGCTCTTTCTAAGCTGAATACCCCCCCCCCCCCCGCCCCCCCCGTTTAGTGACCCTACACCGGGTATGTGGCTGCTTTCCGGAAAACATTACTCCATCAAATCAATAAAGCTCTAGCCGAGGTGGCTTTTTAAACAAACTTAATGCCATGCTTGCAGTCATTTTTCTCCACGGCATCAATTCGACTGTAGTTATTTTCTCCGACTGAAGCTCGTATCTGAATCGCCATTGATTATTTCTCTCACAATATAGATTTACATGCAGAAAGAAAGAAGAAATGAAAGCAAATCAAACTGGAAATTAAAAATGGCTCAGAATCTCAAAATATGGAGGTTGGTCATCAGTTATCACTGCAAAGTGTTTTCCGAATGTTCAAGACAACCATATTTACAAAAAGTACAAGAAGAGATCTAAACAATGTGCAATAGATGCGTAATATGTATTTCAGGGGTACTTAAAAACAGCTACCTTTTAATTCTTAATTTTAATTAGTTTATGGATATAAATAAGACGAATCAAAGTGGTTATGTTTTGTTTTGCTGTAGCACTTCATGTTACCACTTTTGACTAGTGTCATGGACTGAGGCACTTCTATTTTGAATTTGACACTGGGAGAATAAACTAGTACTTCTTTGTCCATTTGTCTTTAAACTTTCTGTTTATTGTTATCCACCTTTTTTTTAAGCAAGCCATGCCATTAGTTTGCTAATCATACCAGAGAGGGTAAATGAACAATCTGTGAAAACTCTCCTTTTCCTGGCCTAATATCTCAAGCCGTGTAACTAGTCTTGTCTGATTAGCTGCCTTAAGCTAAAGAATTTACATAAATGCTTGTGATCAGATATGCTGAAACAGAGGATCTGCTACAGAAAGCATGCTGGTTTATTTTTAGGAAACATGACAACTTTTCCATATGTTCATCAGCTCTGCTACAGTGTTTTGTTTTTTTTTTTCAAGTTCATTCAGTGGTCCACCAGTTGATGACCCCTGAAGTGTATAATATGTATGCAAGGAGAGAAGAAACTGGCTAGTAATAGAGGTATAGTTATAAATCATAGAATGTCTCTTTGCATGTCTCTTTGCACATTACACTTAATCAGACTTGCTGTTTTGCACTTCTGGAAACTGCATTTCATTGGCTTTGTACTTGTAATCTACTCAATAACAATAAAGTTGAATCTAATGTAATCTAATCAGTTTTTTATTTTTGTTGTATAAATGTGTGATTTTTTTTTTTTTGTCACACACAGTTTACATTTTACTGCCATTCACTTTTTCTGTGAAGCTATTCAAGAAATTCTAAAAATAAGATGTTTTAGGTTGAGAACTTGTCATTTAAACGAAATATCCTCAAGCGTGGGATCTTCATCAGATCAGTCAGGTGTTCTCTTGTACAGTATCATCAATCAGGATATAAATAGAGAGAGAGAGAAGGTTGGAAAGACGCATGAGCACATCAGACGCTGGCCTTTGTTCAAACGGCTCTCAGGGCACAGAGGCTAACTACCTCATAGCTCACGGCCAATAGTTGCTTTTTGGGCTGCCGCTCAGAGACGAAGCCTCTCCAGGTAGACTGAAATGGCCATGGCGGAGAATGCGCTTGACCTTTCCCTCCCTGCTCTAATCTGATTGTGCCTTCTTTATGTAATCAGCCGCTAAAGGTCACTGCGCTATTTAACATAGGAACCCTTTAGCTATGGAATTTGCCTTGCAGTAAATTACCTTTATTATGTTTTACTCGCATGTTGCCCATGCAAAAAGCTACTTAACTCCTTGGGTGTCAAGAGTTTTACAAGCGATAACATTAATAGAGAACTGCTAACATGAGACTCAGTGTGAGGTAAATCAAGTGATGGAGTGGTGACTGACTGAAGTGATGAAGCTGTCATTTGAGAAATGATGGTTGATGAATCAAGAGCCTCTGAACGTGATTATGTGTCTATAATATGACTTATAATAACAGTATGTTTGAAGGAGTCCTATACATTAACTCTCAGCGCTGGAACACAAGGCCTCGAAGAGAAAGTGTGTAAGAGGGGGACATTTATCATTGTGCACAGGGCAAATATCAAAGAATAGCATTCTTAGAGACAGAAAAAAATAAAATGTCACACTCAGCATGGCACTTACGTATTCCAGGATTATCCATCGGCTTGCAAAAACCTATCATAAAGCATAAAGTATGTCTCGTTTTTTACAGTATATTAGGTAAGTAGTAAAACACTTAGTGGGGCATGCCATTATAGGAAAATAACAGTGGGGTGACATTGGAGTCATTGTCGCCAGTCAGAAGTTGATTCTTTTCTAATAATCGCGAAGTGTTTTATTCCTCTTATACCGCGGAAATTTGGCGACAATTACATTTCTTATTAATTAAAGAACAATGACACGCTTTATAATTTGTTTAAAGTGGAACATCCATGAAACAAGCTAGTTCCTGTTATCACTTACTTTATAAACAATCCTTCCCGCACCACTCTTTTTTTCTCACATTAATTACAGTGAAACCACAAAACCCTCTGTCATGAAGACTTTCTCATGTCTGAACACCAGCTATATCTGTGACTGTTACAAAGTGCTGACACTGGAGGCTCCTTCCAAAAATGGTAAATAATAGTCTCTTCACCACATGAATGATTATGCAGCGTTTTTATTTGTTCATGAGGAATGTCCATCATACAACTCACTGTGTTATTTGTTATTATAGGAATGATAACATTAAAATGAGTGCAACATTAAATCTAGTTCAACCCTGAACACTGAAACCGTGGATTAAATGAAAAGAAAAGTGTTTGTCAAACACTTTAATGGCTATAACATCAAACAGTCTCTTAATCATTTTTGAAATAGGATAAGATAAGCAGAAAAAACGGATAAAATATATGACACAAAGTATGGGTGGTAATAAAGTGCTTCTTTACAGCTCTGTCCTTCAGGATTTTCCTGAATTTGCACAGTGATTTCATCCACATCCTGGCCTCAAACGATGCTATGAAATGGGGCAACTCTTTAACCCGCACACTATAATCCACCCCAGTTCTGAAAAAGGTCCAAATGAGATCATTCATGTCTGTTTGCTCTAAATGGAAAAGCATCATTTTCTAATAGAATCATATTTCAACCAGACTAAAAGCTTCCTCAGGAACAATTAAAGATAACAAATGAACATTGCCTTATTCGAACGGACCCGTCTGCATATGCACCCATAACTCTGGTTCGATTGTAAAACTGCCTATTTGCGAATGTGCTGCTAGGTTTAATATAATGTTGCTGTCTTTTTCATTAATCAACTGCTAATGAGATTGAAGTCTTACCATTGACCAGAGTTCTGCTTACTCAGATCGTGAAAACTCGACAGCTTAGAAAGTTCTTTCGTTTTAAAATGCCTGTAAAGAGATTTACAAAGGAAATGCAACTGCACACTATATTCTGCAGCAGAACCAAATACCAAATACAGAAGCTTGTCTGCAAAACATTGCATGTTACTACGTTAGCTTTTTTTTTTTTTTTTTAAATCCACATCGCAGCACTTCATTTGACAGGATTTATGTAGTGCATAAAACAAAAACAAAAAAAAAAGTGCAGCCTTATTATTTGCAAAATTTATATGTACACATAAGCCTTAAAAATCTTTAGGAAGATGCTAGCCTACAGCTTCTGATTAAAAAAAAATACTGTAAACACAGATTTTACTGTATGAGTTTAATATTCATTTTAAGCAAATTATTTTCATTTAACCTTAAACAATGGAAAAATGAACTAAAATAGCTGTGAAACTACAGGGGGAAAAAAAGAAGAAAAAAAAACTCTAGTGCTTCCCATTGCCTAATTCCTTTTACTAAATCTAATTAAACCAGGGAAAACAAGGCTGAGATAATGTTCACTGGTACAAATTAACCTTAAAATAATAATGTGCTTTATTCTCTGTGCTTCATCTCCTCTTGGAGCAGTTTTTCAACACTCTCTTTAGGCTAAACCAGTTACACATAAGTTCCCCAGCACTTCCATGTGATCAGGTCTGGAACAGCAGTAGTAATAAAGGGAAAAGAAACAGCTAAATATGGGTTCTAACCTGCAGCTCTGGGGTTAGCTGACCCCATTTCTCAGTGGCATTATCCCACACCACTCTAAAGCACAGCTACTGGAGTGAAAGACAAGCAGACTGGCTTCTGAGAGCTCTAAGACTCCATCTATTTTTCACCAGCTTGTAGTTTAAGCACTTTCTTCCAGCGTGGTTTTGGCGAAAGGCTTAGAGAAATTTGCTGCTGAAACAAGTTTCAACAAGTCAGGTAAAGGGTTCAAGTCCATTTTTATTGTCATTTCATTCCTTATGCAGATATGCAGGGAGGCAGGGGCGGAAATTACTGAAAAATTATACTTAGGTGAAAGTACGGATTATGTGTCAAACTCTTCCTCAATTAAAAGTGGAAGTATTTAGCCAAAAATGTGCATTTAAATCTAGCAAAAAAAAAGTTGCTACATTTAAAATACTCCAGTATTTTATGTAAAAAAAAGTAAATGTTTACTGAAGAAAATGATGAAATCAAGTTAATGTCATGGTTTCATGTGAAAATTAGCTTTTTTTTTTTTTTTTTTTTTTTACTTTTTTTACTTTTTTTTTTTTAAACTGTTAGGTGATTTTCGTTTTAAAATAACTACATCATGTTGCCTGAAAACATTGTCTCATCTCTGTAGGTTTGCTAATAGATTAATCAGAAGTAACATATCCTGTAATTTCTAATATTTACAATCCTGGAAATAACCAATATTTACCATTAGCTAGAATTTGACTTGCTGCCTAGCCAAATTATGTTATCTACTGGAATTGATGCTAGTCTAAACTAGCATTAGCAAAGAGACCAGGCAAACTTAGTTAAATGTAACCAGTTAATGTTAGCAAATTAGCAAAAAATCGCCTCAATGTGCTTTTTCAAATTAGATGGAGTCCATGCCTTTTTAGGGAGAAAAAGGAGACACTTCATGTTATACAAGTCTTTGTTTATTCCAACATAGTGAAACATTTTACTGAGTTAGGGCCCGGGGTGCTAATCTTCAAGTTCCTCACTGCAGTCTAGGGGTTTATCTATACTCAAACGCACACGTATGTTTATTATACTTAAGCCCCATTTATACCCCCATTAATTTGGGGGTATTTATACCTTACTTGAGTATTATTGAAATTAAATACTTGTACTCTCACTTAGTTACATTTGCAAGTATTCAAAATACTTTTTTTGTTCATTGACAATTACTGCAATTAATAGCTTTATTGCTATGCATGAACTACACAAAAGAACAGAATCACCACCGGGAGATGGAATAAATACACCAAGTTAAGCAGACCAATGCTGTAAATTACACAAGGCTGCAAATCATCATAAGGAGTTTCTTATTTTGAATAAAAAAAGATTAAAAGTACATAGTGGTCAGAGTTCAGGTAAATACTGGCTAAATTAGGAGCAGAAGATCTGAGTTCTCTCATTTAAATGGTATCGTGCAGGAGTTGGAGTTGCTCTGGCACACACAAATGGTGCACAGCACAAGTAGATGATTTAATGTAATGGGAGAAATAAAGCATCACTAGTGCAAATTAACTTTTGTCAGCTGAGGTGAACTTGTTGGGTGCTAATGCCACTGATGGTGGTAATTTATGCATGGGGAGGGTGTAGGGTTTAGGGTGAAGTGAAGTGCACCTCGCTGTGCTTTTACCTCCCAATAGCAGTCACGGTCACAGCAGCTGCGGTGCATTTTTGTCTAACAGAGTTTGAGCAGTGCCAAGCTTAGAGACGCCTATGTTTAATTCATACCATTCGTGTTTAACTCGGGGTCAGGCATGGGTCACACTACATTAATTAGTACTGAACAGCCATTCAAAAATGATCAGAGTTGTACAAGTTGCCTGTTCCATGGGTTCAAGATGCAACATGTCTGCTGGGAAGTTCTTTTAGACCACAGGCATCTACACTTATCCTCAAAAGAGCCAATGAAATTGCAACCAAGCAGAAGCCATATCTGATTCCACCTGTTTAATCAGTTCAGCTTGGCCTTTAATTGACTATCAGGTGTGACTCCTGCTTGGTTGGAATGAAAAATTGGCCTTTTACGAATAAGATTTTTTTTTATATATATATATATATATACTGTTACATGCACTGTCCCAAATGGTGGTCTTGTGGTCTATCAGTCTTCAAGTGTCCCATTTCTCATTTAGAGCTCCAAAAGGGTGCTCATGAGCTCAGCAGCAGACTCATACCTTGCCAGTGTTAGCAAGAACCAATCACAGCGAATGGATTTGTAGAGAGCAGAAAGAAAAAATTCTTCGCATAGAGTAGAGTCCAACAGTGCCTTTCATTCATTTGTGCCCAATAAAACACTTATAAATACTAATTATCTTAAGATTTTAAAAACTTATTTGACAGACATAAGCCGACGTTCCGTTGATTTGCTTGCCTTTCTAGATGTTGTGCAGTTTAGCTCCATAGAGTTATTATTGCATCTAGTGGTCAGATTGAGAGCTGCAACAAATGCTAATAGATGCTCACTGGGAAGGGAATCACGCTGCCCCATGCTTGCTCTGTGAACATTTTCAGTGGAGGAGAAGAAGTGGACGGGACAGTTAATGACATGAAAATGACATCTCAAAAACATTTTAATGAGAGTGAATGAATAAAAAGTGAGACTACTTTAACATTTTATACAAATTACATTATTCGTGTACATTGTATATGTATAGTGACCTATACATATAAATTGAATTATTAGTGTACAATGTATATGTATAGCGTACATTGTATATGTAGTATTTGGAACAATTAAAAAGCCAGAATTATATTATAGATGTCTAATTGTGAGACACAAACAAGCCCTGCTTTGAATAACTTAAGTGGATTAAGATATTATCAAAACAATACAGATACTGTTTCTAAACTGTAGAAACGAAGTTAGTGCATGTCTCTAAAAGATTTATGGTGCTTTGCAAATGACTTTGGAATTAACATAATAAATAGCTTTTGTTATTGACTTATGAAGTTTGGGCTGGAATTTATTTCACTCTTATTGTCGTTTAGATAAGCAAAAGCTACCCCAAATATGATCTGTAGCCAAATAGAAACACAAATGACAAAGATCAGACATTTATTTCATGGGAAATAAATCAGACATATAAATCAGAAAATATCTGATCTGATGCCTGTCTGGATACAGCTTTACTATGGCCCAAGGCAAAGTGAACAGCAGAAGATAAAGTACATCAGTTGTAAAATGTCAATCAATGTATAGCATAACCTGTTTGAAGATCATTTAAGATGCACTGATCTTGAAGAAATTTTATGAAGTTTCATTTATTCATATCAATAAAGGATTTCTAATGAAGTCTAATTAAAATTATATATTTAAAAAAAAACAATACATTTATATATATTTTTGTGTATATATATATATATATACACAAAAAACAATATTAATTACAATATGCAAGTCATGTGAGTCTGTGAAATTTGAATGAATTTAAGTTAATGGATTTAAGTAAAGCCCCATAGCTAAGACACAGAATATGAAAGGGTTAACATAAGTCATACTTCCTAAATTCATGTTTTATGTTTACATTTATTCATTTACCTCCTTCATCCGAAATGACTCAGAGAAGATTCAAGTTTCTATTAAATGAACCTATACCACAGAGCGGTTGAATACTTGATTCTGATTGGTCAGAAGGTGTTACAGTTCCTAAAACAGCAATAGTGCCGGCTGCAATGTTTATGTCAATGCACTCATTCTAATATGTTATTGTTTCTATGGGAATAACTATAGAATCAATGGATTAAAAGAACATGCATAATTGTTGATATTGTGCAGTTTTCTGGGATGAGATGTTTATTTATCCTCAGGCCTAGCACATTGTAGCACTCAGTGTTGTTCAGTGTTGTTCAGTGTTATAAAGTTCAAGAGAGAAAAAAAGTGAGGCTGGTGAGGAAAAAGTTTACAGCTGTTATAACGTAAGTAATGACAGGAACTACATGGTCCTGTCAATGTTCTATTAAACAAGAAACCTAACTATAAATGAATCAAATGTACAGCGTATCATTCTCTAATTAACACAAACATTGTTACCATTGTTACCAAATTGCTGTGGTAGAAGAGGAATAAAAAATCTTTGATGTGCTCCTATTTGAAACTTCGCTTCACTTCACACTGGGCCACATCACACCACATCACTGATTATTTTCCTATAACAGTATATCACAATGTGTTTTATTTTTTATTTGACAAGGGCAAAACAGTTGGAAGACTACAATGTGTCACAACTAAATGCATACACACTCACAGAGAAACCCAGGAGGAATCACAGCTAAGCACCAGGGTTAGACAAAGTGCAAGTACTCTGGAGTGCTGTGCAAGTCCAGTGTTGATCGACTCAGACATTTAGGGGTCTGCTATAGATATCTGGCAACAAAGAGCTTAAGTACTTTCAATTATAATTAGTTTTGCAAGCAGCAATGAATGTAATGAAGCATTGTTCAATTAAAAAGGAAAAAAAAAAAAATATTAGCGTAAATTATTGAAATGACCAATCTGACAGAAATCTGCTTTCTCACAGGATCCGTGCCAAATCGATCTGACCGCATGTCATCTTCATTCGAAAGATGAAGTGGGCTTCTGCCGCTTCGTAATGAGTCAGCATATCATGCCAAGAAGGTGCTCATTACCTCATGGGTTAGAGAAATCCGCTCCGCGCCTAAACTAAACACACTTTCACTGTGCAGTCATTCAAACATGTGCTGTGGCCTCCGATTAACACTGGAGGGGGAAAGAGGCCATGATGCCTGAACAAACATTAGAAAAGGAAGTTTAATGTACTTTGATGTATATATATGAAGCACTTCTGCCTGACCTGGAAGCTCCTTGCTAATGTTAGACTCCGAAGTCGTCACTTAGGATAAGTACTTGCAATAAAGCTGTTACAAGAAAAAGACAGCTTCATTACTCTTATTACACCACTGTGATTGGTCAGAAGGTGTTGATTATAATAGCACCGTCCACAGCAGTTCCAGCTATATGTTATCGTTTCTATAGCAACAGTTATTACACATGGATACCTATGGTAGATGCTTTAAAAGTAATGTGTGTAATTGTGGATATGGTCAGGTTTTCTGTAAGAAGATTTATATTTAGCATTTTTTGGAAGGAGTCTCCAGAGCTTTGTAACAGTCAGAAGTAAAGATATATATTTTCTGACACAGGAGAGCGAGAGAGAGAGAGCTTTGTGATTTCTCAGTAACTTGACAAGCTGCACGTTTTTTGCCTCATTAACTTGTTAAAAATTGTAATTGGTGACGAATTTCTGTGGTGTAAGAGGAATAAAACACTTTGTAACATGCAGTTGTTGAAAAATAATCAGCTTCAGGGAAGGAAATAGTAACTTCATTTCACTGCACATCATTTCCTTGCACATTAAATAATCCTCCTTTGGTTTCTAGGCTTGTTTACTGCAAATATTTTGTCAGTTTTTGCTTAGTTGAGCAGTATACAGTACACATAATAGTAATAATAAGTATACAGAGTCAGCCCTATTCTAAAACTTCACAGACAGTTTATTTTATTTCAAACATTTCTACATCGTTATGTAGCACTTTTTCCCCTCTATTTAAATTATTTTCCCTCAAGCCTTCCTGTCTCATAAAAGTCACTACTTATTTTTCCTTATGTCAGTCCATATTTAGTCCCTGTTGCACTATGGGAAAGCAAAAGCAGCTTGCTCAGTGAGAAAGATAAAAGCCTTATGTGTTAATTAACCTATGATGAATAGGCCGTGCTCCTGCAAACAGTTCTGTTATGAGTCCCCAGTGTATTTCCTGTGCTGTGTGTGTGTGTGTGTGTGTGTGTGTGTGTGGTGAGGCAGTAAGGAGATTTGCAGATAAATGATGTGTATCTGGGGGCTCTCCAAAGTCAAGATAGTGCAATGCTCCAGAGAAGTGGGGGTCCATCATCGTCATCATCATCGTCGACGTCGTCGTCATCATCATCACCACAGTGACATATCTGAATCTGCTTAGTTAGTGAGCTCTGACTAACGAATTATCAGCCAGATTTGAGTAATAGACTCCTCATTTGGGCCTAATGCGTTTTGCATAGAGAGCAACCTCCTCTCATCAGTCTTAAAGATGAATCGGCTTCGCAGGCAAAATTCTAAAGATATTAGTCTAGCGACCACTGCATAAATCATAAGATTTTTACTAATGGGACCAAAGTTAAACACACTCCTATCCTCTTAAGGACACAAAGAAGATTATTATAATGTCAGGATTACAGATGTATTGAAGCAAAGGTTACTTTTATTTAGAACATGCATGGATGATGGCTTTTTCAAAATATGATCTATATTTTTTCGATGTCCTTAGCTGAATAACAAACTGTGCATACAGAATAGTTTGTATAAAAATTATAGTCATTTCTAGCAATGCCAAGTCATTGAGGGAAATGTCAAGGTTTTTCACGTTGACTTAGATAACCACTGAGAAAGCTGACTCAGTCCAACACAGAGAGCTTGTTTTCTGTCATATGATAATAAGATGATATACAGCATTTGAGACTCATCATATTAAAAAAGCCCCAAGCATCCTATTATATCAAAGCTCAACTCAAATCTAATTCAGTTTCTGTAACTGTAATATTCACTATGTTCGTTTTTTTTTTTTTTCGTTAGAACAATTGACCATGTTGTACAGAACAGATAACAAAGGGATTTGCTTTCGGCAGGAGAATAAGGGAAGTGGGAATGTCAAGGCGCACGGCGGAATCAAAAGCCCCGCTGCTTTTGTCTGCGTCTCTTTTGTGAGTCCTTCTCTCCGGAGGCCTGTCATACAAGACTACTCCTCTCCCCTTCATTAGACAGGCGTTCGCTTCCTGCACCCTATATGCGCATCACCCCCCGCTGTCAAATTAAGCATATACACACACACACACACACACACACGATCCCACGCACAGTAAGCCTCATGCCAAACTACTATTTGTGTGTGCCTGAACTGTCATACCATCCTCACACACGTGTGCAGGTAGCATGCATGCTTTCATTCTCCCACAGCACATACATCGCTTTGTCATGCATGTAGCCTACACTCGTGGTCGAAGGCACCGTCCTGGTATCAGCAGTGTTTGGGTATGTTTGTGTATGTGTGTGAGTGTGTGTGCCTGCATGTGTGATGGCACTGGCTTTGTTTTGTAAGTCTAATTTGACAGAGCATTAGCTGGGGCCTCGGCACTTGCCAGGTTGGATGCCTGTGAGGAGCCAGAGGTGCTTGCTTGAAGCCGCTCTGTGAAGCACAGTCACTTTGAACAAGGCCCCGCTCACCCCACACTGCTCGTACTGAGGGCCTCTCTCCTCTCTCTTGTTTCCTCATCGGCTTGGAAGTGGAGTGTGTGTGTGTGTGTGTATAGAAGGCAGGACGACTGGCCTGAAAAAAAAAAAAAAACTTGCTCTCTCCTCCGGAGTGTTCATTTCTTCAATCAGCAGTGCGCTTGAAGTTTGTCAAAGCAGAGATGACAGAGATGACCCTGTCCCTCTCACCCTCTTTCATTACAAATTCGGAGGGGGGCTGCCGGCCTTGGGCTGCTTCGGTGGGATGCTTTGCTCATTAGAGGAAGAAAGAGCGACTTGAAGCTCCATTACACCGCAGCTCTGGCGAAAACAGGTGTGGAGGAAAAGAGCTGCCAGTGTTACAGCAGCCCCCCGCTGGCTTACTGAGAGCATCGAGTGGCCAGTGCAGGAGGACAAACAAGAGCCAGTGTGTGGCGTCTGTTTCCTGACACCAGACGCTCAAGGCTAGAAAACAAAAGATGACACCAATGCAGGGAGAGGCTGGAAAAGGAAATCATCTCTGACCTTAAAACCCGGAACATTCTTTAAAATATGCTGGTGTGACATGACCTGATGTAGGAAGGTGAGATCACGACCTTAAAACTGGTTACACAGTTTTAGCCTTTATTAGTATCTAATGTAGACAGATGTTAATATAATCATTATATTGAACATTTAAATATCATAACATATTGACTAATACAGATATTTCTATATATTAGTGCCACAACTACACTGTGACATAAAAACAGAAGGGAAATTGTATTTCATTTTATTAAATCATGTACTAAACTAAACCAGTTCTGTTACTTTTCCTCAAAATTATAGGAGATATGAATAACCCTTCTGTGTGTCTGAGAGGGCTTCTAAAGATCGCACATGATATAGGGGAGATAAGTGATATACCTGGGCTATCTAGATAACTTGCACTCATTCCACATTTCCTTTGGGATAAAGGACATCAATATCATATCAGATGGGTTTTGAAAACTGGAGCAGGAATTTAACTGAAGGCACTGTTGTTGTGTGAGGCAGTCCATCCCGAAATGTGGGCCATATATAGACAAATTTGTAAAAATAAATAACTAAATAAATAAATAAAATTTAAAAAATCCATGTATATATTTGATAGATGACCCTTGTAAATGTTTAAACTTTAAAATACCTTGACTTACACCTTTTACATGTGATAAGCTCAAAATCATTACCACATACAGTACGTTGATAGTTTTAGCACCATTTAATTAATTGACAATAATTCCGTTTTCGTGCCCACTGCGTCTGAAAATTTCACACGTTCATTATATTGCCTCGAAATCACGCCAGGTGGAGTGGACGTTTTCACCAACCTGGACCGGTCACCAGCATGGAAGTGAAAGGAAAACCAATTAGTCTTTCACTTTTGGGGTTTCTGGGGAAGTCTCTATTTCTGGAGTATTGTTCATCACCCTGCTGCTCTCTGTAGCCGTATCAGTATCTGTATGTATGTCCTTTTAGCTGCTTCCATAATGGAGCTCATTGTTGGGAATACACAGTATGGCTAGCTGACAGCGCCATCTATTGATGAAGATTGCAGAATGCCACAAGCTCTTCACACAACAGACTGCAATGTACGATTAAAGAGTTACAGAAAAACACCAGACAGCACTGTACGATTAAAGAGTTACGGAAAAACACCAGACTGCGCTGTACGATTAAAGAGTTACGGAAAAACACCAGACAGCACTGTACGATTAAAGAGTTACAGAAAAACACCAGACAGCACTGTACGATTAAAGAGTTACAGAAAAACACCAGACAGCACTGTACGATTAAAGAGTTACAGAAAAACACCAGATATCACTGTACGATTAAAGAGTTACAGAAAAACACCAGACTGCGCTGTACGATTAAAGAGTTACAGAAAAACACCAGACT
>CM075006.1:20788874-20799067 GCA_037576675.1 Pangasius sanitwongsei | reverse complement strand
GTGAAAGCACTGAGCTTACACACACACACACACACACACACAGGTGAAAGCACTGAGCTTACACACACACACACACAGGTGAAAGCACTGACACACACACACACAGGTGAAAGCACTGACACACACACACACAGGTAAAAGCACTGACACACACACACACACACACACACACACACATAGTCTATATATATATATATATATATATAAACTATAATCATTGATATGGAGAGGTTTTCTGTAAGGAGCAGGGGTGGACTTAGCACTAGGCTAAGATAAGACAACTGCCTCGTGTTTGCCTATGGAGGAATTAGAAAGGACAGCATTAATATAATCCTTTAGTTTGAATTACAGCTGGAACTATTGTCAGAGCTGCTGTTAGAAAATTAATCAATGCCTTCTGACCAATCAGATTTAAAAATTAAATAGCAGTGCTATAAATAAAGTATCTTTGAGAATAAATAAAAAACGAATTTAATTATATACTACATAGTCATAAAGTTGTAGATGACGAATAAAATAGTTATAATTAATCTAATAAACAAAAAGCAACCAACAGCTGCAGTTTAAAAATTACCCAATTTAGGTGGGAAAACCGCGCACCTGGCAACACTAGCAGCGTTGCAACGAGAAAGTGTGTAGGAAGGTTTCCCTAGTAGGAAATTGTGCGCTCTGTCTTGCCACCAATAGTCAAAATAAAAGCCCTCGACCAATATTGTTGTGAATGGAGATCATGCATCAAGCAAATCAGTGACTCAAAGTAATATCTTAGCTTTTGGGTGTCAAGTCTACTAGTTAAAAAGCACATTATTTATTTTGTTAATAAATAATGATAATGATAAATATTATAAATGAAGTTGGAGTCTTTCTGAGCTTATTTAGTCTTACTCAACACAGAGTCAAGTAGATTAAGGCAGAAGTTCAAATAGTTTCAGTTTGATTTGTATTTTTCATTTTCTTAATACAAATTTCTGCTATTTTAATGAAAGAGTTTATATACAGATTAGGCTATATTTCTTAACCAAGCAAATCCAGCTTGGCCTGACACCCTATCAGCTAAAAAAAATACAGCCCAAGCTGGTAGACCATCTTTGCCAGATGGAAAGTTATTTACCAGCTATTTGCTTGACTAAATTCATCAATAACATTTGAGTGTTGAAAATGTTTGAGAATTAAAAAAAAAAAATCTTTAAAAAGTTATTTTCTTGTCTACCTGTCTAGCATTAGTAGTGGTAATTCCAAAATTGTTTCTTTTCTACCAGCACAGCACTGAGGAAGATGATCTACCAGCCCAGCCTGTGGTTTGGCAGCTGGTACCTGATCAGACCAAGCTGGATTTTTCAGCAGGGAATGTCTTGAGGACAGGCTCACAAAGCTAAAGTGGTGACAAGTAAAGTTCCAATTACTTGTCAGCTCCATTAGCTTTATAGATTCTGTACAAAACTAAAGGTGCGGCTGGACGTCCAAACATTTTGAATCAGAAAAGCTGTCCAATAGCCTCTGATATGGCCACATTAGTTTACAAGCCTAGATCTGGTTTGAATTGAAAAGGAAAACAGTTAAAAACTGATATTGCAATATATCGATGCACATGGTTCTCTCACACTAGCGTTAACAGTTTTTTTTTTGTTTGTTTTTTGTTTTCTGAGCACTTGCTACCCCACCCTTCTAGTTGGTCGAAAGCAGTAACCGAATCAATCAGTTACTATACATACAAGGATATATGCCTATATAGCATTACAGAAAATGTTTGGTTCAGACACATACTTGCTATGCTCAAACCTGAATACACAGTCTGAGGCAGCATTTTAGTGAAATCTGCGTTACTTGTTGTAGGAAAAAAATATATCATTTGGGGAGAAAATTAATGTATTGCAGATAATTAATGTAGTACCAAACACACTACTTAACAGTTAATTGTCATTCCACAGATAATGCACATGTATATATACAAATAGTACTCTAGCATATGTACAAACACACTGATCTATTTTTTTTATCTATTGTTTCTATCATTTCTATTATTTTTATTTATACTTCTTCTGATGTATAGGTATTTATGGAAATTCTTTTCCTTTCTTTGATATTACTCCTCATACTTGTGCTGCTGTGTCAAATTGAATTTCCCCTATGGTGGATCAATAAAGGTACATCTTATCTCATTATCTTATCTTACCTGACAAAATAAAGACAGTGAAGAAACCTTCTGAAATTGTTGCTTACAGAGTCAAAACTAGGATACATCATTCATTAATAATTCAGTTGGGAGTTAGCCTGTTTACCCTGACCAGGATAAAGCAGTTGCTGAAGATGAATGAATGATGTATCCTATCCTAATGTATGTGTATCGTATTGTGTACTGTGTATGGAGATGTGTATCGTACTGTGTACTATGTATGGAGATGTGTATTATATTTTGTAGTACGTATCGAGATGTGTATCGTATCGTGTACTATGTATGGAGATATGTATCATATTGTGTACTAAGTATAATGTGTATCGTATCGTGTACTATGTATGATGTGTATCGTATTGCGTACTATGTATGGAGATGTGTATCATATTGTGTACTATGTATAATGTGTATCGTATTGTGTACTATGTATGATGTGTATCGTATCGTGTACTATGTATGATGTGTATCGTATTGTGTACTATGTATGGAGATGTGTATCATATTGTGTACTATGTATAATGTGTATCGTATCGTGTACTATGTATGATGTGTATCGTATTGTGTACTATGTATGGAGATGTGTGTCGTATTGTGTACTATGTATGATGTGTATCGTATTGTGTACTATGTATGGAGATGTGTATCGTATCGTGTACTATGTATGGAGATGTGTGTCGTATTGTGTACTATGTATGATGTGTATCGTATCGTGTACTATGTATGGAGGTGTGTATTGTATTGTGTACTAGGTATGATGTGTATCGTATTGTGTACTATGTATGATGTGTATCGTATTGTGTACTATATATGGAGATGTGTATCGTATTGTGTAGTATGTATGGAGATGTGTATCGTACTGTGTACTATGTATGGAGATGTGTATTATATTTTGTAGTACGTATCGAGATGTGTATCGTATCGTGTACTATGTATGGAGATATGTATCGTGTCGTCTGACGGAGGGAGAGTCACACCTGTATTATTTGTGCTAAGAGGAAAATTCTGTGGATTGAATTCCTGGCTGAACGGTGCCTTTAAAAGTGTGTGAAGCTGGGGAAGCATGTACTGCACCTTTCAACCCTTAGATTTCCAGCTCATACCGGAAGTGGCGTAGTGTTTATGTACGGATTTTCAGCACGCGCGGTTTATGTGTTGCATGATGGTAAAGCGCGACACCAGCAAACACTTCTAAAGTTATTTTAATGTTTAAACTTTTATCAAATCGCGATCTAGAGTTTTTCAAATGTCTGTCCTGCTATCAAATGACCGCGGGTGGCTGTTGGACGCTTGTTCTTTCATAAATGAAGGATTTCGGCGGTGCAACAGTGTAAACAAGGGCCATTTCAGGTGCTATTTCAAGAAGCAGTACTTTGATATACTGAAGCCTCATATAGTGAGTAAGTGCAGGAGTGATAGTACGATCAGTGCTGTAGCACACACAGAGGGCCATGCGGATGGGGATGGCAGAATGGAGCTAAAGACACGAAGGGTAAGATCATATAAACCCAGTAAACACAAACACATTTTTCATAGTGTTCTGTTTTGGTTTAGCATAAAGTCAGTGTTGTTCCTGAAACCTTCACAGTGTTCTCATATGGTTATATGACAACTGACAAGTAACATTTAGAGAAACATCCACACCTCTCCTATAAGCCACAGGTTTATGCGTATCACATCAAAATTTCTATAAAAGTGTACTATATATACAGTACATACACTGTATGTCCAGAAGAATGTAGATGCCTGACCATCACGCCCATATGAGGGCCTTCTGTACAATTGTCTATAATGTCTTTGTATGTTGTAGCATTACAATTTCCCTTCACTTTAACTAAGAGGCCCACACATGTTCCAGTATGACAATGCCCCTGTGCACAAAGCGGGCTTCATGAAGACATGGTTTGCCAAGACATGG
Organism: Pangasius sanitwongsei; assembly: GCA_037576675.1. NCBI lineage: Eukaryota > Metazoa > Chordata > Actinopteri > Siluriformes > Pangasiidae > Pangasius > Pangasius sanitwongsei. Next base: position 20,794,979 of record CM075006.1, on the reverse strand, counting down.
TTGGACCTCAAGCCCACTGAACACCTTTGGGATGAACTGTAATGCAGACTATGTGCCAGGCCTTCTCGCTCGACGTCAAGCAAATCTCCACAGCCATGCTCCAAAATCTAGTGGAAAGCATTCACAGAGGAGTGGAGGTTATTATAACAGCAAAGAGGGTCTAAATCTGGAATGGGATGTTCGAAAAGCACATATGGGTGTGATGGTCAGGTGTCCACAAACTTTTGGCCATAGATGGGCAAAAAGACTAATGAAGGTTAATACACCCCCATCTAATTTCTTTCTTTCTTTGATTTGTGGATACATTAATGCCTACTGTTCATTTGACACAAGAAAACGAAACATTGAATTTCCTGGTTAATAAAAGCTAACCATGAGCATGCAAACTCCACATACACAGGGCAGAGGTGGGATTTGAACCCCCAACCCCAGAAGTGTGAGGTAACAGTGCTATCCATGAAACCACTGTACCCCGTGGCTTACTACTACTACTACTACTACTACTACTACTACTACTACTACTACTACTATTATTATTATTATTATTATTATTATTATTATTATTATTATTATTATTATTATTATTATTATTATTATGATGTATTAATTTGGTGGGTCTACCTATTTTATTGGATACAAATGTAACTGGAACCTTACCAACAGGTTTGTATAGAAAATGTTCCCCTAACGTTAAGGGAACATTCTCAGAACCATCCCAGGTTAGTGAAAGGTTCCCAAGAGGTTCAGATTATTTAAAGGTTACAAGAACATTATGGGAACATTCTCTGAACCATCATGGATTACCGCAAGTTTTCAGAGAGGTTCAAATTATTTTAATGTTATGGGAACACTGGGGATAATGAGCATAATGTGCAGCAAAACTTGAACTTTATGTTTTGGTAAAGAGAATTTTCCTGACAAACCAAAAAGGAACTAAAAAAATCTGTTCTCAGAACATTTTGGGAACCAAAAACAAACATTTCCAGAATGTTCTGGAAACCGATTATTGTTGTCTAGAAATTAAGGCAAAGCATTTCTTCACTATTAGGTACGTTTTTCTGACTTTTTTTGTGATGTAATAAATTTCTCTTGTAGAAGAGGAAGCGTAAACGAAGTGAGCTGAATCAGGGGGAGTTAGATGCTGAAGAATACCATAAAAAGGTGACTTTTATTGATGACAGACCTCAACCTGTTTTCAAAAAAAAATATTAAATGATATTTTAAAGATTGAGTAACCCTGACATTTTGGAAATTGCTGCCTGTTTTCACTTTGTCTCTGTACAACAGGTCAGGTTGTTGGTTCTGGAGGGCACTCGGTCTCTACTGGAAAGGGGGCATCACTGTGGTTATCTGACAGAAGATTTACATACAGTGCCAACAAAACAAATGCCTGTTCATGAGTGCCAGCTGGCTGCACTATGTGACATGGCCAAGCAGCTGCTTAAAATGGAGAATTCTGAAGCCCCACACGTGCAGGCTGTTAATGGCCTTGCAGACTCGGATGCACACCTTGATCTGTTCTCATGCCTCACAGAAAATCCAGATGACTGTGCCCATGAGGTAACACTAATGGGGGAGACGTATTTCCTGCCTCCTCGCAGCCGTTTCCTGTTGTCTGACATCACATGTTTACAACCCCTTATTCGCAGTAAGTTCATTGTAGATTTGTGAGTAGCCTCAGCTCTTACATATCTGATTAAATCTCCCTTTTGCAGCCAGATTATTAGGTTAGAATCCAGGTCAGCACAGGGCAAATCAAGTAAGCTTTATTGTCATATGTTTTCAGAATACATATTATACAGTGGAATTATTGTGCTACAGTAACGTTCATATAGCAACAAAGTGCGGAGATAGCATAAGGAGAGAGTTGCTCATGTGTGGGGAAAATATATATCACAGGTTTAAATTGTATTTGATATGAATAGTGCAATTGATGTAATATGATACAGTCTGCTAACTTTCTGACCTTGACTACAATTCTGACCTTGAGGTGTTTGCTCCAGTTTGGCTCACTATCCAACTTAGTAAATAGTCTTAGAACAAAAATCTGTAACTAAGATAAGTGCTATAAATCATCTAAACCAAGCAGCTGCCACTCCAGGCGTTCAGGATCCCCATCCTGTCCACGTTCATTACTGGTTATATAGCCAGTCTGTCTGTCTACAATCGTAAGCTCAATCCACAGCTCACTGACCATGGCTTTTATATACAGTTAGCTGGCCACAAGCTTTACAACTGAAGGCTGCAATTCTGGCTTCATATTGTTGAAAAGTGCTACACTCTCTAGTAAAAGCTGTTATTTACCTGTGTGTAGGAACTAGAACAGAATCATAATTTTAACTCACTTCATTGGAAACCCAATATACACTCACTGAGCACATTATTCGGAACACTATACAAATACTGGGTAGGGCCGTCCTTTGCTCTCAAAACAGCCTCAAGTCTTCATGTTATGGATTCCACAAGATGTTGGAAACATTCCTTTAAGATTCTGCTCCATGTTGACATGATTGCATCACGCAGTTCCTGCGGATTTTTCAGATGCACTTTCATGCTGTGAATCTCCTGTTCTACCACATACCAAAGGTGTTCTATTGGATTCAGACCCAGTGATTGGGGTGGCCACTGAAGAACATTAAACCCATTGTTATGTTCATGAAACCAGTTTGGAACGACATCTGCTCTGTGACATGGTGCATTATCATGCTGGAAGTAGCCATTAGAAGATGGATAAATTGTGGACATGAAGGGATGCACGTGGTGAGCAACAATACTCAAATAGACTGTGGCATTCAAGCGATGAGTTCATGAATTCATGCTGTTGGCAACAAATTCTAGAAATAGAGATTCATCAGACTACCAGTATCGTATTGTGTTCCAGTCTCCAACTGTCCAGTTTTGGTGAGCCTGTGCCCACTGCAGCCTCAGCTTTCTGTTCTTGGCTGACAGAAGTAGAACTCATCACGGTCTTCTGCTGTTGTAGCCCAACTGCCTCAAAGTTTGACGTGTTGTGCATTCTGAGATGCTTTTCTGCTCACCACAATTGTACAGAGCAGTTATCTGAGTTACTGTAGCCTTTCTGTCAGCTCGAACCAGTCTGGCCATTTTCCTTTGGCCTCTCTCGTCAACAAGGCTTTTCTGCCCGCAGAACTGCCAATCACTGGATGTTTTTTTTTCTTTATTGCACCATTCTATGTAAACTCTAGGGACTGCTTTGCATGAAAATCCCAGGAGATCTGCAGTTTTGGAAATACCAAATCAAACCAGCCTGTCTGGCACCCAAAATCATGCCACATTCAAAATCACTGAGATCACATTCTTTCCCCATTCTGATGGTTGATGTGAACATTACCTGAAGCTGCTGGCCCGTATCTGTGTGATTTTATGCATTGCACTGCTTCCACACGAATGGCTGGTTAGCTGATTGTTTGCATGAATGGGTAGGCGTACAGGTGTTCACTGTGCGTAGATCTAAGCTTAGTGCCAAAGCATTAGTAAATAGCGGTCACATAGTTCATATTGTTATACTGGTTGTTATATACATGTTTAAAATTCACCTGGTACTGATAAAAATTTATGGGATTTTTAAAAAGAAATACAGATCAACATTAGTCTAGCATAACTGTTCCCTATATACATTCAATAAACATTCCTGACAGAGTAATAGAGCAGGAGTAGCCTATGTTGATTTGGAACAGTTATTTAAAATATGCATTATTTTCTCTCTAGGTGGAGACAAATATGACCTAATAGTTCTTGATCCACCCTGGGAAAATAAATCTGTGAAAAGAAGCAGTAGGTAAGTTTAACATGTTATCATGCTACGTATATGTACAATATGCTGTCCATAAGCTCCTTAAAGAAACTCAAGCTGGTTTTTGAATTGTCACATAACAATTACATAAAATTGTGTTAAACAATTCAGTACTCTAACTTGCAATAATTTTATTAAGTTTACACAATGGTTGCTTTGCATTATGCCTATAGATGATTCAAAATGCACACACAAGTATTCTGACCTACTAATCGTTACTGTACAGCAGCAGCTTAGATCATGTCAGGACGACATTAACAATGACAGAGCCTCAAGCTTTGTATAAATTAAGTTCAGAGGCTATCACACTTGACTTATGCTATTGGCTGCTATCTAGTGAATTTTTAGAGTAGGCAGTTGAGAGTCGACAACGTACAGTCATCCAGCATATAGTGTAGCAGCTTGTTTTGAATGGTTTTAGACATCCCTTTGTTTAGCAGTGCTTGATATAGCAAGTGTGTTACTGTACCCATTAGCCAGGCATGCCAGATTATAGCAAAATTTCCAGCCCAACTTCATCTCAAAAACTACACAAAAGAACTGAAACAACGTCACCTTGGTGCACACGCATTTCCGATGTTCCGAAGTTCATATGGTCATTATCCACGCCATAATCCCCCTTTCCCTCTCCGCCAGCACCATGCTGGTTGTGTCTTCGTTAGTGGATGTTCGTGGACATCCACTTCTCGGTTGGTCTGCACTTCCAGTCTTTTTGAATTTGTTATTAAGTTTGGCAACAGTGTTGTGTGTGATGTGCTTGCCATGTTTCCTGTTAAAGTCCATCGCAACCTTGCGGCAGCTTCCCAATCTAGCCATGAGAACGATTTCAATACGTTCTTCTTTGGTCAAAGACATTCTGAAAAAAAACAAAAAAACAATATAAACTAAGTATGAAAAATTTTGGATGCCATTTTGCTAAAAAAAGTGTTAATTTCTCCTAAGTATGGAGACTTTTAGGACACCCTGTATATTGCAATATCTGTACATTATAGACACACTCTCTGCACTTACACTTTGTCTTTGTTTGCAGAAATCCGTTAGATTTAATTCTGATTATTTGCTCTAAAATGAGATCTTGGTGGCATCAATATCTTGTATGCCCATCCTGTGCCTGTATAACTGCCTTCAACCTTTTTCTGTGCTCTGAGCAGCTTTTGGATTCTCTCTGTTGGAAAATTCAGTGATCACATATCCTTCCTTGCATTTGTAACTCTTATGTCCTACAATTCCTTTAGCAAATCAGGCCTGGAGACCAAAATTATATTGAATTATATCTTTTTGATTTTTTTTTGGACCCTTGACTCTTACATCTGTAAATGTATTAATTTCACCTTTGTACTTATGTCAACTTAAGTGTGAGTTGTATGTACTGGCACAGTAGTGTTTATGTGTGTCTGTTACTAGATCATGGACACCCCTCACCAGCTCTCTTATCACACCTCCTGTTTTCTCTCTGTTTTATACTGTACTATTTGTACTTTGACTGGACTGGCGAGGGCAAGACTGACCAATTTGACAATGATTGAGATGCTATATTGATCTGCTGTGTGTGCCTAGTTAATAAATATCTGAAAGCCACTCTCCAGTCTTCAGGCTCTGATGTAAAAAATGGTTTAAGAAAGCACCAACCGACACTGATAGATGATAGATGGCCATGACTGATGCCAGATAGTCACTGTGTTGTGTGAATTAATGGCTTTCTTTACTTATAGTTTAGAGCCTTCTGTATAGGTACACCAGTACATTTTGCATTCCCATTTTCTCCAAAATTATATTTGTTGTGTCATTTTAAGATGAATTAAGAATAACGGTGCAATATATTCTGACCAAACATATGATCAGTCATGTATCTTTAAGTAAAGCAGTTTTGTCTTGTCCATCCAGCTTTTGTAATAACAAATATTTTTCTTCTGTTAGGAAAGCATACACAATAGTTTTAGCTATAAAAAGTATATGCAGTAGAGCAAAGTAATTATGTCATCACTAGTATTTAAGTCTTTTTGAGTACATTTTCACATATTTAAATGTGTAACATGATGTTAGTTTTTTGTTAAATGTTAAGCTGTTTACTATTTGTTAAGCTATATGATAATTATGCTTAGGTCTAATAAGCACAAAAGAAGACAATCATGCAGTTATTTGAAGGATAGTCAGCAACTGAAATTTTGTCACCATGACCATGCTATTTAAGTTTAAACGGCCCTAACACATTGCCTAACGGGGGGGGGGGGGGGGGGGGGGGGGGGGGGGGGGGGGGGGGGGGGGGGGGGGGGGGGGGGGGGGGGGGGGGG
>CM075006.1:20777453-20788774 GCA_037576675.1 Pangasius sanitwongsei | reverse complement strand
CCATTGTGGTGGTGTATAGAGCCAAAAATGTTAGAATTGTGTCGATGTCCCAATATTTATGGACCTGACTGTAGTTTAAAGACTCAGGCTAAATCTAGTTAATTTAGCATCTGTAAACCTAACTGATGTGTTGGTTCTGCCATTATGGAATAATTAATTATGAACTTTATTTAATTCGAAATATTCGAAATTTAATTATGAACTTTAAAAGCTAATAATAATTACCAGCTGACCTGCACTTCACAAGCTAAGGTGTCATGGTCTTGCTTTACTATCACTAGGTGTTTTTGAGTTATAAAGATTAACTAGCTTAATTAGGATTAGCTACCAATATGCTGTTAGTAATGGCTCATTTCATTTCAAGACTATTCAATATTAGGCATTTTCTCTTTCTTTTATCACATCTGGATATCAAGATTAACATTTCATTGTGTTTTACATGCAATGCTTTTGTTTTCATGGGAAGAAAAGGTGAAAGTACGCACACAAGCACTGGAAATGTTGCCTGGACAATGACAGAGAAGTCAGTAAGCGCCGGGAGGCGGTGGATTATAAAAGATGCCGTTACTGTGTAACACAATACCCGGCGTTACTGCACCGCGCCACGGCGAACAGGCGGAACTGCCTGCTGTTAGCCTGCTAGCTGGCGCTAGTACATCAGGTCCGACTTACCTGAGACCTCGGGCTCCGGAAAAACTATGTTGTAGTCCATGCCATCATCTCCCATATTGAGAAGCTTTATTATCCCTGTCGACTCTCTCGGACTGCCATCAATGTGAAAACGAGCCTCAGCTTCACTCCGACCTCTCTGATGCACAGACCCACAGTGACAGAATTTTCCTTTACACTTCCGGTTCACGTCTCAGGCTCAATCTCGATTAGCTCCCTACGGCACAAATAGTGCACTACACAACCGGTATTTTGTACACTATTTAGTGCACGTGTATAGGCAGCAAGGAGCTATTTGGGATGCAGTCTTAATTTCAATTAAAAATTAAAATCAAACTGTAAAATTTAACCGTCGGTGGTAATTTGGGCCTGTACACGTCTTATAAAGAATAACAGAATTATTAAAAATATACATTTTCACAGCCTTTGTGCTACTTGAATCTATGTTAATCATGTAATTAGGAGAACCTTTGCCATAGTTGTATTCTTCTGGTAATGTATAATGTCATCCAGTGGAATTAGTGAAATATGTAACGTAGACAGGATCTATGATTTTTATGTCTGAGTCTAGACAAACATAATGGAAAAGAGAATTATGAAACAATGAAAAAGAAACAAAAAAAAAAACAAAAATCTGGACACCACATTAGACTTAAAGGTGCAATAGTCGATTATTTTCTTACTATTACAAATTATCTGGAAAACATGTAGAATATGATTTTTTTTTAAATTATTTAAGCAATGGCATCAAAACAAGTGTATTATGCAGCTGAGAAAACCCGTTTGGAAATCTGCATTCTGGGATGTACAGCTTGTTTGTGTTTACATTGGCTTCCTGTCAGTCTTTTTATAGACACGCCCCCTATGTCACTTAACTCCGCCCCCATTACAGTCTATTCAGGGATGAAAACATGGTAGAGTAGGCATTCAGGCCATGATTGCAAAAAAAAAAGGGGGGGGGGGTGGCAAGAAATATACTAAAATGAAAATAAACACTGATAGCTGTTTTCCAAGAAACCTATTACTGGTGAAGGGGATGAAGCTGAACACACAATTAGACACTGCAATTAGGATATGTATGTAAACTCAGTCTGTATAAAACATTGAATTGTTTGAATGGACGGCTTTACATAAATCAAATAGGTACATTTTTATCACAGAGAGATCTAGGTAAGGTTTTCATGAACCACCTTTATAGAAATGTATGTAATGCTAGATAACTGCCTCAAATTCCTACTGCTTCAAGCTAACAATGAATACTAGCTAACACCAATAGTGACGAATCTCATGGGAGCTCATTGCAAAGAAAAACAATACAGCGAAGGCACTGCTGACCATTCTCACAGCAGTGACGTCAGGACAATCCCTTGTGATGCTTACTCTAATTGAACTCCACTGGCGACTGTAGATTCTGGGTGCATGATTTGTGTACATGGGCACGTCATGTAAAAAAAAAAAAAAATAGCTCCAATGTTGTTGTATTCCGCCTACTAAACAGCTAGACCTTCAGTCTCGACAAATCATGACTAATGCACCTTTGTGTGATGTCGTGTGATAATGAACAAACTTACACAACTTATTTTCACTACCAAGCAGTCAGAACTTTTTGTTGTGTTCATCTCTCCATAACTAGCTAGAAAGAGAGCAGCAAACATCATGACTCATTGTGTTGTTTAGTATATTGTTGTACTGTATTGTTTAAGGATGCCAGGTAGTGGTTTGTTGGTTTAAATGGGAAACTGGGAGAAATTTGTCAGTTGGTTCTTCAAATACTGATTCTATCAGGATAGAGAAAAACAAAGATAAATAATGCGTTTCCCTGAAATGCAACTGTTTGCAAAACTGCCTCAGAGATGACCATGGGGCTGAGGACAGTGGGTGTCCTGTCTGCTTTAAGTCTGCTTTATATTTTTGTTTGTTTGTTTTTTGCTTATATTTGGTTTTTTACACATGGAAGACATACAACATACTACATACATAGATAATGAATAAAATGATGATTGATTGTTAGTACCGCTTTCTTATTACATAGTTACTGACAAGTAAGTCCTCTATCATGTGGGTCATTGGAGTTGCTCTTTAAGCAAGAATTTCTTAACTGTGCTGTAGTTATGCTTAAGTAGGCTTAGTCTGAGGCTTAGACTTAGTCTGTGAAAATAAAAAGCATGGCTGATAACTCAAGTATTTTTATTCAGGTTTTAAAATATATAAAGAAAGAACTGGTGTACACATGCTTCTGAAAAGAATAGTCAAGAACATTTTAGTTTGAGTAAAACTAATACAGTTTAATCCTATACATGCAGTGAAATTACATATGATTAAATTTGTACAAAAATAAAAGAGGAACAACTGGAGCAATTTTTACCCATCTTTAATACTACACCATACAGTATGTATAGTGAAATCATTTTTGAGGAGAACATCCAACAAAGCCCTGCAGTGGCAATCCTCTGTCAGTTACCTGATAGGAGAAAAGCTTTACCGTCAGAAAGCACTCCTCCCTCTGGTTCCAGAGTAATGGAGGGCACAGGCATGCTGCTAACTCTGCCAGCCTTCACCTTTTTCAGCCCAATTCCTGTGCTCATGCCAGCCTGCTCTGGAGGAATGGCAGTGTCTGAAAAGATCTCTGTAGACACGCGTCTGGCGAAAGGTAGCGAGTTGGCACTGGAGCCATCAGCCTCACTGTCTGTCCAGCAGGACTCTGTGTCAGAAGCAGAGGACAGCCGTGTCTTCCCCCAGCGGCAGTTAGTACGCATGGCATTGCCACTCCGGACACCCAGGGAATGCTGGCTGGGTAGGGCTGTCTGATGAGAAGAGGTGCCGCTGGTGGAGATGGCGGATGAGCGCTTATTCGTTCCAACACACAGGATAAGGCGAAGAAGAGGAACATAGCGCACAATGGCTAGTCGGTATTTAGGGTGTGTAATAGCATAGATTATGGGGTTGTGTATGGCAGAAGCCTTGGCGATCACCGCAGGGATGGAGTTCATATAAGGAGTGAGGACATGGGCATAGCCGGCTGTGGCTGTGAGAGCCACCACAGAGTAAGGGGACCAGGAAATCACAAATAGTAAGATGACCAACAGGGCCACTTTAGCCATTTTCCATTCACTCTTGATGCATTCAAGCACCTTATGTGTCTCACTGGAGTCAAGCCGTCTTACCTCTCTCCGGGTTTTTCGAATGGCTCGGAAGATGGCCCAGTAACAGGCAGCAATGATGCTCAGAGGGATGAAGAAGACGAACATGAACAAAAGAACGGTGTAGGTGCGCACCGATGGCGTGAATGACATGTAGTCCCAAGAGCAGGAGGTCTGGAGACCCTCTGGAACATATGCGCTCCAGCCGAAGAAAGGAGGTAGACTCCAGCCCAGAGCATAGAGCCACACCATGGCTAGCACTGTACCAGCTCTGCCTTGACTGACCTGCCCCAGCAAAGCAAGAGGCCGAGTTATGGCGAGGCAGCGGTCAACAGCTATAGCTGTTAGAGTCATCATGGAGCAGATCCCAAAGAGGCCACCACAGAAGGCATACAGTTCACACGCAAGCTCCCCGAACACCCAACGCCGGTGCAGGCTGGCCAAGAAGAACACAGGCGACTGTGTGAGCGACATGAAGAAGTCAGACACAGCCAGGTTGACCACCAACATGTTCCCTGGTGTACGTAGCGGGCGGCTGCGGCAAAACACATAGATGACCAGCGCATTTCCTATTACGCCTGTGATTCCCACTATGAGGATGACCGACCCAATAATGTAGTGAGCGTGATCCGGGACGTCCACAGTAGGAAACAGGTGTGGAAACTCATTGTGGTGGATGGGGGTTGGCCCATGGGATGGTACCTGCTGCATCTTGTAGTTTTCAACACTCAGGGGCTCCTTAAACACATCCGTGCAGTTAGAATCGCCTGGGTGGCAGAGATACTCACTCTGAGTTGACTGGAGGTTCATTATCTTGGTAATGCAGAAATTCACCAGGAATGGTCCAAAATATAATGTATATTTAAAACGAAATTAAATAAATGTAGGTTATACTAAAGGAAAACTTGGTGGAAAGTGTAAAAAAACGTATCTTATCCTGCTTTCAACCTGAGCAAAATGTCTCCAGCATTAGCTTTTTATATGTATATTGATCATTGCACACAGGATGGCATTGATTTGTGTTCTCTGGTCTGATTTTACATCTATGGATTGATGTTCTCACCTATGATGGAGATTTAAACTAGTAGCAGACTCAGAATTAAGCCTATCCAAAAATACACATTATGCACACATTAGTTTACCTTCAATATGTGGTTTTCCCCAAAACTGTGTGCATCAGCTGACGAAGTACTGGACCCTTAGAGCAAGAGGAAAAAAGTGGACCATGAAAACTATGGATTTTAGGAGTCATTAACTGACTAACTGTCACTACTACTTGGGTTCAGGTTAAAATATAAGCCCTAAAGAGGTACAGATGGAAAACCAATGCTTATCTGACCCAAAATGAAGCTAAATAGATCATTTGAGTGGTTGTGGTGAGCTGAATCAATTGTGCAGAGTTCAAAATGTAGAGCAAAGCACTTGTTCCTGTAATTAACATCCTTTATTTTAAGAAGTGCTTAGTAACCTGAACAGTGAACGTTCTCATTGATTCACCGGAAAATCCCGGAAATCTAATTCCATGAAATCTGCCATTGTAGCAGGGACTTTACAAACGTAACTGAAATAAACTGATAAGACTGGACATTTTAGTTTTGTGCCAGTGATGTTAAGTGTTTATTGATTTATAACAACACTTTAGTATATAGGAATTCAATGTGACTTATTTAATTTCAGCACTCTTCACACTTCATCTAATTATAAAACTATAAATACAACTGCAGCACCATCCTGCAAAAGTTTTGACATTTTTGACATGAATAAGAACTTACTTGATTTAGTCCTTTGCCTTTTACAATTAGGAAAAATGTATTAGGAGGCTATTAAGAGCATTGGTGATGATAGCAAGGATGAAATTCATGAAAGAAGTCAGGCATAAACTAACCAGGAGGTGGCAGCCAATGTACTGCTACACAGTCTGTCATTCCACAATGCCTGGAGATACGCCAAGCAGATAATATTACTTTGTGGTATATTAATAATATGGTCTGGATTATGTAGCCCAATTTTATTGGGCATCAAAGTTGCGGTTTCTTCATTGCACGTCCTCTCACACCATGTCTGTGTCCATGTCAGCACCTGGATGGTGAACATTTGGAGAATAGGCAACTTAGTGATCTCATGATCTAATGCCACACTTAACTATTGTATGTGCAACATGACAATGTATCTGAGAACATACGAGCCCATAAACACAAGCACTCCCTATTTAATTTAAAACTGTCAGTTTTACTGAAAGATGGTCAGTGATCTTACTCACACTTTGATTTCTCACTTTCCTTCAATAAAGATGCGTCAAAAAGTATAGTTTCAGTGTTGGCCAAGCAGAATCCATTGGACCTCCATACATCTGGAAAGCAAGATCACCATCAGATAAAATAAGTAAGGAATAAAATGATTGGCTGTGCGTTTATAGGAAGATAATCAACAATGGGGTGGAACATGGAATTGTATTATAATCTCAATTATACCACAGCGCTGATGAATTCTCATTTTCTATAGCAACTCTGACTTGCTCGTTCCTATATACTATCATATCTATAGTAATTTCTCATTTACGGGAACGTCTATGGCAGACTCTCTAAACCTACTAATAAACAATTAAAGAATATATTATTTAACAACCAAAAAAATTATAATCGTTATTATGGTAGCGTTTTCTGTAAGGATTTTATTTTGCGTTTATGAAAGGAGTGTCCAGTGTCAGCACTTTGTAACAGTCAGAGGTAAAGTAACATGGCAAGCTGCGCTTTTATGTCTTATTAAAAAGAGAATAAAAAGAGAAGCTGGTGAGGAAATGACTGGAACTAACTTGTTTCACAGAAGTTCCACAGCATTAGATGCAACTATAAATGGATAAAATTCGGATTAAAATTATGTTTTATTGACATACTGTTATAGAGTAATGATAGTAATTCTGCTTTGTTGAGCCACAGAGCACCATCCCGTCACTGATTATTATCCCAGAGGTGTGAAGTTCTTTACAAACCTGCCTCTGTGACTGGACTGAAAGGCTGAACTGAGTCATAGGTGACTTTCATAGCCTGCTCAGGTAGGGGTTCCTCAACTAATGTGAGCAATGCTTCAGACTGGGAATACTGAGAAAGACAAAAACTCATTACAAAAAAAACAATGTGTTTAAAATCACATTTGGCACTTGGCTCAAAACTGTTTTCATACCTTATTAAACATGCAGATTATACTAGTCAGTAATTTTTCCACCTCGTCCAACTGGCTTTGTGTCATTTTTGATTCCATGATTCTTTTAGCTTCTGAGGTGCACACTAATAGGAAAAAAAGTTTTAAACATTTAGAGAAATAGTATAATTTCTCTGAAATTCCTGCCGTCTGCCTAAAAGTGTTGGACCGTTAAATTTAAGTGTGAAATTTGCAGCTATAAACATCAGGATTCCACCTTCTGGAAATGATTATTTTGAATTTCTAATACTTTTCTCAGCTAGATCATAAACGCACTTTATACTTTTGTCTGACTTTTTTGCCCAGCTTTTAATTCTTTACCTCACGGATGGAAAGCACACTTCAGTACTTCACACTCCTAGACTAAAGGGTTCCCAATGGGTTCTTTGGATAGTTAATGGTTCTTAGCTCTTAGCTTAGAACCCTGTGTAGAACTGTGTAGGGCTCTGCACAGAACCTTTAAGGGTGCTTTCACACTGGCGGGGAGAAAATCATTGGCCAGAGCGCCTTTTGTGCTGATGGACAAAAGCGTCTCACGTGACACTATAACTGTAACCATAACAACGCTCTTACCTGTCCTACTTAGCAACTGCTAACTAGCTGTATGGGCTTGGTATCTAAATTAAATTCACCTTAAATTACGTTGACCAAATATTGGCAATGAAATACTAAACATGTCGTAGTTCTCTTTATATTTGTTCACTAATAAGACCATGTTTTCACCAGATCTTTGTGTTTTTTCTCTCTTGCCCCACAAATTGCGACCTGATTGGTCAAGGTGTAATAAATTGCTTGAGGTCCCTCAGTGATTTTGCTGAAAAGCTGAACTTTTTTCATCATTCCCAAAGGACTGTATGGCAAATGTGTGCTGGAGGTTGAGAAAGAATTGTGTAGTGTGAAAGCACCATAAGGTTTCCATTAAGGGTCAAACCAAATTAAATGAACTAATTTGAGGAAATTTACTCCACTACTAAACATGATGCAGCTGATTAACTGCAGCGCTATCAACATGCTACTGCAAAGTTCATCAATGTTTACATTTTTACACTGTGATATCAGAAGACCACTAGCCAGCTCAGTATCTTAGACACAGCCTGTGTACTTTTATTAGCTTGTGTACAGTTATTAGCTTGGCTGCATAATGGTTGGGAGAGTGATATTTAAGTGAGAATACTTTTTGTTTATCTGACGTACACTGACACTGCTGTGAAAATTCATCCTCTAGCATTAAATATGTAAGTATTGTACAGCAGATTTAACCTACACTTAATCCCATCTTTGTGCAAGCTGCCTGCTTAAATCCTTTAATTCAAGTGGAGTTGTTGGAAGTGCACATTAACATTTGTGTGTTACATCAGCTTCTTTGAGAAACATGACAGTGGCTACATTCTGCATACTACTGTACTAAAGAGTGCAGTGATCCGATTTTGCACATTAGAAACTCTAGAAAACAACGTCCTGATCACAAACAGGCAGTCAAAATAAATTATGTGAAAGATGAAACTCACCCAAGTCCACTTCACGCTAACTTCACGCACTTTCTGGGGAAGGAAACGTTTCTCAGTTCTGTGTAAAAGTGCATATTAGTATACTAAATAGATCTGTGCAGGGAATTTATTTATGTGCCTTCTCTACGCGATGTGTGAAGTAGTGTGAGCCAGAATAACCAGCACTGTTTGTTAGAACCCACAGCGCACCACCCTGTAAGTGTACAGGGTAAATCTTGGTTGACTTCAGCTTGGAGGTATTCCAACATTCCCCTCCGTGTCTATGGGAAACATGAATCTTTAAGACACCATGTTGGCTACATTTAATTTGCATGAGTAGTGGGATTTCACTCCAGGCAACAGACTTTTAGCCAACTAAGTCTAAGCACTCCTACGTCTACATTCAATATCCCAGTGTGTTTGAGGTGTACTGAAAGTTATATCCTGTAGTTCAATGAACTAATCGTTCAGGTGCGAAACAATTGAAGGATAAAAAAAAAAAAGGAGAGCATGGCAGGATGTTTCTCAAAATAGAAATGATTTTACTTTCATTGTATGATTGATTACTGAAAGCTTACTCCATTTTAAAATGATAAAAGTGCAATGAAAAAAAGATATTTCACAACAATCACATTATAAAACCTCAGTTTAAACAAACATAAAAATGAGTCCACTTGAAAATGCAAATATCGTTTTAGTAGTCTATAGGGCTGCAAAAAATATTTGAATAGTCGATTATTCGTGTGAATTAATATTTTTTTGATAAATTGGCTTAAATGTGGCTTGTAAATGAGAACAGCTGTAACAAATATCATTTGGCATTGTTGTTTATTGTTTGTTTTTTTTCAATAATATAATGTAAAACTGTGAGGAAAAATAACTTTTAACATCTTATTCTACTGACTCTTCTAGGGATAATCTCTAACGATTATTCCCTGTTACAATAACAACCAATTTAAATTACAAATAAGGAATTTGATCATCTATTCATTTTAAATAATAGCACACAAACCTTGACTTTTTGACTTCTGTTGATTTAATTTGATCTTCTCTCCCTCTTTATAAAAACCGTATTAAATCACAAAATGAATCAGGCTAAAAATATAAAAAGCAAACTTAACTTGCCTCATTAATCTATGAAATTGCAAGACATATTTCACTATTACATAAAAGAAAATACCAAGCCCCTTGAATGACATGTAATATTAACTGCTTAGTATATTCCACTCCCCAAGCAGGAGCTTTGGGCTTCTGTCATTTTTTAGTGCTTGTACTGTCATGAAAGGCATCTCTGCTTTGCATAAACTGCATTGTACCATGCTTTTACTTACGTGAAGTGTTTAAGGACTTGCTTTTTTATTCCTCTCTCATTGCCACCATCATTCAAAGTTGTGTTCGCAAGAGAGAGTGCAGCTCTCGCCATCATGTTTCCTATCAGTCCTGTCCATATGAACTCGGTGTGAAACGATATTAAACCTTTTTCCGCACTCGCTCTGATGGCTCAATTTGGCTTAGCTCTGTTGGCTGTATGTTGCATGTGAAATCTTTCGATCTGTTTTGTGTGTGTTCTTTAAAACTGCCTCCACAGTGTTGGGCCTAAAAACAGCTCTGTACATGGTGTGGTACAGTACTACTATCAGCACCACTGCTTCCCCCAGGGGCTTCACTTCATGTTACATTCCACCCAGAAATAGAGACTCATGCGCTCTTATATTCTTGTCATTGGTTAAGCAAGTTAAGGCAATTTTCCCTAATTGACATTACCGACTATTCAGACTAATCATTGCAGCCCTGGTAGTCTGTTATTTGGAGGTTCGAGTTCTTTTGGAAGACGGTGAACTCCTCGGCCCAAGTATAGAAGAGTTCTCAGAGGTGTGGTGTTTGCGCGTGTGTCGCAGCAACAGTTGCCGGTCCGGTGTTGAGTACTGGCACAGTGGGCAGGGGAATGATTCTCCAGTGTGATGCCGCCGTGAGTGGAGGTCCAAGCTTTTCTTCTGGATGCTGCAATAATAACAAGAGATGCAATTCACAGTTATACACGCAAGCCTGATATACACACTAATTGTGTATATATGACCATCTAATGTCTAGAAACTCATTCAGTCGTTTAACTTCAGTAGCTGCTTTATCATGGTCAGGGTTGCAGTGGATACAGAGCTTATACCAGCAACACTGGGTTTGTCGAAGGAATACACCCTGGATGGCACTTCAGTCCATCACAGAGCACCATGCACACACTTGCACCTAGAAGCAGTTTAGAGTAGCCAATCCATCTACGAGCATGTTTTTGGGAGATGGAAGGAAAGCAGAGAACATGTGAGAATATGTGCACTGACAGTAAGCGGAGACCACCATGCCTCTGCATCATCATTATCCCGTCCTGTCTGTAAACTCTATTTGCAAAATGTGAAAGCTACCCAGCAACATGACTTTAAAAATGAACATGTGCAACAACATATGACACGATCATACAACATGTATTTACAGTTGATTGCAAAAGTTTTTATCCCCTTGGTTTTTGAGTTGCAAAAAAGAATTCTGTAACATCTCTAGAACTGTGTGTTCATTTCAACCTACAACCTAATCTAAACTTTATAGCATTTCAGTCTAAATCAGCAGATAACTCTATTAGTAGTCTCACACGTTTGCCTCCCTTTTGAAATGCTGTAGACGACTCATTAAGCACTGCTATTCGAGAGGCGTCAGTATTAACAAATATTACATTATCATTAGATAAGGGGAAGGTGTATAAGACAGTGGTGAGACCGGCCATGCTGTATGGTTTAGAGACAGTGGCACTGAGGAAGAGACAGGAGTCAGAGCTAGA
>CM075006.1:20751541-20775272 GCA_037576675.1 Pangasius sanitwongsei | reverse complement strand
AGAGGATTTATGCTGATATTGCCCAAAAACCCTATTTTGTTCAGGCGTTTCCAAACTTTTGGAGGGCAGTGTATATGCCAATATATGATTCTGACAAAGCTGTAATTGTTATTAATTACATAACAAATAATTGTTATTATGTAGTATAAAGCCCTATAATGCAGCCCTTCCAAGAGTTCTACATATAACAGGTTACTGGTAATTTGGAACCTGGAAAGATTGTCAATATAACATACTTATCACAAAGCGCGCAGCAGAAGTCTTTCCGTTTAGGGGCCTTTAATCCCACACTCGTCTCCTGCTCGGCGGCTGTTACACAGTCCCTTTTGTCCTTGTCACTTTTCTTCTTTCCCACAACCTCGTGTTTTACGCTCATCTTTGTCACAGGTCTCCATGACTCCGCTTGCACATCTCCAAGGCATTTGGAGTAACTGTTTGACATCTGAGCATCAAACTTCAGGGGTGATCTGTGAGAATAACAAATGAACACAGCCTGAAATTCAGTATCATCTGAACTGATAGTGCTGCTGTGGAATCAGGTCTCATGTATATTAGTATAATTTGAAGTGCTAGTGTGTAACACGATTGGCTGGTAGAAAATACATGAGATACTTACACGTTGTAGGAAATGTTGTGGTGTGAATCTCCGTCAACCTGTGTGTGCTGATTGAGGATGTGCTTGTACATCTTCTTCCAAGCTTTTTCTAAGAGACAGGTTTTGCATGTGATACAAACCAATAGTATAAAATGTTCTTAATTACATAATATAACCTGGCACCACTTATGTAAAGCTGGGCAGTTGCAATGGACCTATGTGTAATTTCTGCCATTTTAATATTAACAGAATACAGTATTTAGATATTTATGTAGGAGAACATTTCAGCAACGCTGACTGATTGGATGAGGAGTTTGGGTTGCGTACACAGAAATGGTTTGATGACATTTGGTGACATTTCTGCCATGGATTTGATCAAATTCAGATTAATATTGATTAAATCAAAGTAATACTGTTCAAAGGACTGTTACAATAACCTGGTTGCATAAGTGTGCACACCCTTTTATAATTGGGGATGTGGCTGTGTTCAGAATGAACCAATCACGTTCAATCTCACGTTCAAAAGTAATTATCATATAGCTGTCATCGATGAAATTATTCTGATTAACCCCAAATAAAGATGAGCTGTTTCTGTAGGATTTTCTTCACATCATCTTGGTTTCACCTGACTGCTGAAGCCATGGTCAAGAGCTTACAAAGCATACATGGTATCTCACTTGTCGAAAGATTATACCCCAGGAGAGGGGTATAAAAGAATTTCCAAAACAAGGACCACTGTGAAGGCCATCATCAACAAGTGGAGAAAATGGAGTACCACAGTGACATTACCAAGAACAGGGCATCCCTCCAAAATTTACAAAAGGACAAGGCAAAAACTTACCAGGGAGGCTGCCAAGAGACTTACAGCAACATTAAAGGAGCTGCAGGATTATCTGACAAGTACTGATCACTCTCTGCATGTGACAACAATCTCTCGTATTCTTCACAGGTCTGGGCTATGGGATAAGGTTCTAGTCAGAAACCCTTTCTCACAAAAAAAAACATCCACGTTCAACTAGATCACCCCAAACCATGTGGCAAAATGTGTTATGGTCTGATGAGAACAATTACAAAAGGCATAATATTTCCATAATTCCAAAAGTTATGTCTGGCCCAAAAAAGCATACCCATACCCAAGGTGAAACATGGTGGTGGCAGCATCGTGCTTTAGGGCTGCTTTTCTTCAGCCAGAACTGGGGCTTTTATCAAGGTGGAGGGAATCATGAATAGCTACAAATACCAGTCGATTTTAGTGCAGATGCGTTCAGGCATCTGCTACTGAGCTGAAGATTAATAGGAATTTCACCTTTCAGCACGACAATGACCCAAAGCATACATCCAAATCAACAAAGGAAAGGCTTAACCAAAAGTTGGTCAATGTTTTTGAATGATCTAGCCAGAGCCCAAACCTGAATCCAACTAAAAATCTGTGGGGCGGCCTGAAGCTGAGCACAGGAGATGCCCTCACAATTTGACGGCTCTAGAGTGTTTTGGAAGAAAGGGAGGGAAAATATTAACAAGTCAAGATGTGCCACGCTGATAGACTCTCCCCCAAAAAGACTGAGTAGTGTAATATAAGCAAAAGGCGCTTCAACAATGTATTGGTTTAGGGGTGTGCACACTTATGCAACTAGGTTATTGTAAATTTTTCATATTTTGCCTAAAAAGTTTCTGCATGTTTTTCTGACATGATTTATCTTAGTTTCATTTTTTCCTTCACAAAAACCTGCCATTTTAACAGGGGTGTGTAGAATTTTTATATCCATTGTAGCTGTCAGAAACTTATGTCTACTTCTCATAATGTAAACCACCCTGACCCTGAACAGGTAATACTAGAATATAACAAATGAACTTAAGTTATCTTGGCTTACCTGTGAAATTGCAGTAAAAGCACTTAAACCCTCCCTGAAAGTGGCAGCGCTGGTGCATCTCCCACTCCTGCCCCGGACGGCACCACTCGAAGCACAGGGAGCACTGCGTCAGAGAAGCAGGCTTAGTCCGAGCTCGGTTATGCCTCTTCTGGTGAGCTTCACACAAGTCTGCTCTCCTGAACGTCCTGGGACAAAAAGAACACTTGTGGTGTTTAGACCTCCTCCTTCTTGCATGGCTCCTCCAGTGGCACTCCATATCGGTCCAGGCCGCCGCCGCTCGGCCGCAGAGTGGGCATTTGAAGCCCTGCTCACCGTCGTGGCACTTCAGGTGCACCTCTAGCAGGCTATGGTTAGCCAAGACTGCCTGACAGAAAACACAGGAAAGCCCCATTTCCTCTTCAGCCTGCTTTTGTATTTCAGATGTGGTAAGAAGGGGTTGTTTGTCTTCCAGGGAAGTCTCTGTGACATCCTGTCCACCTGCAGGCACAGACAAGGCAGCAGGCTGAGAGGGACATTTGGCACTAGAGATTCTGCACAAGCCAAGGGTCATTAAATGAGCAGACTGTGCCATTTCTTCATCCTCAGCACAGGTGATTTCAGCAGAAAGGGGCCCTTGGAGTGCATGGCTGGAATCCTCCAGCTGGAAGACGTTCTCTTCTTCGCTGTGTCTGTCTTCGTCAAACAAAGTGCTCACCTTGACAAAATGTACCAAGCGCATCATATTAAAACATATGCTGTCATCGGTGTATGTCTATGTTTTCTGGGTACAACCTGGCTGCTGCAATAAACTCTGACTTATAACTCACCTCGCACGTCTGGGCCACATGAAGGTTGCTGTCGGAGTTGGCACTCAAACTGATATCGCATGGCGGTGGGCTGATGTTCTGCAGCATGCCATACATTGGGAGCAGGAACATTCGGTCCATGTCCATGTGGTCCTCGCCATTTTTGGAGCCAGAGTGGAGATCATAAGGAGAGGCGTTCTGGTCAAGCTCAGTCAAGCTCCCCTCATCCACCTCCTTCTCCAGGCAGGAGAGGTGGCGGCATGGTGACGATGATGTTGAAGAATGGCTCTCGGTGACGTGACTGCAGATCCTAGTCTTCAGACTGCTGGTGAATTGGCACACTCGGCAGCGGAACACCTCAACCAAGAAGGCCTCCACCAAAGTGGATAAACGAGCTTCAACGCCCTTGACGGAGCTGCAGTAAAGGTGGGATGTGACGCTCTCTTCTCCAAGTCTCAGCGTTACAGGGTCTATGAGCTGATATGCATCTTTAATCCCAGCCATACTATGACCTAGTGACATAAAGGGAACACACACACACATATAGGTAAGACATAAAGGGAAGAAAGATGGCTAGAGAACAGAGGTTAAGGGTACATAATAATTCCTATACTGTTCAACATGGTACACATTTCTAACCCCAAATGTTATGGACAGATGATGCCTTCATAACATATAAATAAAAATGCCTGTTTACACTTTCAGGTTTAAGATAAACTGAAATATTCTATTGCTGTTCCTGCATGTACAGTGACAGTATTATAAGGTCCCATGTTTGTTTACATGGTTGCAAAAAAAACCCCACAATCCTCTGTATTTACACGTGGGGTAGTTTAAATTAAACATTTATCTCACACTATCCACATACTGAGTCTAAGTAGCTTCCATTAACTTCACTTCACCTCACCTGTTTCCTAACTCCAGTTCTTTGTTCTCAAAGTGTTTCTTTGGCCTTAATGCGACTGATCATAACAGAAATTGTGGTCTGTGCTGATTCATGATACTACAAGACAGAATGAAATTTAACGGTGGAAATGCGACTAGCTGGCCAGCTAGCATAGATGTTGTTTAGGGGTCAATACAAAGTGCCCAGAGAAAGATTAAACGTAAAAAAAGAAAACTTTTCCAAACTTTTCGCAAGATAAAACTCCCAAAACGTCCAAACTTCTCTTAAATGTAAATTAATCTCCCTTCTCTTGTATAAATATTGAAATCTTACTATCAGAAACTATGCTGGCTATTCGGAATGGTTTTGAATTTTTTAGACGGTCCCTATGTTTGCCGTTTCCTCACCCACTGCGCATGCGCACAATGAACCTGCTCTAGTTCGGTTTAGCCCAAATTGCTACTGCTAAAGATGGAAACCATGATTAACGACGCTGTAAACCATTTCGCGTAAGAGCTTTTTTTTGTTTAATTTTAACCATTATTGTTTGAAACATATATGTGGCATATTTATCAAAGAAAGACTTAATTTATTATTGTTTGGCTATATTTAGCTCTTAGTTTCAGTTGTCGTGTGCATGTGAGGAAAAGTCAGGCAGTCTGGCAAGCTAACTGCTAAGCTAAGCTAAGTAGCTAGTTTAGCTCAGATTGCTAGCGCGACAGCAAAGACACCTGTTTTTCTTCTTCTTCTTCTTCTTCTTCTTCTTCTTCTGCTTAATAAGCTTCTCAGTGCAAAATGATTAAAACTAGTTCAACTGTTTGTATTGTTTAATGTAATATGTTTAATAGCACGATATTAGCTAAGTATAATGTCAACAGTAACATCAAAACATTGGTCCAGTGTTAGCTAGCTAGCAGGTAGATAATGGACTACTTATTAAAAGATTAAAATAATCAATAGTTTAATATATTTGGTATGTAAAATAATAGATGCGCTTAATTTCACCTAGTAGTAGCTTCAACATTATTCATTGTAGTTCATTTTTTAGTTCTTGTGTGTGTGTTGAATATTATGAAATGTTAAGCTTATACACTCCTTTACTTTTTTTTTTTTTTTTTTTTTTTTTTTTTTTTTTTTTTAAATCTGACAGAAGTGGCAATGCATCAAGTGAAGAAGAAGAGAATAGACTCGGGACATGTAAGGACAGTGATAGCATGGAGAAACACAGGCGAAAGAAACACAAACATCACAGCAAGCACAGAAAACACAAATATTCATCACTGGAGGAAAAGGAACACAGACACAAACACAGACACAAGCATAAAAAGCGCAGACACCGAGATTCCTCCAGGATGGATGACGGGAACATCGAGGACACAGATGAAATAGTGTCACTGAAGAGGTCCAGATTGGATGACCTGGCAGCCCTGGAGGATTTAGAAAAGCAAAGGGCTCTGATCCAAGCAGAGCTCGATAATGAGCTGTTGGAGGGAAGGGTGCACTCAGGAATGGGACTGATACTGCAGGGATATAACTCGGGCTCAGATGAGGACATGGAGGTGCAGGAGCGGATGTGTAACGGGGATGAGCAGAGGGAGAATCTAGAGCCGCTGTATGTGGCTGGGGGACAAGAAAGCCAATCAGTTGCTAAAGATGCAGAACAAAGTCAGCACAGCTCCATGGATGATGAAAGACAGGATCCTTGGCGGCGTAGCAGAAGCAGGTCTGAAGAAAAGACAATCAACCAACATAAATCAGATAGAAGAAAGAGTAAAACTGAGTCAGATACAGATGACAAGGACAGAACTCAAGGTCCATACCCGTCTTTAGAGAAGAGGCCATCCTTTAACATTCAGCAGCCCAAAGATGGACGTCCAAGGTCCAGATCTCCCGCGATATCCAAGAAACAGAATAATACACACACGGATCCTCATTCAGTTTCTGCAGAGACAGAACAGGGAAGTAAAAGAGACCCTTCATCTTCATTTCGACAGCCTGGGACTAGAAGTACTGACCATTCCAGATCACCAGAGAAGGCAAGACGCTCCAGATCAAAAGACAGACATGGCAGATTACCTGAGCCTGAACGCAAGAGGGACAGGGACAAGACATCAGTCAAGTCTCCTTGTAAGGAGGTCTCTTCAGGCAAGGAGAACAGATCTCCCCACAGAAGGCACATCCATAGTCCAGTACGGGATAGAGCTTCTCGCAGGAGCAGGGAACGCCATTCTCCTCAACAGCCTTCCAACTGCCGCTCCGCCACCCGTAACAGATCTCCAGCAAGAAGGGAACGATCTCGCTCCCCTGATAGAAGACGGCGAGAATCCGAGCGTCAGAGACTCTCACCAGTCAGGTTTGAATCAAACAGATGTTCTTTTTATTAATATTTGATGAAGTTGTTTTTCCCTTTAAAATAGATGTGTATTCTTGTTCTTATAATGCTGGGTCATATTCCATTAGTACCTTTTATACAAATGCTGGAGAAATGGAACTGTTAGCGTTCTGATATATTAAAACATATTAGACAGTAATGATATATCATGGTATGCACAATTATATTGAAAAGCGATCTAAAAATGACTATTGAAAGACCCAATGTTTAATTTAAGGTACCACACATGAAGAATTTAGAATTGTTTATTTGCCCTCATACAGACAGCAATGAAACACAACAAGTAAGAAATGTACAAGAAACTTTTATAGTGAACAATAAAGAGGTGCTGGGCCACAAACCTGTATGGAAGCAGTGCAAAAATAGCTTATGCACTTATGACACTCCAATGTCTCATTTATGCTGCATGGGCACAAGGGGGCTGTAATGCTGTAATCACGGCTAGGCATCTTGACGTATTTTTCTTCAATTTATACTGTCCTTCCCTCATGTGTCTGTTCATCCCTACAGGATGCGGTCCCGTGATGATGCAGCCAGTTGCAGCGGGCCGAGTCCCTCTCTCGGCTCCAGAGGGAGGCCGAGCCGTTCCCCCAGGAGACGCACCAGCAGATCTCCTCTTCCCAGACGAAGGTGTGTGCCAGCTGTCTCACCCTTTAACTATAGCATAACCATGTTTTACCCAGGGAGCTATAACAGAGTTCCCCTGGGGTTGTCTCTTAACAGTTTAACCCTGGAGTTACTTTTCTGTTTGCACTGGTGTTGCTTTAGGTCTGTGGAGCGGGCCAGGCTGGGCCACAGGCAGCAGGCACGCTCAGGATCACAGGAAAGGAAGAGGAGAAGCAGAGAGAAGGATGATAAGTTTAAGGGCAGTCTGTCTGAAGGCATGAAAGCCGAGCAAGATGAATCAGATGAAGAAGTGTAAGTGCACAAGAGATGTCTGCTTTGTCTGTTTAGTGATTTTAGGCATGTCAGCATTTACACATTTTGGATTACTATTTAATAATATTATTGTTCTGGTTACTTTGGAAGAAGGAGTCTAAATTTCTAAAGAATAATTATGATTATGGATTATGTCTGCATATAGTTTGGAGGATTTTGATGTGGATGAAGAGGATGAGGAAGCACTGATAGAGCAGAGGAGACTCCAGCGCTTGGCAATTGTGCAGGTCAGATTTGTGCCACCCATATAACTGGCCCTATATCTGTTGTTTTTGGTATTGTTGAAGAGATCTACATTTATAGGTCTTAAAATAGAAAAAGGGAAGTGATCTCCATTTTCTGAATTCATGAACTACCATAAGCTTTGTAACATTCCATATCTATCAGTAGTAGGTAATAATCCATAATGATGAAGCAAATGTATTAAAATTGGGCTTAGTTGCATCCTGTTTGATTTGATTATCTTGAGATGTCTCAAGAACTTGACTGAAGTCTGTAAGTGGTAATTTCAGACATGAGCAAGCCATGAAGTCCAAGGAACTCTTCGTAGACATCCATGATCAAATTGTGCCAAGACATAGATCTGAGGAAGGGTATAAAACCATTTATAAACCGAATCTTCTCAGGAGCACATTGGGCTCCATCATTGTGAAATGGAAGACATTTAGAACCACCAGGACTCTTCCTAGAGCTGGTCATCTGAGCAAACTCAGAAACTGGGCTAAAAGGGCTTTGGTCAGGGAGTTGACCAAGAACTGAATGGCCACTCTAACTGGGCCTCAGAAGTTCTCTTCAGAGATAGGAGAACCAACCATCTCAGAAATCCTCCATTGGTTGATTGGCTAGATGGAAGCCATTCCTAAGTAAAAGGCATAAGGCCAGCACTTAAAGTACTCTGAGAGCATGAGACAAAGACTCTCTGGTCTGATGAGACAAAAAAGTAACTCTTTGGGCTGAACTCCAAGTGCTGCATCCAGCAAAAACCAATTACTGCTCATCAAATGGTAATACAGTCCTTATGGTGAAACATGGTAGTGGCAGCATCATGCTATGGTGGTGCTTCTCAGTGGCAGAGATGGGGAGACTTGAGGGAAGGATGAATGCAGCCAAATACAAAGAGCTCCTTCAAGAGTGGCTTCAGGACAAGTCTCTGAATGTCCTTGGGTGGCTCAGCCAAAGCCCATACTTAAACCCCAGAGAATTCCTCCTGGCATGATTTGTCAGGAAGAATGAGAGAAACTGCCCAAATCCAGGTGCGCAACGCTTGTAGAGGCTTACCCAAGTAGCCTCAAAGCTGTAATTGCTGCCACAGGTCCCGAAAAGGAAGATTTGGTTGCAAAAAGAAAAGTGACGTCAATTGTATGGAAATATTTCGGCTACAGAAAGGATGTTGTTGACCAAAAACAGGTACTTTGTCGAGAATGCATTGCAATTGTTGCCACAACACGAGGCAACATGACTAATTTGTCTGATCATTTAAATTACAGAGCACCACGAAGCTCTGTATGATGAGTGCAAAGCCAGATCTAAATCCCATCCGAAGCAATAACATATTTTGGATGCCTTTGCCAGTGTTACACCATATGAGAATGGCTCCAATCGGCAGTGAGAAATCACTGATGTGAAAAGACACGGTACCACAGTTACCAAAGACGGTTTTAAAAACATGATCGGGTCTCTTGCCAAGCGGTATGTAATACCATCATGCAACTATTTTTCTCAAGTTGCCATCCCAGAGCTGTACAAGAAATGCAAGGCACATGTAGAAACAGAGCTGTCACAAGGGGAATATTATGCAGCTACAACGGACTTGTGGTCCAGTCAGACAATGGAGCCCTGCATAAGTCTAACCGTCCATTTTATTAATGAGGACTTCCATCTGGAAAGTGTAGCGCTCTGTACAGAGACACAGTCTCCTGTAATCTACTGGATTCTCTTCTTTTCTTCATTCACAAATGATCCCTCTTATTTTAGGGTAGGCAACATGCATTATTAATATCATGACATGTTAGATTTTTGACTTTAGTCTGGATCGATAGAAGAGTGTTATATGAATACAGCGATATCATGGTGAGTCAACCAGTGTATTAAACTAACTAAAAAAAAATTTCAGCTTTTTAAATTATTTTTATTTTCTATGCAGATACAGTTTCCTACAAAATAATTCTAGAGTGATTAATTCCAATATTTTTTTTATACTGCAATATACATATCAGAAAAACAAAATACAGCAATGTCAGTTTTTTCCAATGTCGTGCAGCCCTAGATTGATGACAAAAAAAGTCTATTTGATCCGTTTTAAATTAAATCTATAACACCATAAAATATGCAAAAACTGGGGGTCTGAATACTTTCTGAATGCACTGTATGATAAAAAACGGTGCTGAGGAGTGCAAAGTAACTTTAATGTACATGTTGCATGTTGTTTTGCATTCTAAAAGCCCATCTGTTGTTCAGCATTCAGAGATCATGATTTTTAGGATTTGGTCTCCAAACAAAGCAGCCCAGACCTACAGCAGCCAAGCTCTAAAATCTGATTGCCACTCAGAATACTGGCAAACTATTCATCTGCAGTAAAACTGTTCTATTCAATACTGTAAACTCTCTGTCCGTGTTTGTGTCCTGTACAGAAATATAAGGAAACAAATGAGGACAACAGTAAGTCAGAGCCTGGCAGTCCTCAGAGTAGCTCCCACAGCCGCTCACCCTCTCCGGATGATGTTCTAGAGCGAGTTGCAGCTGATGTAAAGGCTTACGAGCGAGAGAACCTGGACACCTTCGAGGCCAACATTAAGGCAAAACACAATCTGCTCACCCAGGAAAAAGATGGTACATGTTATAATGTAGTAGTAGATAGCAGAAAATAACACACTTGAAGGAAGAGATACGTATTGCTTCCTTTCATGGTGTTCTTTGTCTCCATTTCATTAATTATTTTCTGATATGCTGCCACTCTGTCAGACGTTATCTTGATTACGCCATGGTTACTTGCCAGCTTAAAAAAAAAAAAAAAAAAACTTTCCCTGACCAGGATAAAGTTACTGAAGTCAAAGTGCTCTGTATTCGATAAATAATTTCCTTCTGCAGAAATGTATATCATTAGTTATTATCACTTTAGCTTAATGACACCCAAACAAAGCTGACAGCGAAGTGTAAATAATGGCCTAGCCCAAATCAGCATTTGTAACTGATGTCGTGGTTCTGTCCCAACAGGAGCAGGCCTGATGTTCAAGGTGTCCCAGTATAAAAACAATAATAACCTGTCAGCTAGCCTATTTTCCATGAATGTTGATCACAAATGACCTTTAAAGGCACCGTGACAACACACAACAGTCACTAAGCTTTGTTGTTACAGCATAAAGACATTTCTGTGTTACTTCAGATGAGTGATTATTGAAAAATTTCTCTTGTTGGATCTTTTTCTTAGTTGAACTTTTTTTTTTTTTTTCCCCCAGGAGGTAATTCAAAGAAGCAATCAGCTCCTGACATGTTCACGGAGTCAGATGACATGTTTGCTGCATACTTTGACGTAAGTAGCCAGGAAATGGTTTTGCATTGCATGAGTTCCAGGCTTTGTATGCTTGAGCGCTTAAATAAAGTTGTCTGTGTAAGGAGATCTGCACAGGTAGAATTGCATAGTCCCGCACAAGATCTTGTCTCTCCCTTATTGGCTTTTTGCTGTGTAGGTAAGCTGAACTCCTCTGTGCTGCCTCCTCGGTATGACTGCAGGAACAAAGTGTCATAGTGAGATTCTTTTGTTATTGCGATATAACTAGCAGCATGACAAAACACATGGGGGAGCACTGGATGTTTCAGTGACGCGCAGAATTGGATGACCATTCAGTTTTTAAAATAATATACAGACCTGTTGTACTGTTTGAGGAGGGCCACTGCTGTGATCATGATTAATTTGTAAATATATTGTGCAGCTGCAGATCTAATACTCTCTGGTAGTCAGTATCTTGAAGCATTTTATTATACCTCTGAATATTACGTAATCTTGTACTGTGCTTCTTCACAAACCACTGTAGAATCGGAAAGGTAATTGAAATCTGCTTTGTATTGTTTGACATACTATGTATTTTAAAATCATGACATGCCAGTTCAGAAAAACAGTCACAGCTACACTTTTATTCTAAACAGGTATTCCAGATTGTGTGAAACTTTTCCAAATGAGATATTCGGATTTTCCAATGAGAGATTCAAAATGTGACAAAAAAGCACTTCAATCTGCAGTTTTTGACCTGTCAGCACACGTGGTCTCAGTCTTAATATTTTTGCCAATTTTCTTTTTAGAGCGCAAGGTTGCGTGCAGCAGGCATTGGGAAGGACTTTAAGGAGAACCCCAGTCTCAAGGACAACTGGACAGATGCTGAGGGCTATTATCGTAAGTGACATTTAAAGTATGCTTGAGTCTTCTCTTAGTCGCCTACCTATTTTTACAGTGCAGTAGTACTACCACTCTGATGAATAATAACGGCTCTCATTTTCCTCGTGTTCAGGGGTGAACATCGGAGAGATGTTGGACAAGCGATATGACGTTTATGGCTACACTGGGCAGGGTGTGTTCAGTAATGTTATCCGTGCAAGGGATCTGGCCCGAGCTGGTCAAGAAGTTGCTGTGAAAATCATACGCAACAATGAGCTCATGTAAGAAAACGCATAGTTGTAAATTGCTTAAACACATATTGAATGCCTTAGTATATTTCCTCCTCTCGGCATATATTAAATATCACGATCACCTAGGGTTGTGAAATATGACATTAAATCACAATATACTTTTATAATGCTGACAAGCTGCAGTGTTGCTTAGAGTAACAAGTAGCTGAAAAATATCTATTTGTACTGTCACCGATGGACTATAT
This sequence comes from Pangasius sanitwongsei, assembly GCA_037576675.1. Classification (NCBI taxonomy): domain Eukaryota; kingdom Metazoa; phylum Chordata; class Actinopteri; order Siluriformes; family Pangasiidae; genus Pangasius; species Pangasius sanitwongsei. The sequence continues at coordinate 20,762,939 of CM075006.1, read as the reverse complement.
GATGAAAATGTCTTCACGTATTGCGATTTTTATGGTTTTGCCATAGTTCAAACCTTCAAATATATGAATGCTTTAAAAAAAAATTGTGTCCTTGTAGGCAGAAGACAGGACTTAAAGAGCTGGAGTTCCTGAAGAAGCTGAATGATGCAGACCCTGATGATAAATTCCACTGTGTGCGTCTGTTCAGGCATTTCTATCACAAGCAGCACCTGTGTTTGGTGTTCGAGCCACTCAGGTGAGGTTTTTCTCCTTTCTAAAGTCTTTTTCAGTTGAGCTATGCATGTTACCTTCCATGTTAACTCTTTCAGGGTGACCTTATTCTTCTGGAAAATTAGATCAGCATCAGCAGTTGTATTGTTTTGTTTGTTTTCCATCTTCATAGCCTATTGGCAGCAGCTAATCTTCCCAGAGTCCACAAACATATAGCTTAAGGCATATAGTTTATGACAAAATACATGGTAGGCAGTAATTCTTAGTTTGATAGAACAATTAAGAAAATTGGAGGAGCATTTGACTTTTTTCAGTAGTGAATAAACGTTGCATAAACATATGGTCTGGTTCCAGTATGAACCTGCGGGAGGTCTTGAAGAAGTATGGCAAAGATGTGGGGCTCCACATCAAGGCAGTGCGCTCCTACAGCCAGCAGCTCTTTCTAGCCCTCAAACTCCTCAAGCGCTGCAACATCCTTCATGCTGACATCAAACCCGACAACATCCTGGTGAAGTTCATGACCGGCGTTACCGTGCAACACAGCACAAATTCTCTGTGTCTGGTATCATTACATTTCTTAATTGCATTCTCTTCCACCAGGTGAATGAGTCTAAGACCATACTGAAGCTCTGTGACTTTGGCTCCGCGTCCCACATTGCTGAGAACGACATCACGCCCTACTTGGTCAGCCGGTTCTACAGAGCACCTGAGATCAGTGAGTCTGTCCCTGTGGCTTGTGGACTGTGTAGGCAGTAATGGCATGTTGTATTAAAAATATCGTTTCATTTCGCACGAAGAAGCACAATACTAGATATCGGTTATCCATCAAGTAGGTTTCAGTGCGAATAATAGATTGCATGTGCATCTTGCATATTCTTAAATTCAGTTAAAGTCTCTCAGTGGAAATGTATCCCCATATTTCACGTAGCATCATTTAAGTATAGAAATCTTAAACTGTTTTTACTTTTTTTTGTATGGTTCTGGTGGTTTATGTGGATTTAAAGTTACTGCTCATTTTCTCTTGCAGTCATTGGAAAGCCATATGATTATGGAATTGACATGTGGTCTGTGGGTTGCACGCTGTACGAGCTGTACACAGGGAAGATCCTCTTCCCTGGGAAGACCAACAACCACATGCTGAAACTTGCTATGGATCTTAAAGGGAAAATGCCCAACAAGGTAATGTGTTGGATATTTGATTTAAATACAAATATTGCATTACAAGCCTATTAGGTTCTATCATGTTAAAAGTCTTATCACTGTGTTTACAAATAAAAGACTAATTCACCAGTTGATTAATATTGGAAAAAATATCAGAACAGACTAAATATTGTTAAAATGTTCACAGATGATCAGGAAAGGCTTGTTCAAGGACCAACACTTTGATCAAAACTTGAACTTCTTGTATACAGAGTTAGATAAAGTTACCGAGCGGGTAAGCATCATTTATTTCCACTTATTTATTCTGTTGTGATCAACTGCAAAACACTTACAGGCTCATGTTCCACCTGCTGTTTCTCAGTGTTTCTCTTTGTCCTACTAACTCTCTTTCATGTTTTCATGTTGTTCTCTCTTTTTTGCCTTTGTTTTTTTTTTTTCCCCCCTGCTCTCCAGGAGAAAGTGACAGTGATGAGCAGCATCAACCCCACTAAGGACCTACTGAACGACATGGTTGGCCGTCAGAGACTCCCAGAAGACCAGCGGAAGAAGGTGGTTCAGCTCAAAGACCTTCTGGATCAGATTCTGGTGCTCGACCCAGCCAAGCGGATCAGCATCAACCAGGCTCTGCAGCATCCCTACATCCAGGAGAGGATGTGAATGTCGGACCAACACTTCTGGGGATACACAGCACCAAGTCTTTCAAAAGTCTGCCAACAAAGTGACGGTTTTGTATGTGCAGGCATGACTGAATAGTTGAAGAGACATTTTAATGTCTATTAGTAATTTTTTTTTCTTTCTTTTTTTTTTTTTTTTTGCTTTCTGAACACACATTATCTTGCTTTCAGTTTTAAATGTACGATGCCCTGATAAAGATGTGCCCCCCCCCCCCCCCCCCCAATTTTATTTAGGGTGCTTCACAAACACTAGGTTAAAACTTATTTTCTTTTTGTTATGTTCATGCTATAATTGATACAATCTGAAATCAGCAAACATTACTGTATGTGTATGTGTACTGGTGTTTCAATAGTCTGAGCCTCCCCTAACACTGTATGTGATAATGTGAGTTCAGGATAAATGCAGTCTATATTCGCATCTCCCTCAGGTGCTAGAGCGACAGCGCCCACTGGTGCACGGGCCTGTAGGTGTGCGTCTGCTGAAATCGGAGCTCTTGAGCCCTACCTGAGCCTGTCTGCAGGGAAGGCCTCCTCTGTAAAGGCAGGTTGTGTTCCTCTAACAGTACACTGAAGGTAAGCTCGGCCGGCCAAAATTTGCCAGTGTACGGTGCCTCTGTTGTACATTTTGGCTGAATGTCCATTAAAAAAAAATCAGTACGCTGATTTTCTGGCATCTTTTGCATGTAGAGACGAGGAATGGTCTAAACCCGTCATCCTTCAACAGAGCCAAAGTTAATTCCTAAAAAGCAAAGTTCTTGCATAAACAAGTCGGGAAAGGAATTCCAAGACAGTCACTATTGCTGTTAAGGGTAAGGGAAAAGGGGCAGACTGAAATATTTGAATTGAACAGGCACCTTCAGTGTACTGCCTCTGACAGTAATGTATTGTTCAAAAGCAATGTTTGTGACTCTCAGTTGATATGCATTTGTTCTACCTAATGTTCTCGCAAGGGGTGCATGTGTTCTGAAATGCTGTGCACTTTGTTGTGTACTTCTGCCAGTGTTCCTTTGTTCTGACGTGATCGTGTTGTCTTTTGATACAGGGATATTCCTCATCTGCTCTATGAATCTGCTTGTTTTGAGCGGTAATTGATTCTTTACTTCATATTGCTTTATTGTTCTAATTAATACACAGAACTAGCTCAGTCACCTTGTATATGATCCATACCTCGCCCTGCATGTTATCCAAACATAGTTTGCATAATTGTAAATTTATAATTGTATGTTATCATAAAACAGTCTAAAATAAAAATGTTTGATGTGGAGAAAAAAGTAAGAAAAATATGGTCATAGACCTCCTGGTCTGTCTTGTGTGCACCCAGTGGCAGGTAATTATGGTTTAAGATACCATACACTTTAAATTTCTTAAGTTTCACTGACACTAACTGCTGTTTATGATGTTTCTCCCACTGTTCCCTTGTGGTTGCTGAGAGAGAGAGATTATATTCTCCAGCCAAAGGAGGCTCTTCTCTGTGCACCATCCTCCAGCCTGCCTCTGCTCTCAAAGAGACAAGACCTCCACAAGACCCCTTATCCAGGTCACTCCTAAAGGCATGTGTAGCTCCAACATAGCATAGACAGAAATGTCCAGTCTAACTGAAATGGAGGGTGTTGCAATTTCTGCTTTGCTCTTGAATTTGCGCTTTCTCAGACCCTTACAGCCGTTTTCACACTACTCGGTATTTGCCACAGTCTTTTCTTCTGTGTAGTGTGAAAATAGTAAGTAAACTTTCGCTTTCGTAAGTTTCGCTATTCGTCTAGCCCTGCTAAAGTTCTGCGTAAACATGGACTCTAGTCTTGGGCTTGGATTATTCCATGTCTCAAACAATCCTAATTGAAATATTTTTTTATATAAATGATAACGTCTGGATTAGGAATGAGGATCAGCAAAATAATATGGATGTGTCCCTCTGTAATGGGTGTTAATGGTAAATATTTCAAGGGAGCTGATGATTGCACAACACGTAATCTCACCGGTTTTCCCTAATGATGTTATAAGCTTTTTGCCAGATGTTCATGAAACTCAAACTCATAGATTGAAATAATGGTATTGCTTGAATCACTAACATTTTCATGTAGTTTATAGTGATGCCTATTGTGTTATCTTAGTGAAAGCTATATTACATTTCACCTTTAAACACGTCAGTTAACAAGTGAACGCTAATCATTTGTGCATCACTTCGGGAATATAGTGACATTGGTGAATGAATGTTACCACACTGGGGAAAAAAAAAAAGATACTGGTTTATTTGTTCTCTGTATTTTAGGTGCTGTCCATTAGAGAAGACTCTTACAGGGACTCGCACCTGACCAAAGGTTTTTGCTTTAGAGAGTGATCTTTACTAGTTTTTCTTTACTCAACACTTCACCAAAATGGGCTGTCATTTGGTTTTAATGAGTCTCATTTCTCAGGCATTAAACACAACCTGAGCCATTATTCTGCAGGTATACTTATTTTACAAAGTGTCACAACTACTTGGCTGGCACTAGTAAAGAAATAACTAATGGTGGTTTCGGTGAACTGTGTAGGCTTTTGGTTAAAGGGCATCATAAAATTGGAAATTACCTCCAAATAGCCAGCCCATGCCACCTGCAGAGTCTCTTATAGTTTTACTTCAGCTGAATTACATTTATAGGAAGTCCTTTATTGTTTTCTGAAACATTGTAATAAATTGGTGGTATAGCCAAATTGAACAACTGAAAGGTAATACCCCCCTTTTTTTTTTTTTAAACTGAGCCGTGTCTTTACACGTGATCCTCAGCACTAACCTGAATTTGTCTTCATTTTAGGGTAAGTCGACATTTCCTTCCTCTTCTGATCACTATACAGCCGTACGAGGAGGATAACCTGACTAGTCACACACCTTTTTGCTGAAATCCCTTTTTAAAGAAGCCCAACATCTCTTCACTCATTCACAGACATCAGGAGTTTTCAAATGAACTGTTCAAATACTGCATTCATATTCATTCAAATAGATGCACGTTGTATAATGACAATATAAGCCATGAATAAACAAAGTTGTAATACTCCTGTGGTCATTTTTTCATGTTTCCTAGTGTTTTGTTTATATTTTGAGCAATAAATACCTTTTACCAGAGATATACATACTTATGTCTTGATGTCATTAAAACCTTACAGCACTGCAGTACCTAAATGACAAACATCCGACACTGATGAATACCAGGATTAGGTTTTCCTGTTAGGAACGGTTGCCTTTTTGGCAGAAGTTGAGTCTCTCTGTGTGTTTGGACTCTTGGTCCTGTTTGGCACTGTGGGTTTTTGTGGGACCTTCATACTAACAGAGAAAGCTGGGAGCACAGTTTCAGTTTTTTTGCATTTGCCTGACGTACTGTCAGGATGTTTAGGCAAGGTAGGATGTAGCAACTTGCTCCTGCTTCCTTGGCCTGATTTTGTGGAAGGGCAAGTATGAAGCCTGCACCTGCATGAAGAGTTGGGACAAACCATGAGTTTGGTAAAACTACACATAACAGAGTTGCACTCCACATCCCTTGAAATTCCGGTCTTGCATCCTGGAAGGTCACTTTTTCTCAAACGATTGCCGTTTCGTGTGTTGGCAGTAGCTGGTTGGGATCGTGCTAGTTTTGCTCGTTCTTTCTGCACAGTAGCAGCCTGAAGCCTTTCTAACTCTGTCAGCCGTGCTATTACAGGAGCAAGGCAAGGATCGGACACAAAAAGACTTTGCTGTATCTCAGAGGACAAACTCTCTGTGGAGTCCAGGACTTTGAGTGAAGCAGGAAGAACCTCTGGGTAAAATGCTGTTTCTGTGGAACGACGGTCCAAGTCCAGGTCCTCGTCAAAAGGCTCTGGCTTCAAGTCTAATTCCATGGCTGCTGCCCACTTTGACATTTCAGTGCTTTCCTGCTCTTGATCTGAAAGGTCGCTGTCAGTGTGGCACTCTGATGATCCTGACATGTTAAGTGACGAGTGTTTGTCACTTACTTTCCCCTTTGAAAGTCCAACTCCAGAAATGTTCAAACTTAAACAGTGTAAGCCATTTGTTTCCCCATTTTCACTTTGAGCTGCAGCTTGACTGGCCTTTATCGGGGTAATTTTCAGTAACGAGTCCGTTTCCATTGCAAGCTGGTTCTTTCTACGGCTGTGCTCAGGTGTGTGGTCATTCCTGTTACCACTGACAGGATCCTGGATACCAAGCCTCTTCCACCTGTGTGTCAGCATCCTTAGGTTGTTTTTACGATGATGTCTCAGCCTATAAGAGATAATAAATGTACCATAATTAATTGAAAAATCCTCCAAGAGCCATAAAATAGAAAATCTCTCTGTCCTGAAGCTACTTCTCCTCAACAGATGGGAACTCATATCAGACTTGACATCAGATCCCAGTAGTGCAGAAAGCAAGGGGTCTAATGTTGCAGGATAATGCAGAGCTACATGCAGTTCAACTACAGGTTAAGGAAGGATTTTGTTGAAGCCTGCTGGCCCCAATACCAAGCCCTGTCAGAGCCCATGGTGTACCTTACTTATTTATTTAATACGCATCAGAATTACATTTTGAGATGGAAGGCAAGATAGGGAAGCAAAAGCCCATGAGTAAAGATCTCTCTGTTAGTTGGACAAGTGGAAGTCAAGAGGCATCCACCACTGCACGTTACTGGGAGAAAATGAGCCTAATATTTCAAAACACTCTGCACTTGCGCCCATAATGGAGATGCTTGTCGTCAGGCTGGGAGTGTCTCTGGTGGGTGAAAAGAGACCTCCGTATCTACTTACACTTTGGTGGATTCTGGCCAGTCACAGCAGATGGCTGGCTCGTGCACCAAATCGGCACTCCTGGCTGATGAAGCTCTCTGTAAAAGGTTTAATGCAAGTTTAGATGATTAGATGCTTTCCTACATTTGATAGTCAAACTGAAAAGGCTGTCAAACCGAGGTCCTTCACTTGTTATAATATAAAATTCACAACACCTTAAAGAAAACTATTGGTACCTGATACCTTTGGTGTGCTCAATCCTTTAGATATGTGTAGATACTCAATTTGTCGTGTTAAGCATGTGATTAAGAAATCCTGCTAGGACAAAATATAATAGTGCATTAGCACGCATTTGTCTATATGTACATGGCTGTACAGACTTGTATGCACTATTACACACACTAAACACTCTGGAGCAAAAATATTTCATCTATCCACTGGTGATGAAATAATATATGTAGCAAATATACAATATCACAGTTAGATTATATTTCAGCTTCCCTTTTCAAAGGCATTGCTTTACATGTGCACAAGACATTGAAATGAGTCCAAATAGTATTAACATAGTTCACTTAATAATAATAATAATAATAATAATAATAATAATAATAATGAACCTAAATAATGAACTCACCTTGTCAGTAATTCTTGGCAAAGAGAGACCTGTACTGAAACATTCAAATGAATTAAAAAGAAAAAAATATATATATGAAGAAAATTGATATTATTAATTTGTCCTGACCCTGAGATGGTGCTGGAATGGTGGGGATCAGTGTCCTGTCCTCTTGGTTAAGTGTTCCTGGCCTTTTACTCTGTGAAAGGAAAGAGAGGAGCACAATCAGCCAGACGCTCCTGAGCACCTGGACACCAGGTTGTTGAATGGCTTCTTACGTCACTAGTTGTGGAGAAGTGGGCGGAGCCATTGTATCGCGCTGGGTTAACAGGCCCCGCCCGTCTCCCTCGCTCTGAGCTAACAAGCCCCGCCCATTTTCTCCGGTCTTGGTCGGTAGGCCCCGCCCATCTTCCCCGCAGAGCTGCACTATATACAGGAGGCGCTGTTCTAATTAACTAAGTAAAGAGAGGGGAAAGTTTTAACAAGGAACTTCATGTTTTTTTAGAATGTTTTGAACAACGAATCAAGACACTCCAAACCTGATAACCCCTTCCTCTTCTTTCCATTGTCCTCATGTAACCGACAAACATGGCCTCTTGTGTTTATGGCTCCTATAGAGAGATTAGCAATATGTCACTCCTCATATCTCAAGATAATATCTGTCAGGCAGAGCGACTGAACATGCAGAGAGAGTGAGAGAGACGTTCCCCCAAATATTAAACTATCTTCTGCATAAATACTGGTGAATGGACAGCCAGAGAGGCTTCTCATACTTCCTGTTGTTCACCGTAAAAACTGTATCCATGGCAACCGACCGGAACTACACAAAATATTCTGCACACCTTCAGATTTTTATTATTTTTTAAAATATATAATATCCAATTGAATTATAAGATCAGAATGCATACGGTATATCTGTTCCTATTTCGGTTTTTTTTTCTTCCTGTTTTTGTTTGTTTTTTGTTTTCATTAAACTGATATAATTTTGCTTTAATTTATCCAGAATACTGTCCTTATTTTCATCACTAAATATGAAAGTGTGCACCTTTTTTCCCCCCGACAAGACATATTAGCACGAATTTTATACTGAGTGAAATAGAAATCCACAATTATTTTTATTGTCAAGTTTAGGATAAGTCAAATTAACCACACCACCCCCCCCACCCCCGCAATGTGAATAATGGAATGTTCTGGTCTTGTTCGCGGAGCTTGGACGGTCCCATGTTGGTATTTTAGAGGGGGTGACTTTCAGCAGAGTCTTGGCAGGCTCGTTGGTGGCTCTTCTTTTATATCTAGCTAGGTAGGTTTTCTTGGTTTATATACCTACACGAAATGCGTTTTTTTCTGTTATAGTGTTAAAGCTATTCAAAACCATTTAGCTAGTTTGGCTTGAAGCAGATAGCTGTTTCTCAGCGCCTAGCATAGCTCGCTAGTTACTTCGCTCTAGTGCATTCGGCGTAGATCTGCGCTGATCTTCAGTGCATTGTGGTACGTAAATGGTCTGTGTGTATGAGTTAAAGATCAGTGGGCGTTTGTTTTTGTAACGTCGCCCTAGCTATGGTGGCTGCATTTGACCTAATTTTCTTTTCAGGCGAATGTGAGAGCATGTACTGAAATAAAGGTTAAAGATAGCGTTTTACAGTTTATATGAACACCTAACACTAGTTAATGTTCAAAACTAGATGTCAGGAACACTGCTAGCTATGTAGCTAAATCGGTGGAAGTGTAATAAATCCTACTTTATCTGTTATTTTGTAAGAAAAAATGGCCGCTCTTTATTTCTCACTCCTGCCCTTGCTAACGCTGCTCATGTCGTTTTTAATTCCCTGTCCCCTCGTTTTTTTCTTTCCCCCTTTTTTAGCCCTTTCTCCTTGGCGTTTAAAGACAGAACTGGCAAAATGTCCAGCAAAAGGGCGAAGGTGAAGAGCAGCAAGAAGCGTCCTCAGAGGGCCACTTCCAATGTGTTTGCCATGTTTGACCAGTCACAGATCCAGGAGTTCAAGGAGGCCTTCAATATGATCGACCAGAACCGAGATGGCTTCATAGATAAAGAGGACCTGCATGACATGCTGGCTTCATTAGGTGACCCAGATGCTGACCTTGTTTAAGATGAGACACACAGCAGTGGCAGGATAGGAATTATAATTATCCAGGACTTCACCTTCTGCTCTCAGGGCGAGGTGGCACGGTGGTTAGTGGTTAGCTCTGTTGCCTCACACCACCAGGGTTCGAATCCCGCCTCCGCCCTGTGTGCAGAGTTTGCATGCTCTCTCCGTGCCTCGGGGATTTCCTCCGGGTAGTCCGGTTTCCTCCCCCAGTCCAAAGACATGTGTTGTAGGCTGATTGATTGGCATTTCCAAATTTTCTGTAATGTGTGAGTGAGTGTGTGTGATTGTGCCCTGTGATGGGATGGCACCACGCCCAGGGTTTCCCCCACCTTGTGCCCCGAGTCCCCAGGTATAGGCTCCAGATTACCCCATGACCCTGTGTAGAATAAGCTCTACAGAAGATGGATGGATGGACCTTCTAATGTCAAAGCCCCACCCTCCAAAACTCTGTATTAAAGTCATGACTACTGTTACCAAATATACTAGAATACCCTTAAAGTAACATCATATAATACATTTAGTTTTGAAGTTGTGTTAAAACCGTGCAGTTTTCTTAAATCTTTTATACCAGGTGGCATCTCTGCCTCACAGCTCCAGCTCCCCGGTTCGATCCTGAGCTTGATTACTGTCTGTGTGGGTTTTCTCCGGGTTCTCCGGTTTCCTCCCACATCCCAAAAACACATCCAAACCCTAAACCCTAATAAATAAAATAACCTGCAAGTCACAAGTTACTTGGGACTACCACCGACCTGGCAATCCTGAATGTGTGACATGATGCCTAATGGCCTGCTTCAAATTCTTTTATTTAGGTCCTAGAATGGTCTTGTATTATTACATATTTAATCATAAATTAAGAATATTTGTAAGAATGAGCTGGCTAGTTTACTGTAACACAACATAGTATATTCATACAGTGATTTACAGATAGGAGACCACATTGCATGGTTGCTGTTCTGTGTTTTAATATGTGTATAAATGTGTGAAATTTGTCCAAACCTGGGGACAAAAAAATGAACCCATGGCAGCAGTAACCCAAATCTGCAGGACAACTGCAGACCTGATACCGGACACAAGGTCCCAGGGAGCATAAATAAGCCTCGCTCTAAGGTTTGTAGGGATGGAATTCATTTCTTACTGTTATGTGACAAAGTGACGTTAGCCAAGAGTACACACCGGTGAGCTCAGAAAGACAGAAAAGGGCAATTGGTGAGTCTCCTAAGTACATTCAGCCGTATGGCATTGCACAAGCAGCAGTTAGCTGGCATCGCGTATCTCAGAGGAAGCAGATATTTACACATCGCATGTGATGGGGAGAGATGGGGACGATGGGAATCACGAACGGAGCAATCGGAAAAGAAAAACAAAAACTAACCTTGATGATAAAACCTGTTTTTATTAGGTAAGAACCCCACGGATGAATACCTTGAGGCCATGATGAATGAAGCTCCAGGTCCCATCAACTTCACCATGTTCCTCACAATGTTTGGAGAGAAGCTGAATGGCACAGACCCCGAGGACGTCATCAGAAACGCTTTTGCTTGCTTCGACGAGGAAGGAACAGGTAATTCTTTAAAATAATAGTAAACATACTGAACCAGTACAGTGAATACGATGAGTTTTCAGTTTCACCGAGTCGTTTCATCCTTTTATAGTGATCTAGTGCATTATGCTTTGTGGCTGTCACCAGTGTAAATGTTCGAAAAAGTGTCCAGCTCATTTTAAATGGTTTATAGTAATGAGTCAGTAAGGCTGGGCTTGTAGTATAATCTCGCACAGTTCTTTTTTTTTTTTTTTTTTTTTTTTTTTTTTTTTTTTTTTTTTACCCCCCCCCGGGGTTTAAGAACGAGAAAAGTGCCGCAAAAAATTAAATTGTTGGACCTTGTAAAGGGTGTTAGTTTAAACAG
>CM075006.1:20740260-20751531 GCA_037576675.1 Pangasius sanitwongsei | reverse complement strand
CTCAATTTTTATTTTTTATTTTAATTATTGTTTTAGGCTGGGGTTTTTTTAAAATCCATCAAAGTTCTTTTTTTTTTTTTTTTTTTTTTTTTTTTTTTTTTTTTTCCCCCCCCACTGTGTAGTAGAACTGAAGAAGAGCAGCAAATCATTCAAGATTGCTACGTGAGACAGGTTGATAGTTTCACCATGTACATGCCTTGCATAAGTATTCACCCCCTTGGATTTCATTCAACTAATATTGCATAGGTGATTGGTTGCGCCTAAAGATTTAAACGTCTCAGAAAGTCTCACTCTTGCTTCAGTGGATCATCTCAGCTTAATACTGTAGATTTGTACATATGAACTGCTGGTGTAATCATAAAGACGGTCCTGTGCTCATCCCAGGACATTTATTCACAATATACTCATACTGAACACACATAGTACTGTTTGACTTCTAAACCTGTATACTCTAATGATTTATAATCCCACTATCCGGTGTCACCCAGTAGAGGACGGATTCCTTTCCAAGAATTCTTCCTAATGTTGTCTCTGGGAGTTTTTCCCCTTGCCACTGTCACCTGTGCTTTTCTCATTAGGGATCTACATCTGCATCTGGATTTTTGTAAAGCTGCTTTGTGACAATGTTATTCAAAGTACTGTACAAAAATCTGAAGCGGTTTCACCATGAAACGTGAATACCAACGCAGTTAGGAGTTTCATTTGTAACTAAAGTAATTATATTCACCCAAAATTCCAAGGTGCAAGCCACTGTAGGAATTGTACAGTGTTTTCTCCACACTTTCTCCAGGTTTTATCCAAGAGGAATACCTCAGGGAGCTCCTGACCACCATGGGCGACAGATTCACAGACGAAGAGGTGGATGAGCTCTTCCGAGAAGCTCCTATTGACAAGAAGGGCAACTTCAATTACGTGGCGTTCACGCGCATCTTAAAGCACGGCGCCAAGGACAAGGATGATTAGGAAGGGACTGGAATTCGCTGAAGACACATGCAGATTACACTGTTCATAATTATTGCACATCATGTTTAATTGTTGTAGGACAGTTCACACGGTGGCTTTAGAAGGAAGGCACATAACACTACAAGGCAAGACTGATAAACCTCGTGTATATTGTCTTAATATACTTATATATTTATAACTACATAGAAGTAAACAAGTGGAGTACTCAGGAGCAAAATGAAGCTGCAGCAGTGTTACAAGGTTTAGAAATAAACCCGAGAAAGATTGTGGTCTACACACTAGCAGCTTTGCTGTTACATTTTCTTAGGCTTTACCAACATTCATCTGAAAACCAGTTATTTAAAGACTGCTGTGAGTTAAGCTTAAAGCTAAGTCTGAAGTATGACAACACCATTGCTGTATTTAATTATTTACACACTAATTATTTATGCACTTTTTGTTCTGCGATGCTATTTAGATATAAAGTAAGATACAAGATGTTTGAGAATACACAGGTTGGTTTGCTAACAGTGGGCAGCTGAAATAGTTACAGTCAAAACTATGGTCATTGCTACTGCTTAAATATTAGTAAGGGTGCTTACAACCAACCAATGAAATGTAACCACATGGTAGAGGCAGCTTCCACAATGTAACTACCATACAAGCTCCTACATTGTAAAATAGGCCTTTGGTAGTGGCTTTCCATTCGTAGTACAGAGTAAAGCAATAATCTTGCACTGCAAAATCTCACAGACTGTGTAACTGAAATAAAGCACTGTCCGTGTATACTGAGGTTAAAATTATGATTGCAAGTTACTCAGTTAAAAAAAAAAAAAAAAGAAAAGAAACAAATCACTACAGCAACACTACGATCTTCATGAGCTGCTTATCATTCTGTGGTTCATCTCAGGTTTGCTCATGATTGGTTCAGTCAGGTGACCAATCTCTGCTCTGAGAACAATTTTAACACCTATAACTCTTCTGTGAACTTGTGGCATATCTAGGTGACTAATCTCGAAGAGGTTTTTGCCACTCATCCAAAAACCGTTGAAGTTATATTACCTAGGCTTGCCATTTAAAAGTATTCAGTTCACCAGGATGAATAAATTTCATTTCACAGACATTATAGGGTTCCGACATTTCAGAATCGAGTGCTTAGACGATGTGTATAAATATTGTGCATTTGTTTGTCCTTAACATATGTACAAATAAATGACAAATAACTTCATGTCTTACAGTCTTTTTAGACGTGCTGCATGGAAAGGAGACATGGTCTTGCCTGAGATTTCAATAAGCAGTGATGTTTGTCTCAAATCAACACTGGTATGTCATTCAAAAAGCAATTATAACAATCTACATATTACAATCCTAGTGTGACATCATGTGGAGTTTTTCTAATATATGCCTGGGTTCAGAGTTAAGAGGAAATGTGGAATGTGTGGAAATTTTAATTATTCAGTATAGCTTTGTTGCAGTTGCTGAGAACTGTTGTTGCATGCGTGTGATTCAACTTGTCCCCTGTGAACCAATGCCACTTCCTGTCGTGCGAACATGGCAGAGTGAAATGTGTGTGTGTGTGGTTTTTTTTTATCCAATCTCAGCCTGTGGTATCAGCTAACCTCTAAGTAAGTAGAACATTTTGTTTTTCTTCACACAGGCTACAAACATTATATTAGTGAAACAGAAAATACGTAAACAAACCTGAAACACATCGCTACACCAGAATTACCGCTAGAGTCGAGTCCTGTAAGTGACTGATTCTGAATAAAATGAAAATTTTACATGTTTTCTGATTAAGCAGATAACAGTTGTACCTTGTGGTCAGAATGGTGCCCTGTATCTGCTTTTATACTTTTATTCACCACCTGTCTCAGCACTGAGTACATGAGTGTATTTCTCCAGTTTGCTCTAAAGTGCACTACATACAGATTTGAAAATTGCATATGCACACTCACTGACAACTTTATTAGGAACTATACTAATATTGCATAGGATCCCCCTTTGTTCACAGAACAGCCTCAGTTCCAAACATGCTCTACTAGACTCCGACCTGGTGACTGGAGAGGCCACTGCAGTACACTGAACTCACTGTCATGCTCATGGAACTAGTCTGACATGACACTAGTTGACATGGAACATTATCGTGCTGGAAGTAGCCATTATAAGATGGGTCAATTGAGCTCATAAAAGGTTGCATGTGGTCAATAACCATCCTCAGGTAGGCTGTGGCATTTAAATGATGGTGGATTGGTATTAAGGGGCACAGTGTGTGTCTAGAAAACATTCCCCACACCATTAGACCACCACCTCCAGGATGAACTTTTGATACAAGGCAGGTTGGGTCCAAGGATTCATGCTGCTGATCTTCTATATAATATACGTATTATAAGGTTCTATCTAGGTGAACCATTTTCTATCTAGGTTAGTTGTTTTGAGATATGGGGCATCAAAGTTTAGACAGTTCAGCTAGCAAAACTCACATTTTAGGGTTATTTCAAATTTACATTATGGAAGTTCTGAGACATTTAGAAAGTGGAGTTTTTGAACGTAGATTTTTGAACAAACAACAAAATGAGGAAGATGTGGTCTGAATTTTTCTCAGTACTTATTTGGGGTTTTATCTGCAGATTTGTGAGTTTAAAAAAAAAATGAGAGTTCAAAAAAAAATTCAAATGAGAGACAATTTGTCTGAGTCAAATTTGACTGTGTTCTGTTTGAACTGTAGACGTGACTCTTTGCCCGCAAGTACCACAGTGTCTCCTGCATTCAAAAGTTGTACGTCATGTTCACAACGGTTTTCTAACCACAGTGATCTACTCTCACCGTGTGACCAAGCTTTGCACGAAACACTCAACAAAGTAAACAAATAAGCGTAACTAAGGGATGTTACTTCTCCTTCTGAAGAAAAGTGAACAGTTTTTTATCCTGTAAAGTTTGTGTGTGTGTGTGTGTGTGTGTGTGTGTGTGTGGAAAAAACCAAACTGAAAAGATTAGTTTGAACTGGAATTTAATTTAGTCTTGGTACAAAAAAGTCGCATCAAATATTTATATATATATATATATATATATATACACACACACTGGCTCAGTTTTGCATTACAGTGATTTCCATGTAATACTGTGGCAATAAAAAGAAAATGCATACAGAAGTACAAGTTCTTGCAACAACCAAAGGTGATACACACGGAGTCCTGAAAGTCAGACATAAAAATAATCAGTTAATACATACATATCACTTAAAGTTATTTACATAGCTTTGAAGGAAGGAGAACACAGCCTTCTTTAATAAAACATATGACATGGAGAACCATGGACAACCACTCTGTACATTCTGTGTAATTATTCCTTATTCACAGGCTTCTACACATACATAGCTCTTTTCACTGGCCTCAGCCTTTGGCAGATAGAGAAGGATCCTGCATTCATCTGAGGCAACTTTTGCGTGCACCTTCTCAGAAGAAATCTGCCTCTCTATCATGATTCACAGATTCATGAACTTTCTGGCAGCATTTTGAGAACTCAATCCTGAACTCATGGATTAATACTGTCCCAAGGTTGAGTTTACAGCGAGAAAGCCATGGTGCTTTCTGTATCAGACATGACAGAAGAGCGAAGCGGACCTCCATGTTTGCCGGATTTGGATGTCGTGCATCCATACTTTCTGTACAGCCTTTTCAGGTCTTTTCGGAAGCGCACCCCAATGAAGGCATACAGGAATGGGTTGAGGCAGCTGTGCATGTAAGCCACACTCTTCATGACCTGAGAGGTGATGTCAAAGGCCTGGGCCTCGGAACATTTTGTGATGGTGGTGTTTGCTGCCTGTGTCGCCTCCACCACCAGTATGCTATTGTACGGCAGCTGAGAGAGGATGAACACCATCACGACTGCCAGGATGACACGCAATGCCTTGTGCTTCTCAAAGTTCTTGGCCTTGAGCAAGGTTCTAATGATGACAGAGTAGCAGTAGATCATGACTAGGAGTGGAATGCAGAAGCCCATGCAGATCTGGAGAGACAGGACCAGGATCTTTGTTCGGTTGTTTTCATTGTTCCAGTAGACCATGGTGCAAAAATGATTGTCCTCAAAGTCCACTTTGGCTTGGGCAAAGAGAAACTCTGGAATGGACAATATGGTGGCCAGGAGCCAGACAAACACGCACACCACTTTGCTGCAGGCCAGACGCAGCTCCTTGGAGTTCTGTGCCTTGGTGCTCTGCACGATTGAGATGTACCGGTCCACGCTGATGCAAGTCAGCAGAAACATGCTGCTGAAGAAGTTGATCTTGTACAGTGCCGATGTGCCCTTGCACAGAGCCGTGCCAAATGCCCAGCCCTTCATGGCATCCACTGCCCATAAGGGAAGCGTACACAGGAAGAGCAGGTCAGCCAAGGCTAGGTTCAGCAGGTACACATCGGTCATGGTCTTCAGGCGATTCTTGAAGTGCGTGTAGATCCAGAGCACCAGCAGGTTCCCTGCGAAGCCCAGAATGACGATGAGCAAGTACAAAGGGGGCTCATAGAACATGCGGAAGCGTCGCACCATGCTCTTATCACACGGGCTGTCAAAGTCATAATCACCAGAACCACTGCCACTGCCATAATCATCCTGTGGATAAAAGAAGAAGATTAATGACATTATAAATTAATTTCAACTAGTGAGTAAATCAGCATACAAAGAGAGGTCTGCCTCAAAGTAGCTGGTGATTTTCAACATGCAGTGATGCTACTTACTGTTGTGAAAAAGGTGGCCAAAGTGTCAGTCATATTTTTCATTTTTTTATTCTCTGAAGTTTCTCTGAATACTTCTCTGAAATCTAAAAACAGTCAGAAAACATGTCAACATTAATACCTTATTAGTTCAGGCATCAAATACCAGAGTAATAGAAGATTTTAAATAAATCAGCTACAGTGCACTTAACTTAAACATCTTCACACAATCAAACTAGATTTCCTTTTTATTATTTACATATGTATTTCTTCTCTGTTACATGTTACTTACAGGTGTTCCAGAGTTCACAGTAAGAGAGGTTAGAAGGATGCAGCGGAGTTGAGTCTGTTGTTTGAAGCTGTCTACGAGCTCTCTCCTTCTTTTTAAGGCTCAGATTAACCACAGTGTGACGCACTTGTGTTTTTGCATGCTTCCTGTAGTAAGAAGTATGCCCATAAGGAACTTACTCACAGTGATATCTCTATACTAAAATGAATAATGAATTATCGACACAGAGCAGGGGATTAACAGAGAACGATGCTAAGAACAGGAATTCTAATCAACTTTATTTAGAAGTGGTTTAAGAGCACTTTAGCATGATTAGGATTATTATCCATACATAATGTAAGATTGTGTTATACTGCATTACTAGCTTTAGATTAGTCACGCTGACTGTAGAACCATAATGAGTGTGCATATTATTCAAACTGAACTGCATTTTTGTTTGGGTAAAGGAAAAAGACATTCTCGAGACACTCTGCACTAATCAAAATTACACAGAGTGTTTGACTATCAATCAGTAACCCTCCAGGCATAGACGTAGCACCTATTCTCTGGGTTTGTGGTTTTAAATACTGGCATATACTTGTAGTTAATGATTCCACATATACCAACAGAAGCATTGTTTAGATTGAAACCTGATTAATTAGAAACATTATTAAGGTCTCAGCATATTATTGAGTGGATCTTAACACCTACTATTACTCAATAACTCGTAATAGTTTTAGAATAACTAAAAGAAAGCATATGCAGTTAAAAAAGGAAGGAATACAGGTCTGGGCCTGTTGATGGTGTCCTGTAAATTTAAAAGGCTAATTTTAGATATTTGCACTTATTTCCATAAATTGCTTGGGGCAGTAGCTAACAATAGCATTGTTTTCAATCCAAATGACTAATGTACCATGTGAATAAAGTAAGTTGTAACATTTAGTAAAGTTAACAAACAAAGAATCCTTTTGTTAACAGGTGTTGTATTAACCTCTGGCTTCACAGTCACTTTTAACTTGTCACTGAACCCTGAGAGACGAAAGTGTAACCTTCAACCTACTGACACTCTTGTTTTCGATTATCCATGTCTTTTGACGTAATGTTTTCACATTTGGGTTAGTGGACAGGGAACCACCAAAAATAATGACCACGTAATCGTCTCACTACCTTCTCCTTTTCTTGTTGTTGATTTTTGTGGTCAGTCACGCACACACACACACACATACACATGTGATGTCCTATGGTATCAGATTCTCTTTTGCAAAAGTATATGCCCAATCATAGGAAAGTTATTCCCCTGTCCTCTGAAAAGTAAAAGATCACAGTGTTGTCTTAAGCATAGATCATATTTTCAGGGCTCTGGCACTAAATCAAATGCCACTTGAGCCTAGTTCCTCTTTAAACCCTGAGCTCTTTTGCATTAAAGACATCCTGTTTTTCTCTCTACACTGTAGAAGTCTAGACTAGATGACTAGACTTATTTGTAGGTCTTATTATGCCATATCTTGCTCTTGAAGCGTTGGTTCCCCTTTGAAAATCATCACATTATTATCTGTTATGCAAAACACTCAATTCAACACTCATTCAAGCAACAGTAAGTTCTATACATGTGTAATATACAGTATGTACATCTATATAGTTGTATATAGAGCAAATATGGTGGATGCCCAAACCAAAGCACTCAATAAATTTAGCAGCTTCAAAATCTGCTGCCTACTCATTGTTTTACCAACCACCGAATGTTTCAATTCACTGACCCCTTTTTGGTAATATCATATCACAGTTCTACACACATAACATAAGACAAACCTTTATTTTATTTAGGACGTATCGGTTATAATGACTCATTTGGGCATGTCATCCACCTCCACTTCTAAGGAGCTCTGAGGTACAAGACAAAGAGTTGATTTGAAACGAACAGAAACTCTCTTGAGCATCCTGCGGTGAGTTTTTGCATAATACACATTAAAAACAGGGAAGTAAGTTAGGGAAAAGGCATGTACACTCTCATGTAACCACTCACCTTTTGCCCCTTCTATTTTGATCACAGCTTCTGCTGACATCTGTAGCAAACCACTAAAATGTTCATCTTTTCTATCTTTCTACACTACATGGGCCAGAAGTATGAGGACACCCCTTCTAATTATTGAGTTCAGATGTTTTAGGCAAACCCACTGTTAACAGAATCGAGCACATAGCCATGCAATCTCCTTAGACAAACACTGGGCAGTAGAGTGGATCATACTGAAGAGCTCAGTGATTTTAAACATGGCATGTCAATAGGATGCCACCTTTGCAATTAAACAGTTTGTGAAATTTCAGCCCTGGTAGATCTTCCCCAGTCAACTGTAAGTGCTTAGGAGCACCAAGCTGTAGATCACGCAAACTCAGAGCCGGGCTGCTGAGTGCTGAAGCACGTAGTGTGTAAAAATCACCTATCCTCTGTTGTATCACTCCCTGCAGAGTTCCAAACTGCCTCTGGAACCAACATCAGCACAAGAACTGTGCACCGGGAGCTTCTTGAAAGTGGTTTCAATTAACTGCAAAGGGGGACTAAATCTGGTATGGGATGTTCAAAAAGCACATATGAGTGTGATGGCCAGGTGTCCATAACATTTTGGCCGTTAAGTTTATGTGTACATATCATCCTTGCTGAAACATAAAGTCCAGAGGAGAGTTGTGGAGAATTTAGAAGAAAAATTCATGAAGGTTAAGCCTTGTAGTGATCTTCAGAAGGGCCCGGAAGATAATATCTAAGAGACATCCAAGACAAAGTCACTAGAAAATAAGGCTGTCTACAGTGAGAAAACCATGGTTCAATTTCACCCCTACCCACTGGAGTATTTTATTACTGCTGAGGACACTAAGATCTGTTGAAATTAGGGATTTTTTAGAAGTGGGTTATGAGTCTGCAGCTAAACCTCAATACCGCAGACAGAGATGTGTCCTTATCTCAGTGAGACTACACTACACTAGACAGAAACCAGGCCAGGGTGGCAGCAGACAATGACAGCATTTATGTTACACTACTACTGTATATTATAATAATAAAAGCAATACAACATGATTAAATACAATGTTTGATTAATAATATGTTTAATACATTTTTGAGTTTGATTAATTTTTGAATTGTGTGACACAAATAATACCTCTAATAACAGCCTACTGTGTAGACACTGTTTCTTCTGTAGGCAAACTAATGAAGATGCATATTTAATTGCTTTTTGAAAGTAGTTCACCAAAGTCCTTTCAGTAAAGCCTGTCCGTCTTGGCAAAACTTGGCAAAAAAACCAGGCTACCTACTTGAATGGGGATATCCACTCGAATGGGGAGAGACCCATGTACCAGAAATGGATTGACAAGATGACCTTTCAAACATAGATTTATGAAATGACTGTTAAAAAAATCTTTAAAATCTTTAAAAAAAAAAAAAAAAAAGTCTAAACAATGTATGGTCTTTGGCTCAAATACTGTAACATTAAAAAAAAACATGTGCATTTCTCCATAACTAATGGAGCAAAGTTTCCAATATCTGTGCATGTGTCAGTGTAAGAATCTGATAAGCCATTTTCCACCAACAACTGACACACTGGCTGTGTCTTAATCCACTTACCACCATACTAAATAGTATGTGCAAGCTAGTAATGGCGCCAATGCACTGTTGAACATTTGCGGAGTGATCACAAAATTGTAAGACAGTCAGTGTTTCATTTATATTTCAGCATTGCAGTAAGTGTATCAGTCCCCATATGCTTCCACTGGTCTTCATTTTAATGAGACTTTGCATCACAGACTTTGCATCACACCTACATACTTTACCAAATGCATAATGTTCTCCTAGTTTTGACTTCTCTGTGCAGTCAAATTGAAGTCTTCTTTTAGCCATTTAGCTGCTTGTTAGCATCCACTGTTGGAGGTTTACTCTGCGGGTGAACTGAGCTTTGCCTGAATGGGCAGAATTGGCCAGTTACGCTGGATAGAGCTAAATAGGTAACTGAGCCCAGTGTTGCTCTGATGACACTATGCAACACCCAAGTATTTTCTTGAACAAACATTTTTTTGTTTTTTTATGCTTTGAGTCTAAAAAAAAAAAAAACATGAGATTTGCTGCTAGACAGTGGGAGAGACCTGTCTACACTGTCTACAATGGCAGCATGGAAGTCATAAACTGCAAAATGTCACACCCTTCTTGGAAGAGGGCAAGATGCCTTCTTACCTTTGTACTGAAGTTTCTTAAGAAGCCAAACTGAAATGAGCCTCTCTAAAGACTGCCTTTTTGCTAGAAACTGCATGCTTTGCTGATAAGCAAACTGTCACATGGAAAAAGACTGTCTAAATAGAACAAAAAAAAAAAAAGTCCACGTAGAGAATGGCCTATTGGGTGGTGGAAGACATCACCTTGGCTTACAGTTGGAGTGGACAGCAGATAGCAAATCAAATCAAATTCAACTGTAACACTGTCAGTGTCCTTTCAAAACGCAACCAATGAAATAAAACACTGTATTCACGTGGCAAAAAGCAATTCTGTTCAGCACATCTTTAAACATTTACTATAGTATTGGGAATAAAAACTACTGGATGGCAATATATCAATGAGACAGGTCACCCTGACACCAGTGATACATTGATGCAGGCTTTCTTGCTGAACAATTCATAGTTATAAGATGAATGAACAAAATAATAAGCCGAGATTTTAAGGAATTAAATTGTAATGCAGTTTTGCAAAACCTACTGAATGCAAAAATCTACTAACTACGCATTGATAATACTGCAGCAGCGCAGCACCAAAACACTTTCCACCTATAGACAGCGTGTATAGACACTGTCACATGATGTTTTGACAATAGCCTGTGGTCATTGAGTGGGTGATATGGTGATAAGAGAGGGAAAAAACAACATTGAAATAGAACAAGTGTCTTTGTGAGCAGCTTCCTCTACATCTCACAGTTTAAACACCTTCAGAGATCAGATGCATGTATGAAAATGGAACTGAACTAGGGGTGTCACAGGAAATATGTCGGAAAGAAATGCACAGTTAATAGATTGACGTAGATAAGGGCATCACAAAAAACGTTTAAAACAACTACCAACATGGCCAGGTCAGGCCGTCCAAGCAAATTCACCCCAAGAGCAGACCGCCAGATGCTTAATAATGTAGCGGAGCGGTACAGGACAACAGAAATTATTACACTAAAAAAAGACGACTACGCCACCCCAGGACTTTCACCCAGGGAAATACTATGTGCCAGTGAATATTACTCAAAGGAACACAGGTTCGGTTCTACTAAGAAATAGAGCAAGAGACGTAGGTACAAAAGATGCTTTGCTTTATTATTCAATAATCACCTTTTAAAA
>CM075006.1:20709647-20723004 GCA_037576675.1 Pangasius sanitwongsei | reverse complement strand
CACACACACACACACACACATATATATATATATATATATATATATATATATAGAGAGAGAGAGAGAGAGAGAGAGAGAGAGAGAGAGAATTGCACTGTACTGTAGGTATAAAGTTTAAAAGATGCATATCTGCTATGACTCTATTGAGGGACTGAAGATAAAACATATGCCTCAATATCTTCAAATCACAGAACTGTAAGACAGAACATTATAATTCCAAGTTTGTGAAATGTCACAGGACCAACGTTTCTTGGGGAAACAAAAAAAAAAGAAGAAATATCATATCTACTCAAAGTTCACAAAAAAAAAATTTCACTTGACGTATTTGGTGAATAAAAGGAATGGCAGTAAACTGCGGTGTGTAAATAAAGACTAGCCATTACAGGTCTATATATTCAGACCGTTACATTTTTCCTTAAACTACAAAGGAAAAAAAATGGCCATTAGCTAAATCCAACCAGTAATATTTTGAAGTTATTAACTTGTTGATCTAAGGTACAAATAGACTTTATATTTCTGGTAGTGAAAGTGTTTCCACAGAAGTGATCAGTCTAATCACAGCTAATAAATACACTGTGTTTTACATGTAATTTTGGGTGCGAAATTGACACAACAATATTCATATTATTAAAAAAATTCTATATTAGATGGAATTATGAAAGATTCTTATATTCTCTCAGTGTGTCTCTCTTAAAGATCTTTTTTTCCCGCAGGTTCTGAAGTGAAAGAGGAGAAGAAGACAAAATGAAATTTTGCCTTCGCTCAGAAACATTTCCATAAAATATACAATTTTCACTTGTATCAGTTCTCTTCAGCTCTATGGCTTGTATAGATTACATAACTACTTTACAAGTTGAGAGTTGGAGAACAATAAACCGCATCTCTGTAAGATGTTCAAGTCACATCTCTGTGTTCAAGTCACAGTACAAAACATGCCTAGCATTTAATTGTATACACACTACATGTTTTGAACATTTTCTCAGAAAGTAAGCAAAACCTCTTACTCTAAAATGACACCTCTTTGACACCGGTGTTTTTGCCTGGGAGAGAAAAAGAGGTCAAAGTGAAAAAATGACTGGTAGGGGGGCCGGGAGAATAACTGACTTAATTGTCTCAGCCCACACCTCCACACACCATAATAACACTCCGCGGTTCTAATGACATAGCGCCGAGCCAGCCACTTGGACGTCAGTCCGTAATCCATGTTATTACTCAACAGTTTAGGAAATCCACAAATTACAGGTGCAGTAATGCTTTGGTTGCAGTGAAAAAAACACCACATGACACTTTTGTGAATAGAAAGGCGAGAAACAGGCGTGTTTATTCATCAAAGCTGAGACTTAATAGTTGCATACATAGAAAAAACTCCAAGTAAAAAAAATGTAATGTAATGTTTTTTTCCTCTTTGTTTAGTTTAAAAAAAAACCTTGTAGACTGTTACTGCTGTGGTCTGGTTGGGTCTCCTATGACGGAGAAGCAGCCAGTACAGAAATGGTCAGCTGATTTCGAGATGACGGGGGTCTCCCTCCTCAGCCGAAGACCCACCGACTGAGCTATCCCATTCTGTAGAAGAAGAAATGCATTATCTTAAGACTGGGCTTCACAACTCCAGTTATCATTACATTTTCCTATTCCCAACACAGCTTCCGTACAATTTTTTTCTAGCATTTCAACTGGTCGTAACTGATAACTTATGATTATTCCAAACTCAGAACTAGGACTAGTCCAGTTCAAAACCCATAGAAGCCATTAGTAACAAGTCCATCCATGTAGCTTCAAGTTTAGAAACCCCAGTATTAAGACGCATCTGACACCAGAGCACTGATTAATATACATTAATACCAAGAGAACTCAACGTCCACAAGTTCATCCTTGCAAATTAAACATCCTCTAAGCTAATTCTCGAGCCTTTCATGAGTTGGATCTGGAACCCTGTATTTAGACTCACTCACCATCAGTACAGATTCATCTCGATAACATTTTCACAGTTTGATAATCAGTGAATTTTGTGTTTCATGGGCTGACCTCTTAAGTAAAGTAAACTCCAACTCTTTTTCAAGCTCATTAATTTAGCTTCAATTAATTTCAAAGTTAGGGTTTTGAGGCTTAAGACAAAATCATTTTTAATTAAAAGGAACTTATGAATATAAACTTCATCTCTTCATCTGTCACTCACCTGAGACTCATCTAAAGGTCCTGTCTCCACAGCTTCTGTCTGGATTTCCGGCTGAAGTGTCTAAAGATTAAATGAGTTCAGATCATATAACCCCATATTACTGGCTTTTCGTTTGGGTTTTCTTTTTCCCTCGACTGTTAGACACATTAGCAGAATGGGTTTTACTGGGAAACCAATTCAGTTATTGTAACTAAGCAACAGTATTTAAAATGCATCCATATATACACATAAATAAAATCAAATTAATCATCCTACCAGCTGAAGCCTGCCCATGGGCCCGGCTAATGAAGAGCTTTGGAACAGAGCGAGAAGCAGAAGGATCAGCACAGCTCCTTTCATCCTGGCTGCTCTTTTCGACTACCTTAAGTCAGGGTGCTAATGTTATATCTGCTCCTGCGTACATGAAAACACCCCCCTGACAGCAGGGTGGGACTCACCGCTCTAATGTCACTCCTGCGTCAGTTGGTCTTGGAGGCCAGTCCATGGGATGAATAACTGACGAAACATTTGGAGAGACGACCACACCACTAAAGGTTTTTTTCTATGAGTGTGCAATGTATCTACATTTCACAGAGGGTTGAAATATGCAAATGAGACCTCTAACAGATCCAATCTCTGCACAAGTTTGTACCCATATCACATGTTCATCAAACACTTAGATGGACATACGTGCAAAAGTCCATTTAGGGTATTTAGTGTGTCAGGTTTGACTTGTGTTCATTAGGGATACCAGGTGCTCAGTTTTGGTGTAGACAGGCCAGTTTTAGAGCTTTGTTGGAGTACGAAAATGGCATTCTAGCTGTGTCATTGTGATTCTCCCTCTCTCTCACTCATACACGCATGTTCTAGGCTTTGTGCTGGTGTATATTCCACCAGTCACAAGTGATCTCATAACATCATGTTGTGGGCATTTTCAGTTGTGGGGTGGGTGCATTCTGCAGCAGTGTCTCAAACTGCATGAACTATACCAAAAATCACAGCAGAATTAGCACACCACCAACAGTTTGAACATGCTATGTAGTATGGTACAATGTGTGTAGGCACATAAGCAACAATAGACTGTTATTGGTGGGGTTTGGGATAAAAATGTAACTGAACCTGTTATTTCTTAATTACAGCATAGTTAGTTTAGAACATATAATGTATATTAGATATTAATAATGAAAGATATACACTATATCCATTCAAAAGTGTGTTTTTCTTTCTGAATGTGATAAAAAAAATATTCTGTAACAACCTATTTGCACACCCTTTACCTTTATAACTGCCTCTAACCTCTTTGGATGCTCTCAGTTGTTTACCTCTCCAAATCTTCCTGATCTCGCTGTTTTAATTCTGCCTTCTTCAAATCAGGTCTGAGCCATGTTCACCTTATGTTTTGGTTTATCAGGATATACTCAATTTTTTTTTTTTTTAAACTTGGAATACACTTTATTGGTGTATAAATTGTAAGATACATTTTACCCAGAAACTGGTATGGATGATACAAGTTTTCCATTTAAAGCTACAGAACATAGGATCTTCTATTAAAAAACGAAATCGTTATTGAATCAGGGTAGAAATTTGTGCACATACACTATATGGCCAAAAGTTTACAGACACCTGACCATCATGTTCATATTTGCTTTTTGAACAACCCATTTCAGATTTAGTCCCCCTTTGCTGTTGTAATAACCTCCAGTCTCCTAGGATGGCTTTCCACTAGATTTTGGAGCGTGGCTGTAGGGATTTGCCCATTCAGTCACAAGAGCATTAGTGAGGTCAGGCGAGAAGGTCTGGGGCACAGTCAGCGTTCCAGTTCATCCCAAAGGTGTTCAGTGGGGTTGAGGTCAGGGCTCCGTGCAGGTCACTCGAGTTCTTCCACTCCAACTTTGGCAAACCATGTCTTCATGGAGCTTGCTTTGTGCACAGGGGCATTGTCATGCTGGAACAGGTTTGGGCCTCTTAGTTCCAGTGAAGGTAAAATTGTAATGCTACAGCATATAGAGACATTCTGTGTAATTGTGTTCTTCCAACTTTGTGGCAACAGTTTGAAGAAGACCCAGATATCGGAGTGATGGTCAGGTATCCACAAACCTTTGGCCATATACTGTATGTCATAAGCAAGCTTATATATGGCAAAAAGTCATCTTCAAACTTCAGGCACGAAAGAAGTCTGCTACATGGTGACGGGCAGGAGCCGCAGCCAATCAGTAAGAGAACATAAGTGAGTAAAAGAGTCTGATACTACACTATCAGGGGAAAAGATTTAGTTTTAGCGTTTGAATAAGTAAGGCATTTATTTGTTCTCTAATTTGGTGGGAAACTAATAAATGATCGATTTTAGTCAAATGATTTATCTTTGTGGAATCTGTATTTTAAATTCTGCTATATTGCTTGAGAATGAATCATCTGTGGCATCTCTTCACCCTTGATGTGCATCTTATATGTAATCCTCTGTGTTTTGGCTATACTATATAATGGTTCAAGCCTAATATGTATGACAGGCTAGAGAACACAGATAAGGTAATAAAATACATGGAGACCACAGATCAGATAATAAAATGCACACATCAGAAACAAGCAGATGTGATCGTTTTCTTCCCACACTGTATTTTAGCTAGCTAGACTGAGTGGTCTATTGGCCTTGCAGATGCACAGGGGCATCTCGGATGCAGATACACACAAGTCAACATAGCAGAGATTAACCTGGTACTTAGTTATTGAAACAGTCACACTAATATAAGTAAAAGGGTTTTTTTTTTTTTATTTAAATTATTATAATTCTCCTGTAATAGAGGAAACATAGCAGAAAATGATATCCTGAGATTTGTGTTAATTGTGACCGCATTCTCACATCCCAGACTGCACAGTACTACATAGTTTGTCAGTACACCATTGTGTCATTCCAACTTAAGCATACTACTTAGTGTGTATTATGCGGGTTGGGACACAGCCCTGGATTCTCTCTGAATGTGTGCACTTGCAGCTGTGAAATTAATCCACCCTGGCAGAGAACCGCATAGCACAAGCCATGTTTTGAAATAGTATTTTTTCTAACAGAGAAGGCACAATTTCAAAATCTTACACTGTGCAGCTTTAAGTGCTGTACTGTTATCCATATCCACTTTATAGGACTGTAATCCTATTTGTGTCCTGGCATGAATTCATCAAAAATGACAACGGACTGCGAAATGTGTGTTCATTTTAAAAAAAAAAAAAAAAAAAAAAAAACCACATGATTTATTTAGGACATTTACAAAATGATGTCCATACTGTGAAAAAGACCCACACTCGAGATTTCAGTCACTGGTCTGGAGATCCTTCAGTTGAAACAGAAACGGTGTTAGCAGAGCGGCTGTCTCTGTCTCACACTACACAAGCTCAAGCTCTCCCATCTCAAACAGAGGTAGCTAAAGATTATCAGACAGACAGAAAGACTAAAGATTCACTAGGCCACATGTCATGATCCTCTGCTTATATATTACACTATATATCTATAAACTTGATTCTCAGATGTTAAGATAGATTACTGAACTATTATGTGCAATGTCATATAAAAATATGCACAAAAAAAATGCAACTAAAAAAAAAAACCTGTGGTCCAGAAATAAAAAAAAATGTAAAGTAGTATAAAATACTGCACCATGACTGAACGTTACAATACATAATCTAGGCTATAGTAAATTCAACATCAATCAAGATCAGCAGAGGAATGGTGAAAAAGGGAGGAAAGGAGGAAATGCAATATCCAACACTCTAAATTCACAGTCAGTAATCCCAAATTAGGAGTTGTTACTAGTGATTACACAAAGCAGCTGGCTGGAGAAAAAAAAAAAAAAAAAAAAAAAGTACAAAGCCCGTATTTTCCACACATGCAACCCGAGCCTGGTCGGCCAGACACATTATTCTAACTTTCACCACCAGGAATCAATGCCACTGCACAGATAACGGACATGACACTGACGATGCTGGTCATTAGGTAATTCCACACCATCACATCACTTCTTTTTGGTATTAAATGCATTGATTTCCATCCGCAAAGGAGGAGGAATGTAGAGCTGTTCAGGAGGTAAGACAGGCCGTCGTTATCAGTCCCAAACCGTTACCCCTCCACCAGGAGGTGCCACCGTGTCTCAAACAACAAGGCCTCTGCAGTAAGAACCCAAAGCGCTCAGAGAAGTGGCAGAACTTGATTCTGTAGTAGTCCAGTGTGATGGCTGTATGGAATATGGCACGTCTGGTGGATGTTTTGCACAGTTACGTCGAAGGTTCCGTTGGTCCGCTGACGCCGCGTTCACTCTGAGCAAATGATATCCCAAATGAAATGTTTACAACACATGCTATAAAATCACAAAAAGAAAGTGATCAAAAATGAGCTCCTGTTATCCCTATAAATAATGTGTGATTATACTCTCCCAAATAACATACATTTGCTTGTCAGTGGTTAACTTGTACCATCCTGCACGTCTTTAGTAAGCTTCCAGTTTATGAGGCGATTCTATCCCTTTATGTCTCACTCGCACACGTTTCCCCAACACACTACTACACACACTAACAGGAATGAAGTGGTCTGTATCCTAATTGGTGTACAACACCCTATACTGAAGAGCCCTAATACACAAAGTGCCAGTCAGCCAGTCTTACAGTCATGACATCATTTCTTTCTTGTTGTTTTTTTTTTTTCCCACTTACACACACTCGCACTCTCTTTTTCAAGCTTGCCATTGTCACAGTTTGACAACACCTGATGAAAGACAGCTAATCCCCAAATGAACGTACGGGTGATTTTTTTTTTTTTTTTTTTTTTTTGAATGTTGAATCTCTGATCAGAATAAAGACGTTATTCCACATCCCTGTCCAAGCTGTACACTGTGTGTAGGTTTTCTGTAACATCACGTACAACAGCACAGCCCTTCCAATGCAAACGCACGCCAGGACATCAAGTTGCACGAGTGCGTTATGGAAGTTCGCCGCCTAGAAAAACAACATTTTAAAAATCCTTTGTTAACGTGGATTTATTGGCTAAGCTGGTTGCAGGGGTATACAGCCAACCCCGACGCCGCCTTCGTGGCACACCATGGGCGCCATAAACGTCCAGCGGTTGGTCTCTGGGTCGTACATCTCCACCGAGCTGAGGTTGGACTGGCCGTCGTAGCCTCCGACGGCGTACAGATGACCACAGTTAGCTACCAGTGAGACTCGACTGCGCCGTGTGTTCATGGCCACCAGATGGCTCCACTGCTCAGCTGCAGAGCTGTACACCTCGGCACTGCTCAGGAAACCAGAGCCGTCGTAGCCGCCCACTACGTAGAGCTGACTGCCCAAAGCCGCTGCGCCGTGCCTGCACCTCTTGTTCAGCATGGGGGACAGGGGGTGCCACTGTGCCGTGTGCTGGTTGTAATACTCCACCTAGTGGACAGGAGGAATGAATGTTACACTTTATAAGCCTCAGTCTACTACTAATAACTACCAAGACATGAAAAGGATTGCATACTTTTGTTGTGATTGCCACAAGGGGCTCAAGAAGCATTTACAGAAGGCTCTAAAGGTGCTTTCACATCTACTAGTCCATTTCAAAGTCAGAATCAGAGCGAAATTTATACTTTTGGTTCATTTGCTATTTTGGTTTGGTTCAGTTTGGTTTTTGCAAAAAAAAAAATGGCTAAGAAGGGTATAGGGCTGAAAATATACTTGTAAAGTTGTATATGTAAGTATATGTAAAGATCAACTTTTGACAAGTGAGTGTGGAAATCACATTTTTATTTAATTAATTAATTAATTAATTAATTTAAAAAAACAAGCAGGTAGAACAAGGAGCCAGTGCTAAATAATTATATTTCATTACCTAGTAGTTGTTTCTATTTTGTCAAGAGCAAAACCTAATTCCATATAGCCAGGTGCCACAAAGCTGTATGTTACAATGCTCTAGTTACTGCACAGGAACTAATGCATGGT
The DNA here is from genome assembly GCA_037576675.1 of Pangasius sanitwongsei. Classification (NCBI taxonomy): domain Eukaryota; kingdom Metazoa; phylum Chordata; class Actinopteri; order Siluriformes; family Pangasiidae; genus Pangasius; species Pangasius sanitwongsei. The sequence continues at coordinate 20,714,891 of CM075006.1, read as the reverse complement.
TACAGGAGCATCAGCTGGTAACCCTCATCAGTTATCACACACCAAAGAAAATGTTCCAAGTTGATAGCTGATATTAATCAGAAGTATTCAGGAATGCATTATTATAGCCGGGTGCCATTTCATTTGGATGAAATGCCATATCTCTTATTCACATCTATTCAAATGTGTTAAGCGTTGTCTCTTAATGACCAACACCTGACACTGACTCCCTATCACACCTGGTTCTTTCAGCAATTAAAACGTTTGTCATTAGCACTAGTAATGCTGCAAATCATTGCACTCGCAACGCGGACAGTTCCAAGTTGACGTTCCATCACGTTTCAGGCTTGGAAGAACATGGATGTCCAGGGCGAGGTCAGATCTGTATGGCTAGTCTCTGTATTTATTAAACATATAAACATCTAAATTAATTATTTCTGCATGATTAGCGATGAGTACCAACGTATAAGACAGTTCGACTGGCTTGTCCGTTATTGCTCATAACAATCGTCTGTCACATTAGTAATTATGCTGCGTTCATGGTGCCTTGTAAGTGGTAATTTGCAAGTTGTAATAATGTATTTCATGTATACATAACCCATTAACTGCACTTTTACAGTTACAGGCCTGAGTAGGTACTGGTTCTTTTCTACTATAGTGAACTTTAAACATTCATGCAACAAGTTTTGGATGGAACCTGCAGTACAGCTACAACAGCGGACAACAGCGAGTAGCTTATCAACAAGCTAATCGGCTAACGTTAAGTCATGCTGATGTTAGTATTGTTGACGATTACCTTCTCAAAATAGTGATCAGTATGGACACTACCATCACTATGTTACAGATTTAACCAAGTACTGTGTCTGGATATTAACTGATCTAAAGCCAATACTGCTATAAACTAATTTAAAAGTAGAGAAGTGGGACTTTACGCTGTTCACAGAGTGTGCGGCCATGTAGATTTGGCGTCACGCCGTAGAAGGGAAGGAACTGGTAGTTGAGAAGACTAACCCAAGTAGACGAGTTGAAATTTCAAGTTGAAGGAGCATTTTCAGTGGTCTTTCCGGTTGTAGTTGAGGAATTACAAGTTGGAATTACTTCGAATGCAGCATCAGTATTGTATTAGTATTGGGCTGACATCAACAAAATTACGTAACAGTTCTAAACTTACAAAGCTTTTAAAACACAAAAGCTGCCATAATAAGTAAAATCGAGTTTTATCAAGTAGAAAATGATGCAAAGGGAAACATGTTTACTGTAGACTGTGCGCCACCGTACTGTTGTGACGTCAGGCATGTTTACGGCAGAGAACTTGAGCTAGGTGGATTTTGCCAGAGCTCCCGACTGGGAATTCCGAGCTGACTGACAGTTCCATTGCACTAGTCTATGTCAGGAGTCGGGTTTTTCCGAGCTCTGCGTGCAATGGATTGCAGCATAGAAATTACAGTAGGCTGTAGACTTTTGACATGTTGACCTCACTGTACACAGGAGAGTAGACCTTGTACACTGATAACAGCCAGGAATGGACAGATTAATTATGGATCATTTGGAGGCTTCTCACTAACCGTGTTGAAAATCTGCAGACCATCGTGACCGCCTGAAACATAAATTCTCCCTTCAAATACTGTCACGCCTGCAGCACTGCGACTCGCGCTCATCTCTGTTACTATTGTCCATCTGGCCAGAGAGAACACACACACACACACACACACACACACAGTCAATGTCAAATTTCATTCCAGTGTCGTCATCATTTATCATGACTATGTTAAAGAAACAGAAGAAGCCACACCCACCTGTCAGTTTCTGGAGAATAGCACTCTACTGAATTGAGTGAGGACTTGCCATCATAGCCACCGCAGACGTATATGTGTCCATCGACTACCACTGTTCCCATTGCACTTTAGACAGAGAGAAAAGAACAGCTTGAACTATTAATCTTTTCCAAACACTTTGCAGTGATCAATAATCAATAATCACTGCATGGTCAAAACTGTTTTGCTCCTGGTCTCCACCCTGACCAGGACAAAACGCTTACTGAAGATGAATGAAAGCTCGTCATACTTTTTTCTATTTATAGTCATGTTAAATGTTGGGGAATGTCCTGGAAAGCAAGTTCATTCCTGCTATCACTTGCGCTATAACAACTACAAACATAAACTCTCTTTTGAAGTTAACAGTACAAAAATGCAGCTTATCACATAACAACGAAAAGTGCAAACTCCTGCACTGAAAACCTTCCCTGAACAGCTTTATCTCTGTTATAAAGCACTAGACACTAGAGACTCCTTCTGTAAATGTTAAATGTCATGTCCACCGTGGACACCATGGGCAACCTCAATCATTTTTTTTTATTTCTTCTTTTGTTGTCTGCTCCGTTTCCTTCCTTGATTGTGCTCACCTGTTTTGTGTTTCCACAATTAGTTCCCTATGTAAGTTCCGTGTTTTCCCTCCTTAGTTGTGAAGCATTGTGTGTGTGTGTGTGTGTGTACATAGTTGCTATGGTTGCCGGTATGTTATATTTGCACTGTGAGTGGCTTTTTGTTTTCATGTTCAGTTTTCTTTTATTTGCCTTGCCTTGCGTTAGTCTAGTTCCTTGTTTTAGTTGTTCTAACTTTAGTTGTTGTATTTGGGTCCTTTTCCAGTCTTCACTTTTTTTTTTTCTCAGTTGTTTTGTTATTTTAAAAAAATTCTGCACTTCTGCACATCTCATGGTAAAATAGCTGTGTACTTACAGAAAGCCATTTGTCTTGTTTCTTTAATTCTGTACATTATTAGGCTTAAATCGCATGGAGCGTCTGCCATACAAGTCCCTGTGAATTAGCTGTTACTATACAAACATTAACATATTACAACACGCACATTAATATAAAGCTGAATTATTGCCAGAGTTGTGCTCTTGTAGAATATTAAAATCAACAATTTCTGGCAAATCAGAATCAAGAATTCAACACTGCTGTAGTATAAATAACTTTAAGAGTGGTTCGCAAAATGCTGTACGTCTCAATCATATTTCATTTCATTTTCATTCATGACCATAAATTATGGATTTACACTAACGCTAGATGAGTCCACGTTTTCCCTTTATGGTTTTTTTTTTTTTTTTTTGGCTGTACACAGGAGGCCTAAATGTCTCTGACAGCAACTGTTTAAGAGTTTAACAGGGCCTTGGACATAACAATATGTGCCTTATAGTAATATTTAAATGAGGCTTTTATTCTGAATCTGAATTATGAAGACTGCTGCTATAAAAAAAATACACCTCTGTGTGAGAAAGATGGCACTTCAGCAACATCAGAAACATAGCCACTACAAAGCATGCTGTCCTCACCTGCGTTGACTGTTCATGCTGGCGACTTTACTCCACGTGTCTGTTTCTGGGTTGTAGACTTCGACCGTGCTGAGCCGAGACTGGCCGTCGTAGCCCCCGATAGCATACAGTAGCCCGTTGACCACAGCCACGCCCACTCGACTCCGGGCCGTGCTCATTTGCTGACAGCGTTCCCAACAATTACCAATTGGATCAAATACCTCCACGACGTTTAATGAGTCACCTGGACATAAAAACACTGAGTTACAGGAACTCTAAATTATTAAAAGGTACCATCAGAGGGTTTTCCCGCTCTCCACTCTAGTCTCTGATTATTATATATACATACGAATCTCTGTTTAAATTGAAACTGAATTTGACGGAGAAGCAGGAGAGCACCTGCGCTGTTGAGACCTCCGACTGCGTAGATTAACCCGGCGATGGACGTGCAGCATCTTTGCCGTGTCTTATAGGCAGGTAGGTGCGGCCGCCGCTCCGGCATTAGATGATAATCCTTTGCCTCATCTACCAGATCCCTGTTTGAAGAGAAACACAAGCCAAATTTAAACCACACGCAACATTTCACATCTGTACAGCGGGTTATTCCAGATGCGGACCTAGCTCTGAGCAACACTAGATACAATGAAACAGCCATGTTTCAATACCGTCTTCTAATTGTTTAAATAAATGTATGTTTCTAACCAAACGTCTCATAATATCTAAGTTCATTCCCAAAAAGTCAACCAAAGAAAATGAAAATTGTCGTGTTTCCATTACCTCCAGTTCTGCAAATGGTTCTTATAAGGAGAAATAAGCTGCCAATCAAAGGAGCGCCATCCATTAACTGGTGTCGAAGTAGCACAAGGCTTGGGGTCCATATTATTTTTAGCAAGCAGTGATAGCTAACTAGCTAAATGTTTAGAAGCCAAAACGAAACCTTCCCGGTTACCATGACAACTGGCTGCAACTAAAAGCGCTTGCTATCGATATACCAGCAAAGTTTAACAGAGTTAGTGTACTATTTTAACGTACGTGTTAGTATGCAGTTACAACAGCCAGTCAATTTTTACAGTTACAGGAACTTCCTCGTTTATTCAAACAACTCGTTTTCATTACGTTTATCCCAAATTATTTTCCCCATTATAAATAAGCATAAGCTGCTAGCAATATTTAGGCATTTTTGGAACAGCAGGCATTTCCATTCAGGTTTTCTTATGCATGAATTTAAAATTTTCATAAACCACATGGACGGAAAGCCCACTACAGAGAGCTCTTCATGCTTTAACAGGAGAGCTGACGAGCGTACAGCAGCAGACCTGCATTTGTGGCAGCAGCGCACCAGCTCGTCCTGCTGGACTCGATCAGCCAGGAACTGGGGTCGGCACAGGGGCAGTCGGGTCTTGGAAAGCAGCTCAGGCAGGCAGGACTCGCGGTCTTCCCTCTGATGTCTCACCCACACAAGGACGGCCTCGAACACCTACACCAAGCAAGTGTCGCCATGGTGAGAGACGTGCACATGTTCCTCGCCTTATGCAAATTAATAAAAACAAAGACGCGAAAGCAAGTATTCCCTTGCTCAGAAAATGTAAAACATTTTTCTTGCTAATAACAAGTGAGCCAAAATGGGAAACAAATGGGGAATGCACAAGCCGAGCCAGAATATTCAACAAACAGCCACTAGAGCTCATAACTCCTTATACCTCAGCACTGTGGAATGCTTGATTCTGATTGGTCAGGAGGTGTTGATTAACTTTCTACAACAGCACAGCTCTTACAATAATTCAAATCACAGCGTTCGTTCTAATAAGGTCTCGTTCCTATATCTTGACCAAAAATTGACGTCGTAACGTAAATGCTGTGATGTTATTTCCATCAAACGGTGCATCAATTTTTGGTCAAGATCTTGTACTGACAATGAAAGAGATGAGCACTGTTTAAAGTCTCCTCCAGCACAT